>JASDQU010103442.1:174491-196537 GCA_032191745.1 Picea mariana | reverse complement strand
TTTAAGATGTTGGAACACGTCTCTACCCTGGAAAAAAATTAACCCACAATTATTGTCAAGGAAAGTGCTCTGATACCACTTGTAATGTACCAGATGTAATATAATATGCAGAAGTTGAAATATTCAACAGATATCAATGGAACAACAAAATATGAGAAGAGAAACACCATAAATAATCCCCTTATTCAAAGAAAGAAATGTTCACTTTCCTCTTCAAGGGGGAAAGCTCCAACAGAGCATAGTTCTATTACAATAATTCTCAAGACAAGTTTTCTCATGCCTCCTACTCTTATTTATACTAATTCTATCTTCTAAAGAACATTCTAGAGGAAGATCTTTCTAGAAGCGGAAGCTTCTAGTAGATCTTCTTACATTGACTTGTTCACATTTATTAAATAGGCCTTACTAACTAATATCATCCTTTATTACATAGAATATATTTAGGCCTTATTAACTAATGTGGGCCTTTATTGCATGGAAAATATATTATTATATCTACATGAGGGGTTAGGTCCCTAACACACCAAAAAACAAAAATCTCAAGAAAAACACATCTCCATTACTCAAATTGTAGAAAATGTGTTATCTACATTTATTATCATGGCATTGTCAGTCCTGTGCACTCTAGCTAGCAATGGAATCAATTTCTAGAGAGCAACTGAAACTCTCTCAGCCTCCACCCAATTGAGATACTTCAAAACATTATCAATAGGAGAATCCTAACTATCTAAACTCCATATCGAGAAGGATTTCATGTGAGAAAGAAACTTGGATGATCTCAAAGTCTTGTGACTATCAATGTTGGATACAATTCCAAGAAACAACACCACGTCCAAGATCAAAACAATCCTTAGGGCACCCATAACTGCTTTCTTCATCCTAATTCCATGTTGATATCAACAAAATAAAAATCCCTACTCACCTAACCTAAGATGGTATAAGGGACTTATTTCTATAGTTGCATAGCCACTTTTCCCTCTTTTATATCGACACATTACAACTTCTATGAAAAATCGTGGATTCTATAAAAAAAATTAAATGGAATGTATATCTTTGATGATGACATGCATAATTTTAGTGGCACATTCCATGTCCAGATGGATGGACATGGGACTCTTCCATTGGCACATGGCATATAGGTTTTAATGGATTTGTTGCTTAGTCGTTGGTACGAGCCATTGTATATACTCTGAAGATTTATCATGGCCTATTCCTTTTCTCAATTCGATAAATCCTAGTGATATATAAGCTCATTGACATGTATTGTATAAGGATCTCTCACGTGTAAAAGGAATAGGGTTCCAAACCCAAGCTTCTATAAATAGACATACATCCATCAAAAAGGACTCTCATTGCTCCCATACCATACGTATTTTTCCTATGAAAGTTATGGGGGCCAAACTGATCGATATAGAAGGGAGTGATGGGCATGAAAGAGAATCATTTCTTTAGATATGCACATGCATAGAGAGAGAGAGAGAGAGAGAGAGAGAGAGAGAGAGAGAGAGAGAATCAATCCATCCTTCCTTCATTGGCGTACCTAAGTCGATCATAGAGAGAGACTCATTAGTGTATAACAAGCGGGATTTCCTTCCTATGTAATAATACCCAATGCATTATATGGCCTATGTGTATGTATGATAGAAACATTTAGTGACTATTTACCTAATACCCATAAGATCAATCAAATCTAGAACCTACCATGCAAATTCCCTATCCATTGAAACATCTTTCTCCATAACTACGAGACATAAAAATCGTTTCAAATGGTGGATCATGTAGAAGATGTTTAAAGAAAGCATATATATTTCTACAGCTTGAGAAGATGGCATTCTCAACCATTGAAAGATCTATAATAGAACCTATTTGTGAGCTCTAGAGGGGGTGGAAGCCCATTCACTCACGAATATAAGAAGGGGACATTGTACTAGGGCCTTTAAAGGATATTCCAATAGTTTAAAATAAATTAAAGAAGGTAAAATGGCCATGTGTGAAGCTTAGAATGATATAATAATCTCATTTATTACCTCTAGGGGCGGACTAATCAACATCTTAAACACAATAAATACCAATATGTTGCAATCTTTCTTAGAAATGCAAATATGATTCTACAAAGGGATGGAGCCACAAAATGATTTTATGAATTTGCATAAGAAGTATCAAAATAAATAAGAAAAGGGGGCATAACTACTAAATTATTTCACTAATCCTAAGATTTTACAATATTCATGGCCATTACATCCGTAGATATAGGAAGAAGATCGAGTGTAGTACAAAATAAGATTTACAAAAAACCTAGGAATGATTGACTCATGGATTTGGTGGTGAATCCTTTTGTATGGTGCTTTTCCTACCAAAGTTTGAGCTCCAATTTCTCTCTACTAGTTCTCTCCTTGATTTGGAAAAGATATCAACTATGATGTTCTAAGGAAAATGCTCTCTTTTGTGACTTTGTGAGCCTCCTCCCCTCTTGAAATTGTGTTTCAACTATTTTTATTCTCATTTAATTATAGAAGTTGTCTTTTATTTTATTTCATTTTAATAACAAATTATGATTAGATATATGAGTAACAAATAACTCTAAATAATATCTAAAATTAAAAAATATACATATATAACATATTTTTGCCACTATATACTTGAAAAAAATTATTACTTCATTCACTTCTCCATTTTATTTGTATTACATCATTTATTTTATCACTATATATATTTTATCACTATATATAATGATAAAAAAAGCATATACTACTCAATTTTTTCAACATTCCCTTTTCTAGCTTTGGAAATATGCTACAGATAGCTTCATGAAAAAGTGATATGACCCACCCACACATATATATACATATATATATATATATATATATATATATATATATATATATATATATATATATATATAAAGAAAGCGTGATACATGGCAATACCTTACACATGGTGGCCAAAGCAAGTTTTTATGGTTACGAAACTCTACATTACCAAACTTAGCGAGCCTCCATTGTACACATCAATAAGATATATGTTGGTGTGGTTTTAAAATCGAAGGAAAAGTAGAATGTATACGTCATCCATTTAATATAACGAGCCGACACAAACCAAAGGTCGATGGTATGCTTTCAATGATTTCACGTGTATGGAATTTTCAAAATGCAATAACACTTTCAATATATATTAAATTGGAATCAAGTTTTTTTTTCAAATTTAGATAGTCATAAGTATAAGAATAAGAGTATTACATAATTAGTTAAGAATTGTTTTTTTAATGTAATTAAATAAGTTAACTATCCAAAATTAAAGGTATCTACTATATTTCAAGTAGTGTGATTTTCTATTAGCAAATAGCATCTAGTGATAACTTATTTCATTATCATTTAACAATTAAATTATCATAAATTTTACTATTTAAAAAAATAATATACAATTATAATAAATTTAATTTTAGTTAATAATATCTTAGTGGCGTCTTCGAGGTGTAGGACAGTTGGTAACGGGGTGTGTTGTTAAGGCACTTTGTGATGTTAAAGTCATTGGTTTGAAACCTGCGGGGACAAAAAATCCAGTCAGGTTAAGGGTTGGTGTGGCTCAAGCTGGGTGCGATCCCCAGGGGATTTTGATGACTTAGATGCCTCTGAGTCGCAGTTTCTCAAGCCACAAGCTAATCCCGCAGGTCACAGAAAAACTAGCAAACAAAAAAAATAATATCTTAATGGCGGGCAAGGTGTAGGGTAGTCGGTGATGGAGTGTATTGTTAAGACACTCAGTTATGTAAAGTCATTTGTTCGAAATCTCAGCTTACCTTGTGCGTCGCGTAAAGGGAGTGAGAACAAAATAAAATAAAATAATGATATGAATTTACAATTTCTTAATAATATGAACTACTTAACTGAATCCCAAAATTTATCTTTTTGTATTATGTATTTTTTTTTATAAATTTGATTTTATGTTATATATATGATTTTTTTTAATAATTTATATATAATAAAAAAATTTCACGCGAAAAAAGAGTTTCATTGTTATTCTATTAGAATCAAATGAAACTTTCAATTACATATTTATGTAGGAAATATCGATCAAAAAGATCATATTGTCTTTCCTTCTTGCACAATATACACTGTAGTGTTGTTTATAATGTCAAAAGTGGTCCATATACAAGATTTACAAAAAGGTACTTCTTGTAGATTCTAGCCTAGAGAATGTGTATTTTCCCAGAACTAACAATAGTTTCATCAAGCATTTCTTCATAATAAAGCCATCCTATGTTGACTTTGAGTGCCTTTTTTGAAAGGTTGTCTGCTACTTTGTTGAATTGTCTGTGAATGTGCATGAATTTGATAGTCTCAAACCCAGTCTTTAGGCTTCTGATTTTGTCTTTCCAGTTGTTGAGATAAATTAGATTTAAGTTGGCTTTGTCATTTATCCAATCAATAGTGACCTTTGAATCACCTACAACTATCAATTTTTTAATAGAAAGATAGAACGAGAGAAAAAGGATTCCCCAAAGACCCATTACTTTCACTTTCGTATTGTTACCTGTGCCTCCAACGAAGTATGCTTTGACTATGTTCTTACTTGAAAATTTTAGATAAATCACAATCCCACATATATTATCTGCAGTTGCACCATCAAAAAATCCAATAGGATTATCATCAAAATATATTGGATTTAGTAATAAATCCAATTTATCTTCATCTTCATTCACTGAAAAATCTTTTAGAGAAAGAATAATTTTGATGGTTATCCCAGGATCCAATCTATTCCAGTTCTCAAACAAAATTTTGTTTCTGAATTTCCAGATGCCCGACAAAACCAAGAAAGGTATGTGTCTTAGTTTTGGAAATTGAAAGAACCAATGCTTCAAATTTTCCTCTATAGTGGGATACCTCCAATCACTTTCAATCTTTGGTGATTTTGTCACTTGAGTCCAAATGTTTTGTGTTTTAGAGTAGTCTACAAATAGATGTACAATGGATGCTTCATTTTTTAAGAAGAGATTGCAAACCGAAGGTCCAATGCCTCCTCTCTTTTGGTGATTCACTCATGTAAGTATGCAGTCTTTAAGGCACATCCACATAAAACAGACCAATTTTATTGGAATGTTCACACCCCAAATAGATTTGTACCACCATTTCTTCTCTTCCATATTATTAGAAAATAAAATGGATTAATAAGCTAGTTTAGCAATGACTATACCTGAGGACCTATTCCAGGACCAAACCAATTTGTCATTTTCATTTGTGAGGCTGATGCCATTGTTCCATAAAGTAGAAACATAGTTGTCCCATTCGGATTTGAATTCCTCTTTTAATCCAATCTTATTAGACTCAATCCAATGTTGTGTAAGTCTCGAATCACCAGGAAGGGTTGCTTGAGCTAAAGAGTAGATCCTTGAGTTGTTTAAAATTTGGAGGAGAGGAGGTGAAAGTTTATAATGTTCATTGCAGTCAATAAAAGGATCGTGACCTAAGACAACACGATTCCCAGATCCAATCTCCCAAGCCAACCATCTTTTGATGATCGAAAGTGAAAGCATAAAGCTTTTCCAAATGAAGGAAGTACCTTGAGTATTATGTACAACTCTACGCAACCAGGAGGTAAGATCTATGCCCTTAAGATATTTTTTGCATAATACGGTGTTCCAAAGTCCAGTACCAAATAATCCTCTCTAGCAGGATTTGGCAGCCAATGATTTCCAAGAGAGGTGTTTTATTCCCCAACCTCCAAAAAAATTTGGCTTGGCAAGATTTTTCCATTTAGTAAGATGAAAACCAATACATTTCTTACCTCCTTTCCAGATGAATTTTGTGAGCATAAGTTGAATTCGGTGTATCACAGATGATGGTAATTTGACAAGGCTGAGCCAATAAACTGAAATGCTTTGTAGTACTAAGTTGGCTAAGGTTAGTCTACCTCCTAGAGATAGCCATCTGAAAGTCCAATTCCCTATCCTCTTTTCGTCTTCTGGAGCAGCCACATCCAATCATTCACCCTATAATTGTTTGGCTTAAGGAAAAAGCCAAGATATTTCATACCTTGATCAAGATTTTCAATCTTGATATTAAAAACTAAAGTCAAGCTCTACTTAAAAGTCTGATCAACATTTTGCACAAGAAAGATAGATTTGTGACAGTTTATAGCCATCCCTGTAGTATCACAGAACTTCCCTGTAGTATCACAGAACTTAGAGAGGATGGATTTTAAAGTCATCCAATACTCTAATTTCCTAGCTCCCAATATAAGTACATCATCAACAAAAAGAAAAGAATGTGTGAGATAAAGGTGTTGACTGCAACTTTAAGACACTGAAAAGATCCTGAAATCACAACTTGTGTCATCATTCTGCTAAACAACTATACTTTAATAAAATGAAAGACAACTAGGTTGAAAAGCACATATAATAGAAGATGTTGAAAAGTAGATATTAGAGAAGAGATGAAAACAAAAACATAATATGGCATTTAATGGTATCATGCACGATAAATCAAAAGGCATACCAACAATCAATTTTATAATGATTAAGTATAACTTAGTTGTTTGTATATACAATTTATTAAATATAACCAATAATTATTTCTCAATAAAGTAAGGATAAAGTAAAGATGGTTAAAATATTATATTGAAAAGTAGATATAATGGAAATAAAGGCATAACATAATACTCGTAAATTGTTTCATTTGAGAATGAACGGAAGTGATGATATGTTTTTCAATGTACACTTCATAAAAAAATAGGTTATTAAGGAAAGTAGCATTCCATCTCGTATCTTTTAGTGCTTTCCAAGAAAGAATACATTATCACACGCAAAGAGGCATTAACTTGGAAGCAATAATTTTTATGACTCTAAATTAAAATATGTTGGCTTTTTTTTTCATAATTAATTAATTGTAGAATAAGTTAAATATATATGAAGTGATATTTTTATATATAATTGGGTTCTCTCGAAGCGAATTAATAATCAAAAAGTTTTACAAAATTTTGGCTGAAATCCTAAAGAATCCATTATTTCTGTCATACTTAAGTACATATTAATAAACATCGAAATTTTGGCTCGAGTCCTAAAGAGTCCACTATTTTTGTCATACTTAAGTATATATCAATAAATACCAAAATTTTGGCTCAAGTCTTAAAGACTCCATTGCTTCTATCATACTTAAGTACATATCAATAAACACAACATATATTCCATTGTTGTGACTATTATAAATTTTGACAAATTGTCCTAACAAAAAAAGACATTTACACAGCATTTAGCAGAGGGCAAATTCTTGGTCAAGTACTTCTTGAATTTCTTCATGGTCTGGTGCATTTCCTTCAACTTCCATAGGCTCTACCTCATGAGCTCCTTGAACTTCACTCTCAAAGGCTTGGTTGATTGATGCATATTGAGATTGTTGAGGAGACACTAACAACATTCTTATTCCAATATTTCAATTCTTTGAAGGAGAGAAACCATAATTTGATCCAAAGTTTCTACCTTACTAGAAACCTGTCGAAAATCCATATTATCACCTGCAATTAATTCTTCATGTCTGCGTAATATGTACCTAATCTCAGTCCAGGATGGATTCATATTGATATCAATGTGCTTCTCAAACAAAGTTACAGACTGTCCAAAATAACCCCTAAAACCAAAAATAGCGATGTCAACAAAACTAGAATTTCTAAAATTGATGAAGGGTATTTGTAGTAAACTATGAACCTATTTGAAATAGAGAGTGGTTGGAGGACAAAGAATACTACCCAGATCCTTATCTGTATTATGATGATCAAAGGTAGCCCAATTGTCATTGATATTAACGCTCCCAGTTACAACAAACACAAGGTTAAAAAATAGGCAACATAAACCCCTCTTATCTCAATTGCATTTGAGGGCAAAGGGTGATAAAATTGACCATGACCCACACCCTTGTTGCTCGTCGGATGACCCCAGAGAAGAGACCAGGGATGGAATGGAAACTAAACACTGATAAAACCCAGAACACAGATTGAAATTGTGGCTCGCTCCATAATAGGCCTAAGTGCCATAGATGACTTCGAAAAAGACACTAAGAGGTTCAACAACAGACAACTGCACAGGGTGCCACAAAACATATTTTGAAACACCATTCCACCCCCCAACTTCACAATCAATTCCAGAAACAAGGAGAAGAATAGGTAACCTCTGATCGAATTTAAAAAACCTTTTAGAACACCCAAAAGTGAAGTCATAATTTCTAGAACATAAACCATCATCAAGAGTCACAATAAAATATGAAACTTCAGGGATATAAATTGAGATATCAAAGTAAAGTAGAGAAGGGGAAGGAAGAAGGAACCCAAAGACCAGGAAACCCCTGGACGAGAGACCAAAACCAAGCAAACCACCACCCGAAGGGGCCTTCTTCCCATAGAGAACCACCACAGACAGAGAGATAAACTCCACTGCCCAGCACCAACTCGCTCCACCATCAGAGAAGATCAGAAATGCTGACTAAAATGCCAAGAATGATGTCTTCGCATGTGTTACATTGAATGAAAACATTGATGTCGGACATAAAAACTTGTGTGAGTTGCAACCAACTAAAGAGGAGTGCATCCTAATGGAGCTCAAATTTATTAATCCAACCATGAATACATTAAGGGATGTGATGCCACCTATAATTTCCATTTAAATTGTAATGACCTTTGTTGAGTTGTGATCCCTCTTTGGCCAATTTGTGGGCATCATTTTTTAGATCGTGTTTGACATGAAATAATGAGAAATATTCAAAGTCCTTGAGGAGGGAAATTGAGCGAAACAAAGTGTCGAAGAGGACATTGTCCCTGATAATTGTGTTCTTAATAATGGCCTTTATAATCAACATGGAATCACCAAAGGTCAATAACTTGGATATCCCGAGGGATCTAGCCAAACTTATCCCTGCAAAAAGGTCATAGGCCTCATTCTCATTGTTAGACATTGACCCAATACCCCAAGCAAAGAGAGCAATGACAGAGCATCAATCCTTTTCGGGGAACGACAGGAGCCCTTTGGGAGGGGAGAGCGAGAAGGCTCTAAGCAGGGAACAATAGAGGGGAAAGACCCCAAAGGAGGGGAGGCCGACAAAGGCTTCGTAGTCGTTATGACCAGGGTAGGGGGGGTGCAAGAGGGGGGCAAGATTCCTCTAGGAAGGGAGCTTCTCCTAGCAAGGACAGGGGAGGAGGGGAAGAGATGGAAGGGGGGGCAGGGGGAATAGTAGCAAGGAGGAATCTAGGGGCCAAAATAGGAAAGATGGAAGGAACAAGAATAAGGGAGGAAAAACTCATTCCTGATTCAGAGGCCCTCGTAACCGTGTTGTCTGGATCCATGCTAGGAGAGACCATGGGTTTAGGTTCCAAAATGACTTCAACATTCTTTCCTTCTACTAATACTACATCTACAACCTCCCTTTGCCTGATAGTAGACTTGGTTCTCTAAATTTTGGGAGGGATCAAACTCAAGGGTGCCACATGATAACACTGTGTCCGTAAATGGCCTACCTCATGAAATCCAAAGCACCTAAAGGGTAGCCTCCAATAATCTACCTTTTGGTGCCAGGTCTTGTCAAAAAATACCATATCTATGCTATCCACCAGACGTTCCCTTAAATCCACCTCGATCAAGATCCATGCCCACCATCTGTATTTTTTTTATGCCTAGTTCGGCTCAAGCCTAACAAAAGAACCCAATTTGTTTCCAATTTCCTCCATCCTTGTCTAGACCAGAAAGCCAGGGGTAGACCTGGTAAAATCACCCAAACCTTCATGATGGCCATAGATTCCTTTAGAGGATCAAAGTCCATAGTCCATGGTTTCAGGGTTAGACCTGTCGAACCCCAAAACCAATTTTTCTTTTGAACTTTGTCGCAATCCTTGACTAACAGAAATAGGAAGGAGAGCCATCCCCTTGCTAGAAAATGAACTATCGGGGAGTATCTTATAAAAGGTTTCCATTGATAATCCAACCAACCCAAGAGGGATTTACCCCCTAGTGCTTTGCCATTAAATCTTCCCACAAGCATTTTCCCTATGAACTGGGAAAATTCAGCAATAGAAATATCTTCTTCAATGACCATCTTCACATAACCACTCCTCGCTCTAATGCACTTCGCGGATTTTTTCTGAAAATATATCGTTGGAACTCTCCCTTTGAGAGAGTATCTACCTTCTTTCTGAACCCTCGCTTCGTTTTTCTGAGAACTTGGGAGACGAAAGGCTTCAGGTTGAGAAATACTTGGAGGTACTAGACCTATCTTCTTGAAAAGGTCGAAAGAGCCTGCATCCTGGCTCTGTAGAGGTTTGATCGGATTTGCAACATCCTTAGCACACTTGAATGTGGAGGATGGAACTTCCCGACTTAACAGAGGATTCGTGAGAAGTGGGGGATTAGATAGACTAGCCCTTTCCAGAAAATATTCGGGGGAAATGAAAACCGCGGACCCGAGCAGACTGGCATCAAAATCCACCTCTTCCTCATCTGATGATGCCATGTGTCCCGAGCCACATGAAGCCATGCGCTTCGCCAAACTGTGTGCTGAGGAAAGGTGGTGTTGGGGAAAAGAACCTCGAATGGCAAGGGAGTTCGGAGAGGGAACAAGAAGTCGGAAAAAATAGGGAGACCAAAAAACAGAAAAAACAGAAGGGGGAAGGAGAGCCTGCGACCCTCGCCCATAGTTCTAAGCCTCAGAGCACATGATTGTGCAAGCACATTTTAAACATTGTTCAACAATGCTATATATATATATATATATATATATAGTTTTCTCCATTCTGAAAGTTAAAATCATATTTATAAACTCTCCATCCTCATGGTGGAAAGGAGTAATTGTGTTCTTTTACTTTGTTTCACCTCCCACCAAAACTTAAGGGAGTTTTAGCTTTAGATAAAAAATCCCTCACAATAAACTCTAAATTGCTACGAGAGCTTACTGCCCACCACAAATTAAGGGATTCTTCCCTAAATTGTAGGAAATGTAACGCGCATCATAGCTACTCCATAAAAATATAATTTTTCTTGTAAACAATATGGACATGACAGATTTGTCATAGTTTCAAGACACAATTTAATATAAAGGTTTATAAATTCCCAAATAAAATTCATGACATTTTGTATATTTATTTCAATTAGGAAATTGTAGATTTATTTCTCATTATTTTCTTAATATCTATTCTTAAAAAAAATTCATCTTATTAATGTTTTGGCCTATCCCTCTAAGGCCAAACATAGGTCTGAAATACTCACTGACTCTGGTGCTTAGCAAATTTTTCTAGGTTAGTAGAGTGGCCAAGGCCATTTGATCTATCTTTAGGTTTCTATCAACAACTATAATTCCCTATTCAGAGGTTGTTCTATGAAGACAATATTGGCTTAGTCTTCACTGCTAACACTTGGATTCTTATTATCTTTCATGTGAGTTGAAAGTGCTTAGCGAGAAAATCCTAAGTGGCACAAATATGGCAGTCAACCTATTATAGCATTTTGATATCAATTTAATGAAGGTGCAGTCAACATGTAAAGTTATCAACACTATACTTTTCAACTGGAACACTCTCCTGGACATATAAATTCCTCAAGCTATCATTTAACAGGAGATCGAATTCACACCACTTAGATTACATTTGTAATATTACTAAACTTAATATTTGCGGGAATTAAACATAGAAATACTTATTTGAGATTTTCAGATTGATTGGCAATTGTTGATGGGTGAATATCTTTCCACCCAACCATAGGCATAATTGTCTTTGTCTATCCTTGCAGATGGCCACCCCCGAGCCGGAAATGATGCCATAAGGGAAAAATCCCACTCAATAACAGAGGTAAACAAATGAGGGCTACTCTCATTCATCAACAAAAAATAGTAATATATATATATATATATATATATATATATATATATATAATTCCACCAAGCAAGAGGGGCTTGCTCTTGACTCGGGGAGTCACTACAGTTAGCTTGCACAACTAACACCCAGAAATTCACAGCCCCATTTATCAACTTGATTTAGAGAATATTACTTGCTATTTATCACTTAGAAACAAAAGAACTTGTCTTCCCCTTATTTTTCTATCAACCAAAGGCGTTTTCTGAACATTCTCTTCTCCATTTCATCCCCCCTTCTCCACACTTCGACCTCTCTTTTCTTTGATTGATTTTCCCCCAATTTCGAGGTCAGACCAAAAGTCTCTAGATGAGTACTTTTATGCCCATGCATCTAAAGCAAGGTATCTCTGGTACAACCCCCCATTATTTACCATAATTGTGGGAAGTTGGTAGTTCAACTACCAACTTCCTTCATTAACTGAATTCAGGGAAAAATGACAATATGGGTTTTTTTTTTCTTGAATATTAAACTGGAAAGGAAATTTCCTTACCATTTCCCTCTCGTGGAATCCTTTCTATGTAAGTTCTCCACCCACCAACAGTTTATTTTTATTACCATCAAAATTCTTTTTATCATTTTGATTGTTCATCATGGTCCAAACATTAAACATATTAGCCATGACTCATGGTGACAATTGACATATATTTACATACTAGGGGAAACATGGGTATTACATCTTTGATGACCATACTCCTCCACCTATAGTGAACATCATTGAGGGAAGTCAAGAGCCGATTATGACTAACAGTTTTTCAGTTGTCGTATTCTCTAGTGATAATGTTCCTTGTAGATCCACAACCAACCTTTTGTGGCTATATGGATATATTTTGAACACGAAGGGTTCTATTTATTTTGTTGGCCCTTTGGAGTGTAGTACTCAACCATTCATTAAGCTCAAGTGTAAATTGTTGGGATTTAGCATGAGCACTTGGACATGTGACCCAGATTTATGGATGAACTACTTGGACTATTTTTGTGTTGCGACCAACCCTTATACATGGGACCCTAGTTCTCTAGACTAATTCAACATTGCAGTCAACACCCACACATGGGACCCAGGTTTATGGTTGTACCTCCTCACTACAAGCGTTGAGGGAAATGTTTTTCTTATGGGGTTGTAGTGTTTGGTTCCTCCCTACGAGTGTAATGGGTGTTCGAAGGGCCCATTAGAGAAATACTAATAGTGGAGTTCATTCAATGTAAGGTTGAATAAGTCCACCATGCTTATTATTGTTAAATAAAATAAGGCATATTATGGTAGTGAATATAGAATAAATGTAAGGTGGCCTCATTAAAGAAGGTCTACTAAGTACTTAACATGGGGTTATGATTAGGGTTTTCTACTCAGCTATAAATAAGGATGTAATCCTCCTTATGGAGAATGTGTTGAAGTATATTTTGTTTGGAGCTTAGCTCATTGAAAGGTCACCCTACCTCAAGAGGTAAGTGACAAAGAGTGAATTTGTTCCATAAGAGGATCATTCTATGATGTTGCCCTACCTTGAGAATACTTTGATATAATTAAGTAAAGGGGATTTTCTATCTAATACTTGGATATCTTGTGTGTGATTGTTCAAATCAAAGATACACTACACTAGCTCTAGTTAAAAGTTAGACCTTGAGCTCTACACTAAGATTATGTATAAACATATTTATATCATTTACATATGGAATCATTTATTTAAGCTTACGTACTTAAACTTTCATCATTATTTGATTGGTGGCGTAAAAAACTAAGTGATAAAAACCATTGAATTTAATATTCCTTGGATCCTAAACTCCACTTATTTACAATTTATACATAATTTGATAAAAAAAACATTTTAACTTGAATTTCTCCTCAACTTGGTATTTGATGATAGTTGACGTGTCTATCGTCTTTGAATACTTCCATGTATCTAGAGAGGGCATAAGAGCCTAGATCCCCTTTCTTCCACGCAAGGCGGATTACGTTGTTGGTGAGAGGCGGGTTCATGGTCGGCTCCTCAGAGGCCGTCACTAGATCGTGATGACACAGGAATATTCTCGAAGGGCGGGATAGGACTAGATTTCAGGGTCTCGGTGGCCGACAACAAAGGCCTCTCTAAGAAGGGATATCTTCGCAAGATTGTGTAGGGATATTTCGACTTTCTCACAATTTGTTTATTTTATGTGTTCACTCACGGACTGAAATGCACATTGTGTGACCTCCGGTGCCGGTAATGCGCAAACGCCTTATAGAAACTGAATGCTCGGCAACATAGGCATAAAGCGTCGGTCGCTCATTTTTATTGCGCAATTAGATCATTTTTCCTTATATTAATATTTGATTAAGGGCAAGATTGTGTAGGGATATTTTCACTTTCTCACTATTTCTTTATTTTATGTGTTCACTCATGGACTGAAATGACCTCCGGCATTGCGCACATGTCTTATAAGAACTCAACACTTGGCAATGTATGCTTGTACGCTCGACAACGTAGGCATAAAGGGTTGGTCATTCATTTTTAATTCTGCAATTAGCTCATTTTTATTAGTCCCCGCAGGTGGATTATAGAGATCGATAATTCGTTGACTTCATGTTAATATGTCCTTTGACTATAAATTTTCGCATCATCTATATTGTTCGTATTATAGAAGTAAAAAGATTATTTTTTGCATAAAAAAAAACTTATATGTCATCATCTCATTGGAGAATATATTCGAGGTCTTATTGCTAACTTTGTTGTTCCCAATATTTTAAATGTGTAGATATCCAAAGTTTTGCGCTTAGACACTCCTTTTTAATTTTTAATACATTTTTACTGAAATGTTTACAAACTGAAAGTTCTGAGCATGGACGTTGTTTTTTAATGTTTTTTTTTTATTATTGGTCCCTTCTGAATGCTTAGAGGGACTATAGTGATTGCATATTAATATGTCATTTTACTATTATTATTATTATTATTGGTCCTTTGTATTTGTATTGAAATGTTTGCATACCGAAGGTTTAGATCATTGACACTTTTTTTGAGGTGCTTGAATAGGCCCGACGGTTTAAATGTTTACATAGCGCGAGGTCCTGAAACATGCCTGACAACTTAAATGTTTGCATACCGCGAGACCCTTAGACAACCTGACAGCCTTAAATGTTTGACTAAATAGGCTTCTCGGAGTACATTTTTCCTTGAAATTTTCCATACAATGTTGCAGTGAATTTGGACAATATTGTTGTCCACCGCCAGTTGAATAGGCATTGTATGTTTCATACTTCTTCTAGGCTTGGAATGCAATTTCGTCATCGTTGAAGCTACATATATTGTTTACTAGTTCGGTGGGTGCTTCTTCTTCGTTGGTTCGTCAGTTGCTGCTTGTTGTTGTTTGGTTCAACTTTGCAAGGTTGGGTACCTGCGCTTGCGGTTGGACCTGTTGGTGCTTGTTGATTGCTTTTGTTTACTTCAACTTTGTAGGGTTGGGGTCATGCATTCGCAGTTGGATCTGTTTTTTTTTTTACTTTGCAGGGTCCAAGTGTTGCACCCACAATTCGACTTGCACTTCTGTCGTTCATCATTTCGGAGTAAGTTTCGATGCCATAATTTCATTTTCTATTCCTTCTTTGTTGTTCAGTGTTTGCAGTTTGCAAGTAAGAATGTTTTCTTATTNAATAGTTGGAGATACATATGGTGTTTTTTGGTTCATTGGTTGTTGCTTGTTCGTTGGTTCATTGGTTCGTCGATTGTTGGTTGTTGTTGTTTGACTCAAGTTTACGAGTTTGGGGCCATGGGGCTGCAGTTGGGCATGTTCGTGCTTTATCGCTGGTTTGGGGCTTGCTGTTTTCTTTTGTTTACTTCGGCTTTGCAGGGTTGGGGTCCTACGCCGACAATTGGAGTTGTTTTTTTTTTGGCGCTTTGCGGTGTTCACGTCCTGCACCCGTGAGTGGACCTGTGGTTGTGTTGTTTGACATGTCTAGCAAAGTCAAGATCTAGTGCCTATTCTGTGCCCACTTGTTCTGCTGTAAAATTTTGTTAATACTTCGGTGTTGACATGATACAAAATAGTGGCATAAGAAATAATTGGACAACTACATGTGCAATTACAATATCCGTTGTCTTTTTGTTAAAATAAAACATGTGCAAAACACACTTATTGACCATATATGGTGAAATGTGCCCATATCACCATACAACTTCTTTATCCTCTACACAGACTGGTGTGACCACGATACAATTTGTCTTGTACTTGAGATATGATATGTACACCAAAGATACTGCAAAATTATATTTCCATGTCTGGAAGCATATTTGGATACTTTTCCACAGAAAACCAAAATCATTTAGCTATGGCCATGCAAATTCTTAATATTTTGTGGCTTGTAATATATTTTGGGCATGGAAAAACTTTATATATTTACAACCATGGATGGAGAAAAGAAAACGTTCATGTTTCTAACTATCTTTTATTCTATTCATTGATTCTCATTTACTGTATGTACATATTACTTGTTCTCTGCTGCATACCAGCTTCCATTCATGTTCATTGTATTTTGTGCGTTCTCACATTCAAACAAACAGAATAGCTGGAGAAAATGAAGGATTCTTAACTGCAGCGGTGGAAGAGGAGATACAAAGATACATGCTTGTACTATTATTTCATATTCTGTTGTTTTGTATTTCATTTATTGACTATATATGTGTTCACCTAGTTTATTATATGTAGATATTGCGTACCTTCCTACATAATAACTTATCTTCATTACATGTCTTCCTGCATACTAACTTCCTTCATGTCCATTGTATTTTTCCCGCATTGCTACATTTAAACAAATAGAGTGGCTAGAGAGGATGATGGACTCTTTGACATGAATGTAGAGGATGAGTTACAGAGGTGCATACCTGTACTCTTATTTCATATTCCAGTGTTTAGTATTTCATTTAGTGTCTGTGTATTTGTTCTACTTGTTCTACGGCTTTGCACCTTTTTTACTGTATGTATATACTACATATCTTTCAGCTTATTCTCATGTGAATTGTATTCTCTTTGCTGCATTTCTTTCTTTTAGATGTCTTTCTGCATACTAACTTACCTTCATGTCCATTGTATGTTCGGTGTTTCTACCTTGAAAGAAACAGATTGGTTGGACAGGAAGATGATTTGTTATATGTGACAACAGAGGGGTCTGTGGTACAATCTTCGAAAGGTATACCAACTGTGCTAGTAAATTAAACATACAAAATGGGTGGGGGAATATAATATTGAACTAGAAAACGATGATTTGGCAACAATGGGCCTTTATGTCCTCCCCATTTCTAATTTTTCCATTTTCTATTATCCCTTTTTCTTTCTGATTGCTCTGCTTAGTCGTCTTTCCGAAAATGCCTTGGTGCGTGAGTTGGCAGACTCATGGGTTCACTTTTATGGTCATGCTTCTACCTTATTCCATACTTACCCACTTTTTTGATTGCAGGTGCCAGGCTGGCGGGTTCAAGATTGCGCCTTTGGCTTTAGAGGTTCCGCAATATATAGATTGGTCGTCATACCCCGCCATCACGCCCTATTTACTATTACACATTTTTTTAGTCAAAAAATCTGAGGCATTCAATTTGACCCTCGGGTCCTCATGTTTCTTGAGTATCCCTTGACACCCTATTTTGTATTCCATATCCTTCGACCCTGCATGTGACATTAAGAACATATATGGACAATATACAATGCATATACTTGTTTAGTCCTTCTGATGTTCATCTACACATGCTTGCATCAGAAAAAGTTGGACTAGTGACATGGCTATGAGCAGTCAATCATCTCAAACATCATCAGACTGACAAGGCCAAAGGTAAATATGCATACATTATGTTCCTCATATGTTTACCAAACAAATATCCTAAGATATGTATTCATCTATGGCATGGTGAATATGTTGATGTCATCTGCAACACATACTTTGCAGGTCACAAGAAGTATCAACAACTTCACGCGAGACGTCGAACATAACGCAGGTTCCGCAGACTAAGAGGTATGGTTGCAAAACTTTGGCTCCATAGTTCATCAAAGTTGTGTGTCTACTTGTACATTTATGCCAGGAAAAAAAGAAAACAAAAAAATAATGCACACTACCATTCACATCACTTTTCCTGTTCAAAATATGTCACCGGGTCTAAACTTGTAACACCCAAAATACTATCAATAGAGGTCTTGAACAACCGCCGAACTAGACACGTGTTCATCGAGGACATAATGGTCATCTATAGAACCTACTTGGACAAGGGAAACAAAACTAGATCCATTATGCGTGCTGACATGACAGACAAGGAAGCCCTTATGATAGTCACACTGACTATTCCTACACAACTTGTCCAGAAACATGCAAAAAATATATTGCCAGGTAATGGGATATCCATTACAAATTTTAGTATATTGCCCAAAACAGTGTATGACCGTGGTGATTGTGATTGGATTATATCGCTCAACGAAACAAGTATTGTGGAAAATATTCATGCTATTTGTTCATAATATCGTTTCGACCCGGACAAAACTATCAGCCAACTTGCACAGAGCAACGACATTTACCCAATCAAAACCATTGGCACAACTGTCACACTCACGAGAAAAATTGGCTTGCAACACATTCTCCATATAAAATATGGAGAGTCAGACAACGACAAGGCAATAGTACCATTCTCCATATCTAGTTTTATCCTTTACTTTCACATGTCCATGTATCTCGGTTAAGTTACACAAATATTGCACTGTTCCATGTTGCAGCTGCAATTGTTCGACACCTATTCAAATTTGTTTTCGTCAATGGAACAACAATTGCATAAAGGGAAATTTCCACTTATTCTCTTCAAAAATATAACAAAGAAAAGAGATGTTAAAGAAAGGATCTTTTGCACAACCCAAGCAACATTTGTAACAGAATTGCGAGCAAACATAGTACAGGATCTCAAGAAACTAACTAGCTCTACAACTGGTGTGCGTATACATCTACAGATTCATCTTCACTTTGCTCATACAAATTGCCTTCACCAAATTTCTGCATTTTTTGTGCAGTTGTATATTATATTGTTCAATCTATTAACTACTATGCTCATGTTTCAAGGTTGAAGGTATTTTGGTTGCAGTGAATGCGTACTCACCCCCCTTTGATCCTGTATGTGTGAAATGCAACTCTCCTACTTCTTCTTATGCTTTCATAAGTGATGATACAATTAATTGTCTGTGATGCAGTAAAAAATGTTCATACATATATAGACATTGTCTCAATGCTTCCATCCAAACCGTGGGCAACACAACCGTACATTGTACAATTAGACAACATATGTTACAAGATGTGCTTCCTAGGTTAGCATAATTTTCATATGAAGCATACCTACAGAAAAAGGCAAACAATGTCTATATGCTGCGCGACTTTCGGATACATAACAAATTTACCTTAAATGAGGACAATGCAATATTGCATATCGACTGGAAAAAAAAATCATATCAAGCTTTGGCAGGAAACAAAAATATCTCATGTGTGTATGTAATCTTTATTCAACACCCAGATGAATGTTCGTCGAAATCGAGTTCTTCGGAGTTTACATCTATAGCTGTAAAATTCTCTTTCCAGATATTTTGTCTCTTCTTGTGCACTTGAAACAACAAGGAGAATCTAATTACAAATGCAATCGATGTTGTTATTTTGATGTTTTTTTGCATCTCCCAGTAAGAATTTTGCATATTTTGTTGTGGTGTGCAAATTAAAAAAAAAATGGTGGCTGGTTGTGGCTTTGATGGAGGAGTCTGCTCATTTTTGGGTGCCCAACTATATAGCCATGGCAGGATTTTTGCATATTTTTGGGTACCTGAATAAAAAAAAAATGGTCTCCAACTATACATTTATGGTATGGTATCTGCATTTTCTCGATGCCCTAATTGAAAAAAAATGACTCAGCATGGATTGAAACATGAGCTTGATATTTTCAGAACTCGCTATAGAGATTGGGGAGGTCAGGCATTGGAATTCATACAGGCAGGTGCAGTTGTTGGTGATGTACACACACATAAGATTTTTCAGTCTAGAAATGAGAAGCATGAGTGCAAACCCCATAAAAAGTATCCCACTGTAAATAACTCAGGCCCATCCTTTGAACCATCGAAATAGCTTTCTCCTCTTGGCAAAACCATCAGGAATTTCCAAAAATATTGGAAATTTGGCATTGTTAAAACTAGTAGTGATAGAACATGGCACTATCAGAAGAAAATGTCCATAGTGATCTTACTTAATGGTAAAATAGTAATGGACAACTTTGTTGTTCCCCATTTTGATGTCTGGTTATAGATAGCATACAGTGGCGAAGCTCCACTGGTTTTGTGTTGTCTTGTGTTTGGCAGACTTTTGTTCATATCCCATGGCCTCGATTATTTTCTCGTGGGACCATATACCAGATGTAAGAGAAAACCAATGCCACGATGTGTTTTTTATATATATCAAATTGTTTGATGCAAAGGTCGATGCGTACTGCTCTATGGAACCTTGTGGGATCTTGCTTGATGCCTTCTGTGTTCATGTGTTTCCTTCTGCCTCAACTTTCAATACATTTGGTGTTTACTTGGTTCTTGGTTGTATTCTTCGTTCTGGAAAATTAATAATACATTTAGAATCTTCGCAGTTTTTGTATGATCTTAAAGACTATAGAGGACATACTTTTCCCTTTAATATAAGCTCTATGACGCAAATGTAGTATGTGGCTCGTTTTAGCACTTTTCCTTGATCGATGAACTTAGCAAAATTAATCTCCTGGAATAATTTGAAAAAAAAAAATATATGCTATGCACGGTCCAATGGAACTATCATATCAACGAGAGGACATTAAAATTCAAATTTGTCATTGTTATACTTGCGGTGAAACTCACAGTACAATAACTTTCCTTAAACATCCCAAAATTGATTTTCTTGTAGCTTTTCAACGCTTTTCTTATACAAACAGATCCTGGAAACTATAAGCATGGCTTGTTGTATCTATTCCTTGATTGAATAACCTATTCACATGTTTAATGCACTTCATAGTTATTGTTAATACCATCAATGGGTCTTTTTTACACCAATTCCCTCTTCCGAAAATTGCCATCCCCTTTCTTTTTTCCCTCAACTTTCCCTTTTTGGTTACTTACTCATTTTTCGGAAAATGTCTAGGTGCGGAAGTTGGTGGATTCACGTCTTCATATTTCCACTTACTTTTATATCACCAGCCCGACCGATCGCTTCCCCATTTCATATTGAACAAACTTTTTGGATCGCGGGTTCTCGGATAGGCGGGTTACCAGATAGATGGGTTCAACATTTCTTTTTCATTGTTCTGTTGCCTGCAAACAACACCCGGACTTCCACGATCTACAAATTAGCAAACAAATTCCCCTTTATCTCTGTTTTAGCATTTTTCCTTGATCGATGAACTTAGCAAAATTAATCTCCTGGAATAACTTGAAATAAAAGAATATATACTATGCGAAGTCCAATGGAACTATCATATCAACAAGAGGACATTAAAATTCAAATTCGTCGTTGTTATACTTGTGATAAAGCTGACAGTACAATAACTTTACTTAAACATCCCAAAATTGATTTTCTTGTAGCTTTTCGACGCTTCTCTTATACAAACAGATCCTGGAAATTATAAGCATGGCTCGATGTATCTATTCCTTGATTGAAGAACCTGTTCATATGTTTAATGCACTTCATAGTCACTGTTAAGACCATCAATGGGTCTTTCTTACACCTATTCCCACTTCTGAAAATTGCCATCCCCTTTCTTTTTGCCCTCTACTTTCCCTTTCTGGTTACTTAATCATTTTTCAAAAAATGTCTAGGTGCAGGAGTTGGCGGATTCACGTCTTCAGATTTCCACTGTTACTTATATCACCAGCCCGACCAACCGCTTCCCTGTTTCATATTGAACAAACTTTTTGGATCATGAGTTCCCAGATAGGCGGGTTCAACATTGTGTTTCCATTGTTCCACCGCCTACAAACAACACCTGGACTTCTGCAATCTACAAACTAGCAAAAAAATTCCCCTTTCATTTTCTTTCGCTTTCTGTTTACTTATTCCTTTTTCCGAATGTCTCGTGATTTTATATACAACACCCGAAGTTCTGCAATATACAAATTGACCCTCAAAATCCGTCATTGTCTCATGTTCTGTGTTACGCATTTTGCATTCAACGGTT
>JASDQU010103442.1:162701-174256 GCA_032191745.1 Picea mariana | reverse complement strand
ATGACAACTCATTGATCCATCTTCATCTATGCATTCTCATCAAGGACAATACATATTAAATTACATCAATCATCAATCAATCAATATTTTGACATCAATCAATCACTTCACATCAATCAATGACATCAATCAATCAAACCATTGGTATCAATGACAACATGATCCAACAGTTGTTTGGTTCAAATTTACAAGGTTGGGGACCTGCTCTTGTGTTTGGACCTGTTGGTGGTTGTTGCTTGCTTTTCTTTACTTCAACTTTGCAGGGTTGGGGTCCTGCATTAGCAGTTGGATCTATTTTTTTTTTCTTTGCGGGGTCCAGGTGCTACACCTACAATTTGACCCACGCTTTTGTCGTTCATCGATGTTTCAGAGTAAGTTTCGATGTCATAATTTCATTTTCTATTCCTTCTTTGTTGTTCAGTGTTTGCTTATTTCTACTGGCATGCTTGTCATATGTTTTCGGTTCCTTCTGTGCTTTGACTATAGTTTGGTAATCGTTGGAGATACATATGTTGTTTACTGGTTTGGTGGTTGTTGCTTGTTCATTGGTTCGTTGGTTCATCGGTCGCTGCTTGTTGTTGTTTGGCTCAAGTTTACAAGTTTTGGGCCCTAGGGCTCCATTTGGGCATGTTAGTGCTTTCTCACTGGTTTGATGCTTGTTGTTTTCTTTTGTTTACTTTGGCTTTGCAGGGTTGGGGTCCTGCACCGACAGTTGAATCTTTTTTTTTTTTTTTTTTTCGCGCTTTGCGGTGTTCAGGTCCTGCACCCGTGAGTGGACCTGCGATTGTGTTTTTTTCCATGTCTAGCGAAGTCGAGATCTGGTGCATGTTTTGTTGTAAAATTTTTCTAATACTTTAGTGTTGACATGATATAAAATAGTGGCATAAGAAATAATTGGACAACTACATGTGCAATTACAATATCTGTTGTTTTTTTGTTAAAATAACACGTGTGCAAAACACACTTATTAACCATATATGGTGAAATGTTCCCATATCACAATACAACTTCTTTATCCTCTACAGAGACTTGTGTGACCACGATACAATTTGTCTTTTACTTGAGATATGATATGTACACCAAATATACTGCAAAATTATATTTCCATGTCTGGAAGCATATATGGATACTTTGCCATAGAAAACCAAAATCATTTAGCTATGGCCATGCAATTTCTTAATATTTTGTGGCTTGTAATATATTTTGGGTAGGGAAAAACTTTATATATTTACAACCATGGATGGAGAAAAACAAAGGTTCATGTTTCTCACTATCTTTTATTATATTTGTTGATTCTCATTTAATGTATGTACATATTACTTGTTCTCCATTGCATAGCAGCTTCCATTCATGTTCATTGTATTTTGTGCGTTCTCACATTCAAACAAATAGAATAATTGGAGAAAATGAAGGAGTCTTAACTGCAGCGGTGGATGAGGAGATAGAAAGGTACATGCTTGTATTGTTATTTCATATTCTGTTGGTTTGTATTTTATTTATTATCTGTATATGTGTTCACCTAGTTTATTGTATGTAGATATTGTGTACCTTCCTACATAATAACTTATCTTCATGTCCTTTGTATTTCCTGCGCTGCTACATTGAAAAAATTCGAACTCTGTTTATTTTTTTTTACATGTCTTCCTTCATACTAACTTCCTTCATGTCCATTGTGTTTTTCCTACATTGCTACATTTAAACAAACAAAGTGGCTGAAGAGGAGTTACAGAGGTGCATACCTGTACTCTTATTTCATATTCCATTGTTTAGTATTTCATTTATTGTATGTGTATTTGTTCTACTTGTTCTACTGCTTTGCACCTTTTTTTGTTGTATGTATATACTATGTATCTTTCTTCTTATTCTCATGTGAATTGTATTCTCTTTGCTTCTACATTGAAATAAATAGAACTGTATTTATTTCTTTTACATGTATTTATACATACTAACTTGCCTTCATGTCCATTGTATGTTCGACGTTGCAACCTTGAAAGAAAATGATTGGTTGTACAAGAAGATGGATTCTTATATGCGACAACAGAGGGGTTTGTGGTACAATCTTCGAAAAGGTATACCAACCGTGCTAGTAAATTAAACATACAAAACGTGTGGGGGCATATAATATTGGACTAGAAAACGATGATTTGGCAACAATGGGCCTTTGTGCCCTCCCCATTTCTAATTTTTCCATTTTCTGTTATCCCTTTTGCTTTCTAATTTCTTTGCTTAGTCATCTTTCCGAAAATGCCTTGGTGTGCGGGTTGGCAGATTCACGGGTTCAGATTTATGGTCATGTTTCTACCTTATTCCATACTTACCCACTTTTTTGATTGCGAGTGTTGGGCTGGCGGGTTCAATATTGTGCCTCTGGATTTAGAGGTTCCACGATATACATATTGGTCGTCGTACCCCGCCATCACGCCCTATTTACTGTTACACATTTTTTCAGTCAAAAAATCCGAGGCATACAATTTGACCCTCGAGTCCTCATGTTTCCTGAGTATCCCTTGACACCCTATTTCTTATTTCATCTCCTTCAACCCTACTTGTGAAATTAAGAACAATTATGGACAATATACAATGCATATGCTTGTTTAGTCCTTCTGGTGTTCATCTACACATGCTTACATTAGAAAAAGTTGGACTAGTGACATGGCCATGAGCAGTCAATCATCCCAAACATCAGCAGACTGACAAGGCCAAATGTAAAGATGCATACATTATGTTCCTCATATGTTTACCAAAAAAATATCCTCATCTATTTATTCATCTATGGCATGGTGAATATGTTTATGTCATCTACAACACATACTTTGTAGTTCACAAGAAGTCTCAACAAGTGCAAGCGAGACACCGAACATAGCGCAGGTTCCACAGACTAAGAGGTTTGGTTGCAAAACTTTGGATCCATAGTTCATCCAAGTTATGCGTCTACTTGTACATTTATGCCAGGAAAAAAAGAAAACAAAAAAATAATGCACACTACCATTCACATTACTTTTCCTGTTAAAAAAATATCACTAGATCTAAACTTTTAACACCCAAAATACTATCAATAGAGGTCTTGAACAACCGTCAAACTAGACAAGTGTTCATCGGGGACATAATGGTCGTCTATAGCACCTACTTGGACAAGTAAAACAAAACTAGATCCATTATGCGTGCTGACATGACAGATAAGGAGGCCCTGATGACAGTCACACTGACTATTCCTACACAACTTGTCTAGAAACATGCATAAAATATATTTCTAGGTAATGGGATATCCATTACAAATTTTAGTATAATGCCTAAAACAATATATGACCGTGGTGATTGTGATCGAATTATATCACTCAACGAAACAAGTACTGTGGAACAAATTCTTGCTATTTGTTCAGAATATCGTTTCATCCCGGACACAACTATCAACCAACTTGCACAGAGCAATGACATTTACCCAATTAGAACCATTGGTGCAACTATCAAACTCGCGAGAAAACTTGGCTTGTAAAACATTCTCCATATAAAAGATGGAGATTTAGACAATGACAAGGCAATGGTACCGCTCTCCATATCCAATTTTGTCCTTTGCTTTCACATGTCCATGTATCTTGGTTAAGTTACACAAATATTGCACTATTCCATGTTGCAACTACAATTGTTCAACACCTATTCAAATTTGTTTTCGTCAATGGAACAACAATTGCATAAAGGGAAATTTCCACTTATGCTCTTCAAAAATATAACAAAGAAAAGAGATGTTAAAGAAATGATCTTTCGCACAACCCAAGCAACATTTGTAACAGAATTGCGAGCAAACATAGTACAGGATCTCAAGAAACTAACTATCTTTACAACTGTTGTGCACATATATCTACAGATTCATCCTCACTTTGCTCATACAAATTGCCTTCACCAAATTTCTGCAGTTTTTTTTTTTAATTTTTTGCAGTTGTATATTATATTGTTCAATATATTAAATGTTATGCTCACATTTCTAGGTTGAAGGTGTTTTGGTTGCAATGAATGCGTACTCGACCCCCCTTTGAGCATGTATGTGAGAAATGCAACTCTCATGCTTATGCTTCTACTTCCATAAGCGATGATACAATTGATTGTCTGTGATGCAGTAAAAAATGTCCATACATATATAGACATTACCTTAATGCTTCCATCCGAACCATGGGCAACACAACCGTACATTGTACAATTAGATAACCTCTGTTACAATATGTGCTTCCTAGGTTAGCAGGATTGTCATATGAAGCATACCTACAGAAAAAGGCAAACAATGTCTACATGTTGCGCGACTTTCAGATACATAGCAAATTTACCTTAAATGAGGACAATGCAATATTTCATATCGACTGATAAATAAATAAATAAAAACTAAAAAAAAAAAAAAAAATCATATCAAGCTTTGGCAGGAAACAAAAATATCTCATGTGTGTCTATAATTTTTCTTCAACACCCAGATGAATGTTCGTCGGACTCGAGTTCTTCAGATTTTACATCTATAATTGTAAAATTCTCTTTACAGAGATTTTGTCTCTTCTTGTGCACTTGAAACAACAAGGAGAATATAACTACACATGCAATCGATGTTGTTGTTTTGATGTTTTTTTGCATCTCCCAGTAAGAGTTTTGCATATTTTTTGTGGTGTGCAAATTAAAAAAAAATGATGGTTGGCTATGGCTTTGTTGGAGGAGGCTATGGCTTTGTTTTCCAACTATATAACCATGGCAGGATTTCTNGGCCTCCAACTATAAATTTATGGTATGGTATCTGCATTTTCTCGATTCCCTAATTGAAAAAAAAAGGACTCATCATGGATTGAAACATGAGCTTGATATTTTTAGAACTCGCTATAGAGATTAGGGAGTTCAGGCATTGGAATTCATACAGGAAGGTGCAATTGCTGGTGATGTACACACACATAAAATTGTTCAGTCCAGAAATAGGAAGCATGAGCACAAACCCCATAAAAAGTATCCAACTGTAAATAACTCAGGCCCATCCTTTGAACCGTCGAAATAGCTTGCTCCTTTGGGTAGAACCATCAGGCATTTCCATTAATATTGGAAATTTGGAATTGTTAAAAATGGTAGTGATAGACCATGGCACTATCAAAATAAAATGTCCATAGTGATCTTACTTAATGGTAAAATAGTAATAGAAAACTTTCTTGTTCCCCATTTTGAGGTCTGGTTATAGCTAGCATACAGTGACGAAGCTTCGCTGGTTTTGTGTTGTCTTGTGTTTGGAAGACTTTTGTTCATATCCCATGGCCCCGGTTAGTTTCTTGTGGGAACATATACCATATGTAAGAGAAAAAAAATGCCACGATGTGTTTTATATATATATCAAATTGTTTTATGCAAAGGTTGATGCATACTAATCTATGGAACCTTGTGGGATCTTGCTTGACGCCTTCTGTGTTCGTGCGTTACCTTCTGCCTCAACTTTCAATACATTTGGTGTTTACTGGGTTCTTGGTTGTATGCTTTGTTTTGGAAAATTAATAATACATTCAGGATCTTCACAATTTTTCTATGATCTTAAAGACTATATAGGACATGCTTTTCCCTTTAATATAATCTTTGTGATGCAAATGTAGTATGTGGCTCATTTTAGCACTTTTCCTTGATCAATGAGCTTAGCAAAATTAATCTCTTGGAATAATTTGAAATAAAAGAATATATACTATGTGAAGTCCAATGGAACTATCATATCAATGAGAGGACATTAAAATTCAAATTTGTCGTTGTTATACTTGCGGTGAAGATGACAGTACAATAACTTTACTTAAACATCCCAAAATAGATTTTCTTGTAGCTTTTCGATGATTCTCTTATACAAACAAATCCTAGAAACTATAAGCATAGCTCGCTGTATCTATTCCTTGATTGAAGAACCTGTTCACATGTTTAATGCACTTCATAGTTATTGTTAAGACCATCAATGGGGATTTCTTACACCAATTCCCGCTTCCAAAAATTGCCATGCCCTTTCTTTTTTCCCTCTGCTTTCCCTTTCTGGTTACTTACTCATTTTTTGGAAAATGACTAGGTGTGGGAGTTGGAGGATTCACGTATTTAGATTTCCACTGTTACTTGTATATCACCAGACCGACTAACCGCTTCCATGTTTCATATTGAACAAAATTTTTGGATCGCGGGTTCCCGGATAGGTGGGTTCAACATTGTGTATCCATTGTTCTGCCGCCTGCAAACAACACCCAGACTTCCGTGATCTACAAATTAACAAAAAAATTCCCCTTTATTTCGTTTTCTTTCGCTTTCTGTTTACTTGGTCCTTTTTTCAAATGTCTTGTGCTTTTATATACAACACCCGAAGTTCCACAATACACAAACTAACCCTCGAAATCCGCCATTGTCTCCAATTCCATGTTATGCATTTTGCATTCAACAGTTGGGGTAGATATAATTTGACCATTGGGCCCTCATGTCTCCTGAGTAGAGCTTGTGGCCCTGTTTTCAAGCCCATCAATATTCCTTGTTCTGAGTATGTCTAATGATTTTATATCACGAGTCCAACCAACCACTTTTCCATTGCATACTTGGCCATTATTACCATCATCGGTTCCTGGCCATGCTTGCTCAACATTATGGCTTCCATTGTTCTCCTACGTAAAAAAATCACTCAAAATTCCGCGATATACAAATTGTCGGCCGAAATCTGTGATTGTGACATACAATTTGACCATCGGCCCCTCACGTCTCCTGAGTATATCTTGTGACCCTATTTTTGAAGCCCTCCCGGCCGCTTTTCATACTTGGACATTTCTAGGAATCTGTTTCATGGGTTGGCCGATGGATGAAATGTACAATACTTAGTCGCTATTCTCCATCCTCGCCACCTTCGTACTTCTTTCTAGATATGCAATTATTAAGCTTTAATGCTAGTAGTTTATCGTGCATGAACTATTAAGATTGTCAATAATGTACAGAAGGCCAGAGAAGATTTGTCATTAATACAAATTAAACCAAGATTTGCGGAGAAGAGTGTTATCGTTTCCAAGTATTCATTTCAAACATGATGCAATGTCTTTTGTGCATTGGTCGGTTGGCGCCTTTACAAAATCTCTAATTCTTAATCGCTCTTCGTCGTCATCGCCATCTTCACACTTTTTTCTAAATATGCAATTAGTAAGATTTAATGGTAACAACTCATTACACATGAACCCTGGAGATGGTCATTGATCAATGAAAGGCTCGAGGAGATCCTCCATTGATACACATTAAACCAAGATTTTCGGAGCGTTATATTATCCCTCCCCAATTTTCATTTCAAACATCATCTGGAGCAAATGGAAATTATCGTTAACTTATGGCAACAGTTCCACAACAGTTCTGTCCAGATACAGTAAACACCTTCAGGCATGATGGCCAGAGGCTCCAGTATTCTAGGGCATATTCTTACTACTCATCTCCCTCCACCCAGGAGCAAAAAAGGAGATGGTCCCTTGGTGCATCGAGAGATATATTTCAAGCCAAATAATTCCAAGGAAACCCTGCTTGCTCAGACAACCTACCCGCCTGCATTGATGGCTAGCGCAGAGGTTGATGCGATGGATTTCGAGCCGTAAGAAGATGATATGATGGACAATGTTACGGAAATAGATGATGGCAATGCATACATTGTTCCCACTCCTGTGCCCAAATTGTAATCAACCATAACGGGCAACACTTCTCGGCTCAACAATGGCGGTCCTGACAACAACAAAACAAGGGGTTTCATAAAAGAAATTGACGTTGAACACAATAGCTGCTTTGCAGCTTGAAAGTAGGAATTCCAGAGGTCCAAATTAGTCCATTAAGGGCGGAATTCTTTCACTGTAAGAAAATGATATATTTATGCTGCCAGAGATATATTTCAAGCCAAAAAATTATTCAATTACAAGACCACTTTCCTGTTCTCTGGATATACAATTAACATATTAGGGAATGAGGACCAGAACTCCCACTGGTGCAAGGCATATTCCTACTAGTCATCTCCTTCCGCCCAGAATGGACTAATTTGGGCCTCTGGAATTTCTCATGCAACCTGTGTCCATGAAGTTTTCGACTGTGAGGAGGTGGTTTATTTGTGTGTCCTAACTTTCAATTTCAAGCTATTATGTTTTCCCTGCAATGTTTTTCGTCTTCTTCCTCACAGGAAGCTTGTGAGAACTATCAATTTTATCGCATGACTGTTGTTCATTTGCTTCAAGCTAAGGATTTATTCCATTGCGGAACCACTCTCCTGTTTCTTTGTCTCCTCAAGTCTTCCATAATATATTAAGATCAGGGCACCAAACATTGACCCACCGAGGAGAAGACTGCAAGGATTTCCTTGAAAAAATCATGGTAATCAGTTTTGTATGCATGTTGAAGAACATCTCGATGGATCCTGCATGTTGCAAATCCCGTCCCTGTGTTTATGGAAAATATGTCGAATGTTTTGGCCCAAAGAACTCAATCCAATTTCTATGGATAGATATACAATGCTCAATATTCTTTTTTTTTTAATGGATTTACTATTAAAAAAATTTCCTTGGAGTCTTGGTTGCTGCTTCTTTTATGAATTTAACACCTCTTCTCATTGGCATGGTTCGATAGTTTCGTAGTTCTTCGATATTGTATTTGCTTAAATAATTTGTTCTAAAATGGAGAATTTAACAATTATATGACAATGCATTGTGTCGATCCATCAGGATTTTATGGAAACAAAAATGAATTTCAAACAATTTCAAACCAATGTTCAATTCTATTCGTAATGCAAGTAGAACATAGAAAGACCAAATCACAATGTTGCAGCAAGATCATCATTCTTGTTTCTAGACATGCAATTATTAAGATTTAATGCTAACAACCCATCATGCAAGAAGTTTAATACTTAAGTTAATATGTTAAAGTCATGGAAGAATGTATCAAGAACACAATTACTCCCACAAGTTGCAATAAAATCTAATCTTCAACAAAGCATTTGCTGACAATTACTAGAAAATGATGGTTTTGCAACAATGGGGTTTGTTTGAAACCAATTCTCGCTTATGAAAATTGCCCTATGCCTTTCAATTTTCCACTCTTTTATCACCTGTAGTTTCTCTTTCTGGTTACTTAGTCATTTTTTTTCGAAAATGTGTTGTTGCGTGGGTTGGCGGAATCACACGTTCACATTTTCATCTATGATTTTATATGGCGATTCTGACTGAGTGCTTCCCCTTTGTATAAATTGCACTTTCCATTGTTCTGTGACCTGCAAAAAACACTCCGGCTTCTGTGATATGCATATTTACTTCTGGACTCCCACATCATCCCCTCTTTCGTGTTACACATTTTGCACTGAAATGTTCTGATATATACAATTTGGAAATCGGGGCCTTACATATCCTTGGGAACCCTTGTCACCCTATTTTGAAGCCCGTCCGACTGCTTTCCACACTTGACCATTTCTTGACATCTCTTTCGCGAATCGTCAAGTTTGTGGGTTCAGGAAATTTCCAATTTCTAGTTGTTGTTTCCTATGCCTGCTACCTTCATATTTATTTCCAAGTATATGCAATATGTATACAACTTCTCTAGAAACATATAGAAAACATCTTGCCAGAAAATGGAATATCTATTGCAGATTTGAATATATTGGACCTTATTTTCCCTCTTCTATACTTAACCAAATTCCTGTTTCTTTTTCCCCTTTACTCTCTCTTTCTGGTTACTTAGTCGTTTTTTCTGAAAATGTCTCAATGCATGCGTTGGCCGACTCAAGGGTTCACATTTGTGCTCGTGCTTTTATATCATGACTCTGACTGAGCGCTAGCCATTTGATGCTTAGCCACTTTTCAGATCACGGATTCCCAGGCAGGCAGACTCTATATTGCACTTCCATTGTTTTGTGACCTGCAAACAGCACCCGAACCTCCGGGATATACAAATTTACTGCCATAATCCCACATCATACCCTCTTCCATGATACATAGTTTGACATGAAAGTTCTGAGACCTGCAATTTGACCTTTGGGTCCTCACGTATCCTGGGGAACTATTGTCACCCCATTTTGAAGCCCCTACGTTTGCTTTCCATATTTCTCCATTTCTTGGAATCTCTTTCGCGCCTCCAATTCCATACTTACTCAAATTTTTTTCTTACGGATTCCCAGACATGCGAAGTGCACTTCTAGTGTTCCTTGACCCCCAAACGGCCCCTCGGCTTCCGCGATACACAAATTGACTTCCAGACTCCTACATCATCCCCTCTTCTGTGTTACACAATATGCACTCAAAAGTTCTGATTAATACAATTTGACTGTCGGGGCCTCACGTCTCCTTTAGAACCCTTGTCAACGTATTTTGAAGATCGTTCGACTGCTTTCCACGACCATTTCTTGCAATCTCTTTCATGGATCATCGGGTTGGCGGGTTTAGACAATCTCCAATTCCTAGTCACTATTTTTTGTGCCCACCACCTTCGCACTTCTTTCCAAGTATATGCAATAAGTATATAACTTCTTCAGAAACATACAGAAAAGATCTTTCTAAGAAATGAGATATCTATTATAGATGTGAATATATTAACCCTTCTTTTTCATCTTCTATACTTAACCAAATTCCTGTTTCTCTTTTCCCTGTACTTTATCTTTCTTTTTATTTAGTTATTTTTCCAAAAATGTCTAGCTGTGCGGGTTGGCAGACACATGGGTTCACATTTTCACTCATGATTTTATATCGTGATCTGACCAACTGCTTCTCCATTCCATAACAAGCCACTTCTCTGACCGCAGATTCTCGGGTAGGCGGGCTCTAGATTGCACTTCTATTGTTCTGTGACCTACAAACAACACCCTAAATTCCATGACATACAAATTTACAACCAGATTCTCAGATCATACCGTCTTCCATATTACAGTCTACCTATCATCCCCTCTTTCGTGGTACACATTTTGCACTGAAAACTTTCAAGACATACAATTTGATCGTCAGGTCCTCACATCTCATGTGGAACTATTGTCACCCCATTTTGAAGCTCGTCCGTCTGCTTTCCATACTTCACCATTTCTTTGAATTTTATTTGTGGATTGTCGGGTTGGCGGGTTCAATAAATATCTGATTCCTAATCGATGTTTTCTGTGCCCACACCCTTTTCACTTCTTCCAAGTATGCAATAACTGAGGTTTAATGCTAACAAATCACCATGCCTCTAGGAGACCGTCACAATAATTGTTCCTACACAACTTGTACAAAAACATGCAAAAAATATCATGCCAAGTAATGGGATATCTATTACAAATACTTACTGACTTTTTCTCTTGTGACCTACCGAGCAGGATGGTTTAAGATTGAATTTGCATTGTTTTGTGACCTGCAAACAACACCCAGAAATCTGTGATATAGATGCATAAAATATCTTTTCAGGTAATGGGATATCTATTACAAATTTCAACACATTAGCGAAAACGAGTCTGGCGGACCATTTTCCTATTCCATACTTACCCACTTTTTCGATTGTGGGTTCCCAGACAGGCGGGCTCAAAATTTCCCGTCCATTGTTCCACGACCTGCAAACAACACCCA
>JASDQU010103442.1:132850-153300 GCA_032191745.1 Picea mariana | reverse complement strand
TTCATTTTCTTTCGCTTTCTGTTTACTTATTCCTTTTTCCGAATGTCTCGTGATTTTATATACAACACCCGAAGTTCTGCAATATACAAATTGACCCTCAAAATCCGTCATTGTCTCATGTTCTGTGTTACGCATTTTGCATTCAACGGTTGGGGTAGATACAATTTGACCATCGGGCCCTCACGTCTCCTGAGTAGAGCTTGTGGCCTTGTTTTCAAGGCCGTCAATATTTCCTGTTCCAAGTATGTCTAATGATTTTATATCACGAGTCCAACCAACTCCTTGTCCATTGCATACTTGGCCACTATTACCATTGTCGGTTCCTGGCCAGGCTTGCTCAACATTGCGCTTCCATTGTTCCGCTACGTACAAAAAACACCCGAAATTTAGCGATATACAAATTGATGGCCGAACTTTGTCATTGTGACATACAATTTCTATCATTGTGACATACAATTTGACCATCGGCCCCTCACGTCTCTTGAGTATATCTTGTGACCCTGTTTTTGAAGCCCGCAAGACCGCTTTCCATACTTGGCCATTTCTTGGAATCTATTTTGCGGGTTGGCAGGTGGATGAAATGTACAATGCTTAGTCACTCTTCGCCAACCCCACCACCTTTGCACTTATTTCTAGATATGCAATTATTAATATTTAATGCTAGTAGTTCATCGTGCAGGAACAATTAAGATTTTCATTAATGTCCAGAAGGCCGAAGAAGATTTGTCATTAATACGAATTAAACCAAGATTTGCAGAGAAGAGTGTTATCCTTTCCAAGTATTCATTTCATACATGATGCAATCTCTTTCGTGCGTTGATCGGTTGGCGCCTTTACGAAATATCCAATTCTTAATCTTTCTTTTCCTTCACCACCACCTTCACACTTTTTTCTAAATATGCAAATAATAAGCTTTAAAGGTAACAACTCATTACGCACAAACCCTGGAGATTGTCATTGATCAATGAAAGGCTCGAGGAGATCTTCCATTGATACGCATTAAACAAAGATTTGTGGAAGGTTATATTATCCCTCCCCAATTTTCATTTCAAACATCATCTGGAGAAAACAGAAATTCTCGTTAACTTATGGCAGCAGTTCCACAACAATTATGTCCAGATACATCAAACACCTTTGGGCATGATGGCCAGAGGTTCCAATATTCCAGGGAATATTCTTATTACTCATATCCCTTTGCCCAGGAGAAAAAAAGGAGATGGTCCCTTGGTGCACCGAGAGATATATTTCAAGCCAAAGAATTCCAAGGCAACCCTGATTGCTTAGACAACCTGCCCGCATGCATTGATGGTTGGCGCAGAGGTTGATGCGATGGATTTCAAGCTGGAAGAAGATGATCTGATGGACAATGATACGACAATGGATGATGGAAATGAAGAGCATGTTCCCACTCCTTTGCCCAAATTGAAATCAACCATAATGGGTGGCACTTCCCATCTCGGCGATGGTGGTCCTAACAACACCAAAAGAAGGGGTTTCAGAAAAGAAACCAACGTTGAACGCAATAGCCGCTTTGCAGCTCGAAAGTAGGAATTCCAGAGGTCCAAATTAGTTTGTTTTGGGCAGAAGTATTTCACTATAAGGAAATGATCTATTGACTCTCCCAAAGATATATTTCAAGCCAAAAAATTATTCAATTGCGGGACCACTGTCATGTTCTCTGGATATACAATTAACATCTTAGGGAATGAGGACCAGAAATCCCACTGGTGTAAGGCATATCCGTACTATTCATCTCCTTCTTCCCATAATGGACTAATTTGGGCCTTTGGAATTGCTCATGCAACCTGTGTCCCTGAATTTTTCGATGGTGAGGAGGTGGTTTCTTGGTGTGTCCTAACTTTTAGTTTCAGGCTATTATGTTTGCCCTGCAACGTTTTTCGTCTTCTTCCTCATGGGAAGCTTGTGAGAACTATCAATTTTACCGCAGGACTGTTGTTCATCTGCTTTAATCCAATGATTTATTCCACTGCGGAACCACTCTCTTGTTTGTTTGTCGCCTCATGTCTTCCGCAAAATACTGAGATCGGGGCACCAAACATTGATCCATCGAGGAGAAGACTACAAGGATTTCCTAAAAAAAAACATGGTAATCAGTTTTGTATGCATGTTGAAGAGCATCTCGATGGCTCCTACATGTTGCAGATCTTGTGCCCGTGTTTATGGCAAATATGTTCAATGTTTTGGCCCAAATAACTCGGTCCAATTTCTATGAATAGATATACAATGCTCAATATTATTTTTTTTAATGGATTTACTATTAAAAAAATTTCCTTAAGGTCTTGGTTGCTGCTTCTTTTCTAAATTTAACACCTCTTCTCATTGGCATGGTTCGATAGTCTCGTAGTTATTCAATATTTTATTTTCTTAAGTAATTTGTTCTAAAATGGAGCATTTAACAATTATATGACAATGCATTATGTCGATCCATCAGGATTTTATGGAAACAAAAATGAATTTCAAACCAATGTTCAATTCTATTCGTAATGCAAATAGAACATAGCAAGACCAAATCACAATGTTGCGGCAAGATCGTCATTCTTGTTTCTAGACATGCAATTATTAAGCTTTAATGCTAACAACCCATCATGCAAGAAGTTTAATACTTAAGTTAATATGTTAAAGTCATGGAAGAATGTATCAAGAACACAATTACTCCCACAAGTTGCAATAAAATCTAATCTTCAACAAAGCATTTGCTGACAATTACTAGAAAATGATGATTTTGCAACAATGGGGCTTGTTTGAAACCAATTCTTGCTTACGAAAATTGTCCTCTGCCTTTCTATTTTCCCACTCTTTTATCCTCTGTAGTTTCTCTTTCTGGTTACTTAGTCATTTTTTTCGAAAATGTCTTGTTGCACGGGTTGGCGGATTCACGTGTTCACATTTCCATCCATGCTTTTATATGGTGATTCCGCCCGAGCGCTTCCCCTTTGTCTAAATTGCACTTTCCATTGTTCTGTGACCTGCAAACAACACTCTGGCTTCTGCGGTATGCAGATTTACTTCTGGACTCCCACATCATCCCCTCTTCTGTGTTACACATTTTGCACTGAAATGTTTCGATATATACAATTTGACAGACAGGGTCTTACGTCTTCTCGGGAACCCTTGTCAGCCTATTTTGAAGCTCGTCCGACCACTTTCCACATTTTACCATTTCTTGACATCTCTTTCGCGAATCGTCGAGTTCCCGTGTTCAGGAAATTTCCAATTTCTAGTTGTTGTTTCATATGCCCACTACCTTCGTATTTCTTTTCGAGTATATGCAATATGTATACAACGTCTGCAGAAAGATACATAATATATCTTGCCAGGAAATGGAATATCTATTGTAGATTTGAATATATTGGACCTTCTTTTCCCTCTTCTATACTTAACCAAATTCCCATTTTTTCCCCTCTACTCTCTCTTTCTCGTTACTTAGTCGTTTTTCCGAAAATGTCTCAATGTGCGCATTGACCAACTCACTGATTCACATTTGCGCTTGTGATTTTATATCGCGACTCTGACCGACCGCTAGCCATTCGATGCCTAGCCACTTTTCAGATCGTGGATTCCCAGGAAGGTGAGCTCTATATTGCACTTCCATTGTTTTGTGACATGCAAAAAACACCCGGACCTTCGCGATATACAAATTTATTGCCGCACTCCCACATCATACCCTCTTTCTTGATACATAGTTTGAACATGAAAATTCTGAGACCTGTAATTTGACCTTCAGGTCCTCACGTCTCTTGGGAAACTATTGTCACCTTGTTTTGAAGCCCCTCCGTTCGATTTCCATATTTCACCATTTCTTGGAATCTCTATCACGCCTCCAATTCCATACTTACCTGACTTTTTCGCTTGTGGATTCCTGGATAGAAGGAGTGCACTTCTAGTGTCCCTTGACCTCCAAACATCCCCCCGGCTTCTGTGATATACAAATTGACTTCCAGACTCCTACATGATCCCCTCTTCTGTGTTACACAGTATGCACTCAAAATTTATGATCAATACAATTTGACTGTTGAGGCCTCACGTCTCCTCGGGAACCCTTGTCAGCCTATTTTGAATCTCGTTCGACCACTTTCCACAACCATTTCTTAAAATATCTTTCGCGGATCGTTGGGTTGGAGGGTTTAGACAATTTCCAATTCCTAGCCGTTGTTTTTTGTGCCCCCCACCTTTGCACTTCTTTCCAAGTATATGCAATAAGTATATAACTTCTCCAGAAACATGCAGAAAAGATCTTTCCAGGAAATGGGATATCTATTACAGATGTGAATACATTAACCCTTCTTTTTCGTCTTCTATACTTAACCAAATTCTCATTTCTCTTTTCCCTGTACTTATATTTCTCGTCACTTAGTCATTCTTTTCTGAAAATGTCTAGCTGCGCGGGTTGGCGGACTCACGGGTTCACATTTTCACTCGTTCTTTTATATCACGACTCTAACCGACCGCTTCACCATTCCATACACAACCACTTCTCTGATTCTGGATTCCCAGGTAGGCGGGATCTAGATTGCACTTCTATTGTTTTGTGACCTGCAAACAGTACCATGACTTCTGCGATATACAAATTTACAACCAGACTCCCACATCATACCATCTTTCGTATTACAGTCTACCTATCATCGCCTCTTCCGTGGTACACATTTTGCACTGAAAAATTATGAGACATACAATTTGACCATCGGGTCCTCACATCTCCTGTGGAACTATTGTGACCCCATTTTGAAGCCCATTCGTCCTCTTTCCATACTTCGTCATTTCTTCAAATTTATTTGGTGGATCGTCGGGTTGGAAGGTTCAAGAAATATCCAATTCCTAATCATTGTTTACTGTGCCCGCACCCTTTGCAATTAGAAATTAGCAAGTATATATAAGATCTTATTTCTAAGTATGCAATTAACAAGTGTTAATACCAAATCAGGATTTGAGATCTCCCATTAATACACATAAAACCAAAATTTTTGGATGGTTATATTATCCCTTCTGAGTGTTAATTTCAAACATCATGGAATGTCATTTGCACGTCGTCGGGTTGGCCTGTTCATGAAATATTCAATCCTCAATTCCAAAAATGAGTCTGACCGACTGTTTCCCTATTCCATACTTAGCCACTTTCCCAGAATTCCGCAAATATACAAACCGATTGTTGAACTGCCCCATAATGCTCTCTTCCATTTTACATGTTTTGCAGTAAAAAAAATTGAGACATAAAATCTAACCGTCAGACACTCACCTCTCCTGAGTATCCCCCGTAACACTATTTTTAATCTCGTCCGACCGCTTTTGAGGAATTGTGGAAACACTAGTCATGTTTGACCATTTTTGGGACTTCGACAGGCTGGTCGAAGACGGAGCGCCCAAGAGAAGCAAAGATCACGGGATATCACCCTTTTTGTGGGCATTTTGGGATTTTAGGGTTTATGTAACGGATATGGGATGTCGGCCCATGGGTTTACCCATGCTTAGGCCCCTTTTTGTAAATGTATAAATAGATAGCTAGATGATGTAAGAAGTAGCGACTAGAATCGACTTAGTGGAAGGGGTAATTGGCTTAGAGAGGTCATTGGCTTAGTGCATGACTAGAGGCTTTTTGCAAATGATTGTAAGAAGCTCTGTATAGATAGATTGTGTAAGGCTTTGTGCTTTGACCTGATTCGGGAAGGAGGATCTGGAAAGGTGCGCAGATCTCTTTTCCTCTGTGGAGTTGGATCTGTGGCTTGGTGCATATAAGAAGATTGGAAGAGACTAATAAAGAAGAGGAAGAGTTGGTGTACGTAGCCCCACACTGGGGTGAACCACGTATATCCTATGTCGATGTTCTTTGTGCAATGTGTTCATGTTATTTATGCACCCATTTGCTTAGTGCACGATTTTGATGTATGATAGATAGATCTATGAATTCTTAGTGATTATGATGTGAATGAATGTTAGATATTCTCTGACGCTATGTGCTAAATGATTAGATGTGCTTGATCTAAGTATTACTATGTTGAACTGTAATTAGGGTTTAATCTGCGATGTGAATGGATTTATGAACTAATGCATTTTATTGTCTAAGTGCTTTGTTAAAGTGTTACAATCACATATATGTGTCCCAGCTAGGTTGTAGACACATGATTCCTACAACCCCCTTGCCTCTACCTCGGGTGAGACTTCATCTGCTTCGCAGGTGTTGTCGAAAGGGTCAGTAGTTAGGGTTTTGTTGGCATGTTGTTGAATATTTGAACCCTGGGTCTGCCCCTATGCCAATAAATGGTTTCGTTATCGAGACCTGAAACTGTGATTGTTGGGAAATGAAGAAAAGAAAAATCTACGTGCGTAGATCTGTTGCTATAGTGCACAGTATTCTACTTGACTTGTGAAGCTCTGTGCTAAAAGAGAAGTTTGATCTGAAGAAAAGAGGTAAGATCTTAAGATTTATGCTCTGATAAAGGTAAGGTAAGTGGAAATTTTTACTTCAAAAGTATGAATCTAGATATGTTTGATAGATTTGGTTCTAGTCTGAAAACTAGGGCACAACTAGAAGAAAGAAGATTTGATATGAATAGATTTGATGGAAATAGTGAAAGATATGTTATTCCTATGCATAGAAAGAATTTTTGGACTAACAAGTGGATACAGGATCCTAAAAATAATTTTTGTAGATTCCAGGTCCATCCCTGTGATCCTAGTGCGCAGTACAGAAAAGGGTGGGGATAGTTTAAAAGAAAGAGAGGATTGACACTATGTCAAAACTACAGAAGACCTGGACATCTTGCTAAGGAATGCCCTGGTATAGGTCATATTTGTATTTGTTGTAAATTTTTTGATCATGAGGTTTTGGATTTCCCTAAAATGATTGCTAAAGTTGAAAAGATGAACATGACACAAGAAAACCATGAAGAAGGTCAAGAAACTAAATATATGTTAGAAAACTAGAACGAATCAGAATCTATGTTATTACAGCTAAAAGAAACCTTGAATTATCACAGAGACATCAATTTACCAGAGATCTTAAAAGAGAAGCAATGCATAGAAACGAGAATAGGAGACTTCAACATAAACTGTGTCTTGGATGAGGAAACATAGGTGAACATCATGCCAGAAAGCACTTGGGAAATTTTGGGAAAGCCTACTATAGTACCTTCATTAGGAAGGATAGGCTTGTTTAAAGGAAAGATGATAACCCTATGTGGAAGAGTTACTAATGTACCCACGATTGCTCATGGAACATCAACCGTAGAAGAGTTTGAAGTCATTAAGTTTGTTGAGAACAACACCCCTTTTGCACTTTTGTTAGGAAAGACCTAGATTGAGAAAGATCAGATCTGAAGAAAAGCAGAGAAGGAAGCCACAAAACAGAAAAAGAAATAATTAAGGGACTTGATGGCTATAAAAATAGCGCGACTAGTGCAAGAACAAGAGGACAAGTCGAAGAAACTAAGGTTCTGAGAGTTAGTTGTCGAAGTTGAAAGAACACAAGAAGTCTTAAAAAACCTTTCCATGCATGAAAGAAGTGCATCCACCCCGGGAATAGTAAGAGAAGAGATATTACACTAGAACCCTTTGGAAGACCCTTAACAGTGCGAAGTTACTACGCTAAAGGAAGAAAAGAATAAGAATGGAAAGAGGAACCCGGAGAATTAGATCATAGGAAAGAAGGCCAGAAAGCTCAGTAAGAAGAAAGCAAAATTAGAAAAACTACAGGAAGCTCCATAGAAGGCTTCACAGAAGGCAGGCTTGCAGAACTTGAACATCGTCGGAATAGAAGAACAACGTAGAACGACACTTTGCCATGACAAAGCTATATGATCGTTGGAGGCATCCCGACCATTAGAACGACGCTCTTGAATGGTTAGAAACACAGTTATTTCCGAAAAGATCACCATGAGATTGTTGAGACCATGCCCTAATGGATGGAATCATATTGATTGAGGCATTCCTGCCCATTGGAGGTATCTGTTACAACGTTGCTTATTTAATCCGTCACATGTTGCACCGATACCACTTTTTGCAAATTGAGATATCTGAGCTAACAAAGAATTGATCACCTACTGCATTGTGTTGTCTAGACCTCGCCATCCATCTAATTGCCTTGTCTATTAGTTCTCCTACCCGAGCTATTTGACCACGAGTGTGCATGTCGGGTGAACGTAGCGCAGTAGATAAGTTCGTGGAGGAGATATTAATAGACCTTATGAATAAGAAAGTCATGTCTACTGGAGTACATGCATTGTCGACAGGCAGACTGCAAGCATCCCCCTTGACTGGACGTCAATCTGGGCCATCTCAAACCACGACAGAGAAAAGAAGAAAGCACCGTGATGATCTAGTAAAGGCAAAGCAAATCCTGTCGGTCTTGCCCAACTACATCTCGCCCTTGGCTAGCATGGTTAGTCGTTATAGCGTCCCGCGGGATTTCAAGTACACACTCATCACTGTGTACCTCTCGAAGGGGATACGCATAGTCAGACCGCAGTTGGGACTGATCCCATCTCTCAAGAGAAGTGATTTCAACCTCGACGACAGGAAGAATTATGCAATGCTCGCACCGCATAGGCACCTGACGAAGACAATTGTGAAGAAGCCCAAGATAGTCCCCCAGTCGTGGATCAAGGAGATCGCAAGATCAACAATCTTGAACATGATGAAGATCCCCCACTTCGGTCGACATTAAGAGGTTAACGCGTGAGTTAAACTCCTCTTGTCATACTTCCATGGAGGGTATTTATGGTTAGATAGGTGCATCACTTTGGATCCAGCGTTGATCCACATGATCACTGGATTGAACATGTAGGGACCGGACCCTCACCAGTTCTACCCAGAGAAGGCTGCAGATCGTTGCCTGGTGCAGCGCATAAAGGAGGCGTATGGTGATGTGGAGAAGGGGAAGCGAGGCTACAAGGTAGCCTCCATTCAGGATGGAGCAGTGCACCTATCTTGTCAGCTGATAGCGGGAAAGCTCGTTAGAAAGAACCGCCCTACGCAAGTCACAGGATTTGTAGTCGACCTCACAGGGAAGTGTGTCGAAGGGATGCAGATGAACTGGGTGAGCTACCTTGTCAATGAGTTGGAGAAGGATTACCGCGAAGTGAAGGACCAAGGTTATGAATTTCACTTCAGTTGGTTTTTTATTCTCATTGCATTTTTCGCTTGGGAGATGCCAGAGGGAGCGACATTCCCAAAATTCGAGCCATTAGAACCACTAGTCGTGAGGTTCAGCACCTTGTGGTATTCAAGTGATATGGTGAAGCAGTGGCAGTTGAACGTTGTATTCCACACCTACTACCTACAGCTGAAGCAGGACATTGAATCCTTCCCCCAAATGATGTCGAATACACTCAATAAGTTTAGGCCACTAGCAAAGTTCTGTGCAGACCGACACTTCATATATATCACTGCGCGCGGGGACGAAAGCAAGGAGGAGATGCAGTCTTACTACAAATTGACTGAGAAAGATATGGAGGAGATAACCAAGGAATGGCCAGCTGAATTCCTTGTATTAGTGGAAGATACAGATCTCTCTAACCCCGAAATCATTGGAATCCCATTAGTCATTCGAGTCGAACATGATGGACGAGGCAACGCCAAGAAGAAGAAGAAAAAGGAGGAAGTGCAGGACATAGACAGTGAGGAAAAAGACAACGCATTGGAGGAAACTGTGTCTGATTCACCTACAGGAGGAGGAGGCAACGAAGTAAACCGAGAGGAGGAAGTGGAAGTAGACAAGAAAGAAAAAGGTGAAGTAAAACCACCAAAGGATCCCCTTAGAAAGGTCGAGACGTCAAAGAAAAGGAAGGGTTCTTTGCTCGCGGAGAAGATTGGGGTTAAAGAGGCAGTGACTAGAGCACTTCGCTCTGTGCCAAGCCTGACACAGATGGAAGAAGAGGCAGTTGAGAGCCAAGTGGGGAAGCTCGTTGAATCCATTCAACAACTTCAAGCAAGGGTAGCATAGCTAGAACTTCAATAAGTGTTGAGCACTCCGCAAGAAGTGCGGGATCAAAGGGAAGAAGTTGTCAGGAGCGCAGTATAAAGAATCAGGGTATTGGCCTCAAAATGTAAGCAACTAAGTGACCAAAGTGTGCAAACCTATGAGCACCTTGCAGATGACCCAAAGCTGAGGAGATTGGAGGCACAACTCCAGGAGGTGAAGCAGCAGGCTTCCACTATGCAAGCAAAACTGAAGTTGATTACTGCAGTGGAGAAGATGAAGAGGTTGCAAGATCAGCACCCAGTTCAGTAGAAGGTCACTGCCATCCAAAGCAGAGTTATGGAGGTGACACAGAGACTCTAGCCGGTGCAGGAAAAAGCCTGCACACATTTTGAAGAGATCGAAGGACAAGGCACACAGGTGGAACATGTGGTCACAACAGTAGAACAGTGCATGGAAAGGCATGTCACCAAGCAAGTAATCCAGGAGTTCTCCAAAAAGGAGGCTCTGGCGAAGCAACAAGTCTAGGTAGCTCGAGCTACGCTGGAGAAATTTGAAGCATTGTTTCCCAGATCAGAGTGACTCGGAACAAGTCAAGGGTGAGCATTGGGGGCATGTTGGCCCTTGACCAGGTTTTGAGGAAACACTAGTCATGTTTGACCATTCTTGGGACTTCCATAGGCTGGTCGAAGACAGAGCACCTAGGTGAAGCGGATATCGCAGGATCTCTCCCTTTTTGTGGGATTTTTGGGCTTTTAGGGTTTATGTAATGGGTATGGGATGTCGTCCCATGGGTTTACCCAAGTCGAGGGCCCTTTTTGTAAATGTATAAATAGATAGCTAGGTGATGTAAGAAGTAGTGACTAGAATCGGCTTAGTGCAAGGGGTAATTGGCTTAGAGAGATCATTGGCTTAGTGCATGACTAGAGGCTTCGTGCAAATGATTGTAAGAGGCTCTGTGCAGATAGATTGTGTAAGGATTTGTGCTTTGAACTGATTCGGGGAAGGAGGATCTAGGGAGGTGCGCAGATATCCTGTCCTATGCAGAGTTTAATCTATGTCTTTGTGCATGTAAGAATATTGGAAGAGGCTAATAAAGAAGAAGAAGAGTTGGTGGACGTAGCCCCACACTGGGGCGAACCACGTATATCCTGTGTCAATGTGCTTTGTGTAATGTGTTCATGTTATTTATGTACCCACTTTCTTAGTGCACTGTTTTGATGTATGATAGATAGATCTATGAATGCTTAGTGCTTATGATGTGAATGAATGTTAGATATGCTCTGATGTTATGTGCTAAATGATTAGATGTGGTTTATCTGAGTATTACTGCGTTGATCTGTAATTAGGGTCTAATCTGCGATGTGAATGGATTTATGAACTAATGCATGTTATTGGCTAAGTGCTATGTTAAAGTGTTATAATCACATATTTGTGTCCCAACTAGGTTGTAGACACTTGAGTCCTACAACCCCCCTGCCTCTACCTCGGGTGAGACTTCATCTGCTTCGCAGGGGTTGCCGAAAGGGTCGGTAGTTAGGGTTTTGTTGGTCCTCTGTTGAAGCATTGAACCCTGGGTCTACCCCTGTGCCAACATGTATCCATATTCTCATCTCGTAAAAGGGAATTGCAACAATAAACTAGCATAAATCCATCTTAACTCTGAATCTATCATGAGTTATGAGGATCGAGTTCCTCGATGTAAAAATACTTTTTAGATTGAAAAAACTTGAGGAAGGGTTTTCACTTCAAGGAATTTGATCCCTCTAGATGCATGATAGATCTAGAGTTAAGATGGATTTATGCTAGTAAGAGTGAATGTTTTGGGGGGAGGGCATATCAAAGTGTTGATATGCCCTCCTCCAACAAAAGTCACTCTTACTAGCATAAATCCATCTTAACTATAGATCTATCATGCATATAGAGGGATCAAATACCTTGAAGTGAAAACCCTTCCTCAATTTTTTTCAATCTAAAAAGTATTTTCACATCGAGGAACTTGATCCTCATACCTCATGATAGATTCAGAGTTAAGATGGATTGACACTAGTTCTTTATCTGTGTGTGTGTGTGTGTGTGTGTGTGTGTGTGTGTGTGTGTGTGTGTGTGCCATGTCATGTGTTAACTCTATATTACACATCTCTCTCATATTGAATGGCACACCATTGAAATATTTTTGTATTGTTAATATTTTTTTAAATGCCACGTGTCAACTCCATGTTAAGCATTGAAGGAATTACACACCTCCCTCATACTAGAATGTAGAAAGCACCTTTATTTCTTTTTTAACAATGGGAAATCCTATCATAACTCAGTTGTCATCGAGTAGTGGGGACAACAATCATTGGCCACTATCCATGAATGTGGGTTGACTCATCATTGTTATTCAAGGAAAACCATGCCACCTAGAATGGACCGCTAGTGGTTCGTAAGGGGCTAGGATTTTGTTGGAGATATTACACAGTCACCTAGAAATATTTTCCTAAGTTTGATAGTCCAATGTTGAGAACACTTCCTTAGATGAGAGTATTCTCTCTAGAAAATATTCCCCTACAAAATATAACATTCATCTTCAGTTCAGAGTCAGTTACACTCATTTATAATAGTAGAAGTCACTCATGCATGGAAACCTCAGTTTTATAACTAGGAGTTGCATGTGTTTCTCTCACTTCCACACGTGTGACTCAGTTAATTGATGATTGCATGGATCAGTTAACTAGGACTAGGTGGAAATTCACTCTAGTGTTTGTTAGTGAGTGTCTATATCTCTCTAGATGACTACTATGGTGCATTAGTTATTCATTTAGCCTATATCTATTGTAAATTATTCACTCTTTGAGTGTGGAATACAAATAATACAAATTCTTTCATTCTTTCCTCTAATTTTTGTCTCTTCTCTTCACACCATTTCTTGTTGTGTATGTTTCATTCTTAGCTATATATTTTGTGAAGGTATCTAAGAAATTCTACATTGTATCAGAACCCATAGACCACAAGCAAGGATCATCACCGACACTCTTTTGTAGGTACTAAAAACGAAACAAAGCAATAGGAAAGATGGAATCTATATTTTACTCACTAACAATACTTCGCACGCCTCATAACTATTTGAAGTGGAATCCAAAGATTCTACTTCTTCTCAGAAGTAGAGGCTTATACCAAATAACCATGGCAATGGAAGTAGAGTCTAATTCCGTCGATGGGAAAAATGACTTTCTCAATAGACAAGATATGGCCATAGGACGTATCTGCGTGTCTGTTTCTCCTGAACTTTTCCATCAAGTAGATGATGAATCACAAGACTCAACTCCAAATGAATAATATTACATGTAAAAGGTCGACAATATAAATCCAATAGAAAAGCCATTGGAAGATCGATCCTCTTAGTTTGAAGAGCCTTCTACACAAGTATCTACACAACTTTTTGTTACATTCATTGAAGATGATGTCTACTCCATTTCAGATCTATTTTTTGAATTGCATACAAAAAATATCATCCATGCATATTAGGAGCCACATGAAAACACTTTTTCATGTGCCATTCATGCATCCCTGGAGCCACATGCAGAGAATCTCATGTATGCATCTCAGGAGCCAAAAAGGGGGCCGCACACATCACATTAAATTTTGACATTTTATGAGCAGAATTTGCATAAATAAATTGGATATTTCAATTCATCTCGGAAAAATACCCAATTTCAAAAAAACAATCGTCCAAAACGGAGTCAGGGAAGTGAAGTTATGAGTTTTTTAAAATCAACAGATTTTCAACATTTTTCCATAAACGGCTGCATGATTTTCAAAGTTTCATCCAAACTTCACATAGTATGGGATTTGGATCTTCTTCTTTACAATAAGAGACAATGGATACATGTGGAAATCTCACTGATGCATCTACTTCATCATATATGTACATACATCTACCTCTTCAACAAAATATTCACTGAGCATAAGCTTTCACATTTGCAAAGTCTCCTTGGAGTGAAGGACACAATTGCTTAGCAGTTGTATTTCCTTCTTCAGTTTTTGATACATTGTACTTTTGGGGGGTGAGGGGGGGTTCCCATGAGGTTTTCCCTCTTTCCTCCATTTTTTAGTGTTTAATTATTATATTCATTGTACAATGGGTACCTAACATGGTGATCCAGGTGGATATCAGTAGCCACCCACCTTTTACAACTCGCTCAAAACAATTTTTTGGCAATTTTCACAATTTACTATTTTTAGAAGTTTTTAACTTCCGGGACCATTTTGAGGGCCTAAATGAAAGTTTTTCAGGATCTATATTCTCAATGAATCTTCTCAACTATACCTTTCCAACGGGCTATCATGCGCCTAAAACAAAGATCGTATGAAAAAGTTACGACCCTGGGAAGTTGATGTACTAACTTACCCAAACGGGGCCCACCTGACTTTTGGCACTTCATATCCTAGGGTTATGTTTTTGGATGTCTAGGGTTTTTGAAATTCTTGTTTATTGTAAAAAGGCCTTCAAATCCCCACTGCAATCATCTTCTTTCTAATGAGCACAACCGTCACATCTCTTCTCAGAGATAAGCCGCCACCATTCCAACAAGCTTGTTTTCAGCTACATTTTACAATTTCAACTTATTTCCTTATTGAATAGAAAACCAGTTTTACTGTATCTCTGTTATTCTGTGTTAAGCATATTTTAATAATTTGTATTCATTTCATTCTTCTCATAAAATCTATATCAGTGGTATCAGAGCAATCTTCTCCTTGTCGTCTTAATGCATGTCCCCAACGAAGTCAAGGTACAAAGAATTGGGTCTCGAGCTTGTTTCTCTTAAGGACAAAAGCTATTGCACACCCAAGAGACCTCTCATGGTAGGAGAAATGAAATATGACAGGATAGGAGATCCTTTCAAAATGTTTCTTGAGGAATCCCTCATGCAACAAAGGAACGAGATGATGGATAGTTTCGCACAAATCCTTTGACGGCTACCAACAAGCGACACATCTTCCTCGAGTGGAGGTGTCACCCCCTTCAAGGTACAAATAAACTTTGATATTCCTATATTTGAAGGTCAGATAGATGCAGATGTTGTAGACAAGTGGTTGAATCTACTAGAAGGGTATTTTTCTGTCCATAACTTTTTGAATAGAGAAAATATTACTTTTTCACTCCTCAAAGTCATTCCCCGTGTCAAAGATTGGTGGAAAACTTTCTGTGAGCAAAAGGAAACAGAGGAACCCTCATTATTTACAGCCACGACCACCTGGGAATCCTTCAGGGATGATATTAAGGAACAATACTACCCTTTCGGAAGTTATGATGACTTATATACCAAATGGACCACACTGTGGCAAGAAAGAGACCAAGCAGTGCCAGAGTTCACAAATATCTTCCATGCCTTGCGAACCAAGCTGGGTATAAAATATTCAGAGCAACATTTGGTGCTCAAGTATCACGGTGCTCTGCATAGATACATCTAGAACAAAATGGAATTTATGGACATCTCGTCCTTGGGTGCGACCTACTGATATGTCGTCAAAATTGAGCAGAAGCTCAAACAAAAGGCACAACAATTTGGGCCTGGGAACCCCTCACAGCAAAAGCCAGGAAGGGGCAGCCCCAACCCACAAAACAAAGGACAAAGAAAAGATGGAAAGTATCAGGACAACCAGTCCAAGCCACAATCAAAGAAGGACACCGAAAAGACAAAGAAAGATACCGAGAAGTGGTGCGACTTCCATAAGATCCCTTGGCATAACATTGTTGACTAGCGCTCAAAGCAGTCATTGGTGGCTGAAGTGAAAGCCTCTGAATCAGATGTGGGTTTTGACTCTGATTCAAAACTAGAAAGGGGAAGACAGATCATTGACGCAGAACCCAGTGCCACCATTTCTACCACCAAGCTCCAGCCTGGTGAACCAGACGAGCCAGAAGAAGGTGAGTGCCTCTTCCATTCACTGATGTGGGTAAAAGGCACCTCGTTGTACTTCATTGTTGATGGTGGTAGCCAGAAGAACCTCATCTCACCAGAGGTCATCAAGTAGCTGGCCCTACTGACAAGGTCGCACCCACAACCCTACACCATTGGATGGATCCGCCAAGGAAGCAATCTCTGCATCAACCAACAATGCCAACTGTCGTACGACATCAAGCCCTTCAAAGACGAGGTATTGTGTGATGTTTCTCCTCTCGAAGTTTGTAATGTTATTTTGGGCCAACCTTATCTATGGAAACATCATGTTGTATATGAGTATAGGCCTCGTAGTGTTATTATTACTTTGAACAGGAAATTGTACAGGATACCCGAGGCAATCCCTCCTAGTGTTATTTCCTTGATCTATGCCAAAAAATGCAGGAAGGTCATCTCTCAGGCCAGGAAATGTGTCTTCTTTGTGATTCACTCTAAGAGTGAGCGAAAGATCGCAGCCACATCCAGGGCCTCCGCGGTCGATCTCTCCACACAACAAAAGTAAGTGGATAAGGTCATGGAAGAATAATCATATATCTTCTCCTCTCCTACTGGGGTATCTCTGCACTTCCAGGTAGAGCATCCCATCAATATGACCCCAGGCACACTGCTACCCAATGGGCCAGTCTACCACCTCTCTCTGTTAGAAAACGAGGAGATAAAGAGGCATATCCAATAACTTCTCCACAAGGGGCACATACGTCCCAACTCATCGCCTTGTGTGAGCCCAATCGTGATGGTGCAGAAGAAAGATGGGACCTGGCGACTTTGCATTGATTACTGGGCCCTGAATAAAATCACAGTCTGAAATCAGTACCTGATTCCACAAATTGACGACCTCCTTGATCAGCTCACATGGACCAAATACTTCAGTAAGATTGATCTGAAGTCTAGCTACCACTAGGTCCCAATAAAACATACATATGTATGGAAGACTGCCTTCAAGTCAAAAGAAGGTCTTTTTGAATGGATGGTCATGCCCTTTGGTTTGACAAATGCTCCAAAAATTTTTATGAGGATGATGGACAATATCCTATGACCTTTCACCAATACTTTTGTAGTGGCGTATCTGGATGACATCCTCATCTACAATAAGACTTGGGTGAAACACTTGCAGCATATTCAGTAGGTTATGCACACCCTGCAACAACACAAAATATATGCAAACTTGGAAAAAATCTCCTTCAGCATGGACGGGGTCCATTACTTAGGCTACATCGTTGATCGGCATGGTATGCATGAGGATACAACCAAGATCCAGGTCATCCGTGACTGGACAACCCCAACCACACTCACTGAAATTCATAGCTTCTTGGGCCTCGCCAATTTCTATTGCAGGTTCATGTTGGGATTCTTTCATATCGCATGGACCCTCAGCCAAGTAACCAAGGGTGGCGGTAAGGAAAAATTTGTGTGGGTCATGTCCCAACAACAAGCCTTCGATGACTTGAAGAAGCATTTGTGATCATCCCCAGTACTTTCATTACCAGACCTACAACATCCCTTTGAGATCGAGACAGATGCTTCAGACTATGTTGTGGGTGTCGTTCTCACTCAACACATCCACCCTGTGGCATATCATAGTGAGACACTATCAGATGTTTTCCGTAAGTACCCTACTTATGATAAATCAATGTACTCCATTGTGCAAGCCTATCGCCTATGGAGACATTACATTCTTGGGAAGGAGACAGTGATCCACATTGATCACAAGCCACTATAGTTCATGTAGACCCAAGGAAAATTGCAGAATGACCGCCATCAGAAGTGGTCCACATACTTATAGCAGTTCCACCTCAACATAAAGTATAAATTAGGAAGTACCAACAGAGTTGTTGATTTCCTCAGCCGACCTCTAGTCACGGCACTCACCATGGTGCTAGACTCTTGTGGCCACGATACCTCCAGATGGTCACACCTCTACGAGATAGACCCTGACTTCTCCACCACCTACCAAATGTTGGATGCCAACTCAGTGGTTGCTAATTTCCATATTCAAGATGGATTGTTGTGTTGTCTGAGAAATCTCTGTGTTCCATCAAGAGAGCGCACGAAGTTGATTTGGGAAGCTCACTACAGTTGGGTGGCAAGACACTTTGGCATTGAAAAGAAAGCGGCAGTGTTGTAGAAACATTTCTACTGGCCGAAACTTTGATAGGATGTCGGAAAGTATATCAGATCTTGCACCACATGCGCTATTTCCAAACCGACCACTAAGAAATAGGGATTGTACACCCCTCTGCCTATTATTGACAGGCCATGGGAATCCATCTCAATGGACTACATGCCGGGCCTCCCATCCACCAAGAGGGGAAATGACTGTGTTTTTGTGGTTGTTGATCGCTTTTCCAAGGTGGAAATTCTAGTTGCCTGCAAGAAGAACATCATAGTAGAAGCCACTGCCAAGATATTCTTTGAATGAGCATGGGTACATTTTGGGATCCCAACAACCATTATCTCAGACCATGACAGTCATTTCCTCATCACATTCTGGTCGAGCCTCTGGTCACTGCTGGATACCAAGATCACCAAATCCACTACCTTCGAGCCTCAGATAGATGGCCAAACTGAGTTTGTCGTTTAAATGATCATACATATCCTGCACATGTAAAATTAAAAACACCCCCGCACATGGGATGAGAGTATTCCCTATGTCCAACATAGCTACAACCAAGCCCTGCATAGCTCAACTGGCCACACCCCTTTCAAGTGGGGTTGGGATTCCAACCATTGGGCCCCATGGATGTTGCACTACCCCTGGTGACCACCTCGTCCGACTCATACCCTGCTCCACCAGAAGATGACAAAGCCACTCAGTTCATTGAGCGGATCCAGCACATCTGCCAGTAGGTTCAGGATATTCTATAGAAGTCTAATTCCAAGTACAAGCAACGCCATGATCAACATCGGGTGCCACATAAGTTTCAGGTGGGAGACAAATTTTGGTTGCACTTGTAGAAAGAATGCCTTACAGGGCCCCATCGGAAGCTTATCCCACTCCATTATGGGATGTACACCATCACCAAGGTTGTGGGTGAAAATTCTTTTGAGCTCAACATTCCCCCTTTCCTTGGCATGCACCCAATCTTCAACGTGGCTCTCCTTCGGCCATATTTCGCAACATTATTGGACACCTCAAAGATAGGAGAGTAGTTAACACCAATATATCTCAACCCTTACTGCATGCAACAGGCATCCAGTGACCATATTGTGGAAACACATATCAAGGGCACTCAACAACAAAGGATCCAACTTTATCGAGTCGTCAAAGCAGGGCAGCTCCTTCACCAAGGCAAGTGGCTCACCTGGGGCCAAATTCAGTAGAAATTTCCTCATATGATGGGGGAACTCAATGCAATGGAGACCATTTCTTCCTAAGGAGGGAGGATTTGTCCATTTGTATACCATTGGCCACCCACCTATTCCAACTCACTCAAAACAATTTTATGGCAATTTTTGCAATTTACTATTTTTAGCACTTTTTAACTTCCAGGACCATTTGAGGGCCTAAATGAAGTTTTTTAGGATCGAGCTTATCAATTATAGATGAAGTCTCTAATTTAGCCCCAAAAATTAATCTCCTCGACGATACCTTTCCAATGGGATATCGTGCGCCTAAAACGGATATCGTATGCAAAAGTTACGACCCCGGGAAGTTGATGTACTAACTTACCCAAACGGGGCCCACATGAATTTTGGTGCTTCATATCCTAGGGTTAGGTTTTTGGATGTCTAGGGTTTTTGACATTCCTGTTTATTGTAAAAAGGCCTTCAGAGCCTCATTGTAATCATCTTCTTACGAATGAGCGCATCCATCACATCGCTTCTCAGAGATAAGCCGTCACCATTTTAGCAAGCTTGTTTTCCATTGCATTTTACAGTTTCAACTTATTTCCTTATTGAATAGAAAACTATTTTTATCGTATCTCTGTTATTATGTGTTAAGCATCTTTTAATAATTTGTAATCATTTAGTTATTCTCATAAATTTGGGATCACATGACCTTTGTTTCCAGGACCCATTCATCATGTACACCCTAGTAGTGTTCAGGGGGGGTGTTGGAGATATTACACACTCACCTAGAATTTCTTTCCTAAGTTTGATAGTCCAATGTTGAGAACGCTTCCTTAGATGATAATATTCTCTCTAGAGAATATTCTCCTACAAAATAAGACATTCTTCTTCAGTTCAAATTCAATTACACTCAATTAGACTAGTGGAAGTCACTCATGCATGACAACCTCAGTTTTATCACTAGAAGTTGCATGTGTTTCTCTCACTTCCACATGTGTGACTCAGTTAACTAATGATTGCATGGATCAATTAACTAGGATTAGGTGGAATTTCACTCTAATGTATGTCATTGAGTTTCTAGATCTCTCTAGATTACTACTATGTGCATTAGTTACTCATGTAGCCTATATCTATTGTAAATTATTCACTCTTTGAGTGTGGAATACAGATAATAGAAATTCTCTCATTTTTTCCTCCAATTTTTGTTTCTTCTCTTCACACCATTGCATGTTGTGTATGCTTCATTGTTAGCTAGATTCTATGCAGGTATCTCAAAATCT
>JASDQU010103442.1:95022-122907 GCA_032191745.1 Picea mariana | reverse complement strand
ATGTGCAATTAAGGGGACTTGAAAAAGAACGTCTTCTCAAGTCATTAGGAGTTGACCATCTAGTTGAGTCTACAAGAAACAATATAATATCGAATGTCAGGGAGTACTTGAAGTCAATAAACCTTAAGGGAGTTGATGTTCTCTATGATCATTTAGGGGGAAGGCTCTTGAAAGATGTCTTCAAGCTTTTAAACTGGGGAGCTAAGATTTTGGTCTTAGGGTTTTCAAGTGGAAATATTCCTAGCATCCCTACAAATATTACCCTCATAAAGGTAGCGTTGGCATTCTACACCTTTCTAAATGTTAAAGACATATGACATTACTTCTCTTGAAGTTTGTTATATAGAGTGGAAATGTATTTTTGATTGATGGACAATTTTTTTTATCTTGTTATGAACTTGGTACATTCTAGATTTTTCCCATTTATTAGTATTCAATTACACTCCCAAGACAATTTCCATAATGAGCTTTCCATATTACTTGTATTTTTGGGAAAATAATTATGTGAATATTTAAACTCAAAACGTTGATCCTCATCAATAGAGGTATTTCTACTATTTGATGTTTAGTGGAATCTATGTTGACTCTCAATATTGCTTCATAACTAGATGGTACATCGACTCTATTAGGGAAGCTACAAAATTCATCAAACGAACATTTTGGTAGATTCCATGCAAGAGATTCTATCATGGTTAGTGAAAGGCTTGATACATAATAGTGTGTCTCATACATTTAGGTTGTCATAGGTACTCTATTAAATCTTCTATTCATAATGCATGAGGTTTTGCACTACCTTTGAATGTGATTTCTTATCCATTACCCTCCATTTTGTGCTCAATATTTTCTACATAGTCTATTTACTTGTTAAGAGTTTCTAATTTCTTCTTCCAATCGAGTCCTCTATTCTAGGGTGGGTTTTCTACAGTTAGTTATATTGAAGTCAAATTTAGTAATAGTATTTCAAAAATATATATGTTGCACTCTTATAGAAAATTCACGTGATCACACAAACATCTTCAACTTTGGTAATGTGTGTATAAAGTTGCAAATGTTATTTGTTCATGGGTTAGGACCGTACTCAAAACTCCAAAGTAACTAGAGGCTAGGCCTTAGTGTCCACATTCGAACAACATACAAAGATATTTGGAGCTGAAAATACTCTTTATTTTTGGGTTAGTATTCTACTCAAATAAACCCAGACCTTAAGGTCCATAGCAATTAGTTAATGGATAGAGATCCATACTACATACTAAAAATATTTGAATGGAAAGTGACCTCATTTCGATGTTGGGATCTAACTACTTTTCCTTTTAGGATTTAGTCAATAGAGCAACTGCTCTTCCATAAAATTTCGTGCAATGTTACCTACTTAGCAATAAATGAGAGATTAGTCTATAACTGGATTATGTTCGGTGTTCCCTTCCTCTGATCTGGGGTATCCTATTTATTATTGTCTTTAAAACTAAAATAATAGCTTAAAGATCATAGATTTAATTACATAATTTACCCTTGAATATATATCAATGTCTTGAGTCTATGAGGATTTACACTCTCTTTTCACAACTTACTATGTTTTCACCAATTTGAAAGTTATTGTAAGAGATCATCATCAAAATAGTAAACCAACTTAAAATAAGATCATTTTAATTTCAATATCTTTATGATTCCAATTAACAATGTTAATATGAAAAATTCCCTCAAATTACTTCAACATTCTCATTTGGCCAGTTAAAGATAGTCGTAGTCTAAATGTTCTATGTTTTGGCTCTTTTCCAGGTATTTTTTCTGTTTAATTTTGCTCGAAATCTGGCGAGAAATTTTTGGATCTACATATTTGAGTGGCTAAGTCTGTATAATCAGAGAGCCTTGGGTTTTTTTTATCACACTATATCCATTTATGCATTCATAAATGTAATTTAAAAAACAAAAAATTGCAATTACATTCAGATTTATGTGGTCATATTCCAATGAAAAAGACCAAAATGTAGAACGTTTAGACAACGATGTTAAAGATATGCTAATAATATAAGGCGTTGTATAATTGCTCTATGTTTTGGATCTTTTTTTCGGAATTCAGTGACATGAATCTACATGAAATCACAATTTTTTGTTGTTTAAATTTCATTTCTAAATGTAGAAATGGATTCAGTGTGCGAAAAAAACCCCGTAGCACTCAGATTATACAAAATTAACCACTCAAATCTGTGGATATGACAATTTCTCGTCTTATTTTGGACAAATATGGCCGAAATAAAATAACAGCAAAAAGGTCCAAAATATAGAACATTTAGACTATGACATAATATAATGTATTGAAAAGGGAAGGGATCATTTTAAGGATGGAAATTTATATTAAAATGTAGAAAAATGGGCTAATCTTACTAGTCCTTAACATGCAAAATGTAAAATGTTTGGTGATAGTTTGGTAAAAGTATTCAAATTTGTAAGGATTTTATATAGTTTCTATGGAATTTTGGCAATTTTTGAGGTAAAATAATTTTATTCTATGAAATTTGGACGAATTGTTTTTAGAAAAAATGGAAATTGGCAAATGTTTTTTGGGGAAAAATCATAGAAAATTAACCCATTTGCGAAATTGAACCTTTAAAATCATCTTAAAAAAAAGGTGAGATAAAAATCCTAAATATACAATGATATCATCCTAAAATCATCTATGAAAAAAGGTGAGATAAAAATCCTTAAGCATATACAATGATATCATCCTCAAATAACAAGGCATTAATAGGTGGCACTTGTGTGAGATTGTGACGTATCAACACTAATCACACACCAACGCTTTTTCAACTTCGTTATTACACTAAAAGGTGTACACCTATTGGAAATGGGCACATTTAATGACCTTCTAATTATAAATTCTAATCTTATGGCTAGCAATTGAAGATCTTGGCATATTCTTCATCGTCCTTCCAAATCAATGAATGAAATTTAATGTTGATAACTTCCTAGCATTTTTAAAGGAATCAGTTAATGTGTTTACTTTTTCACAATTACTTAATCATGTTAAGAAATTATTGTGTGACCGATTGCCACGTCAAGGTGATTAGAAAAATTACTTAACATTAAAAAATTTCACTATTAACCTTTTAACTTTTACAACATCATATTTACATTTTTGCCATGTTTGGCCATATCTCCCATACAGCTATAGACTACAACTGTCATATTTTCCAGGGCTTTCATTTTCTACAAGTACATGGTAATGGAGGATGTCAAACATGGTATTTTTTGGTGTTTCATATTATAAGTGCTTTCACATTATGGTGTTTTCTTCCTCTACCCACTACACCATAAATCAATTTCAAATTTGCTTCACCCCAACCCATTCACCCTTCAATAAGATATCATTCTTAGTATATTATAGAAGATTAAAAAATATTGAAAATAATTGCTTACATTGTCTCTTTGATTTCCACAAAGGTACCCTGCCGCTAAATTATAAAGGGTTTCACAACTAAGAATCGACCAAGGGACAATGGCAATTAGGGCAAGGCAAGGGAGAAGAGGTTGGCAACATGCCATCGATTAGAGCCACGTCTGCAGAGACTAGAATCATAGTCTTTATGCGGTAGACAGTTCTTGTTGTCATGGAAATTGACAACTTGGCTTGAAAGCTCATTCCACCAAAGGTATTCACAACTCTTCTTCATGTTCTCTATTTGATCAAATTGTATCCATTCATGGAATTTGATTAACTATATATATTTTATGGTTATAATAGGGAATCTTTGGTTTGAAGTTTTTCCAGTTGATTAATCCAAATCTCGAGATGCTTGAGGAACTGTATTTAAATCCCCTTTTGTTTTATAATGAATAATCACCAACAACTTCTAACAATATTAATAAAGAAGAAGGGAAAAGGATAGCAAGAGCCCCATCATTTATAGAGGAGAGATTGGCAGCTGAATTAGAGGCCAAAGTTGGAAAATCGCAATCCCAACAACCGATTGCACGTAAACATCGAATCATTTTTGCTCCCTCCTGAAATTTTTCGAGGTCCCTTTCATTGGTATTATAATTTCATTTTTCAAAAATTATGACATTTTGCATGTATTTGTTGACAGTGCTGAAATCTTAGTGATCTACTATGACTCTTAAGGAGTGTTATTCTTTGATATTCAATTGATGAAGAAGATAAATATTCCAGAATGTATGATTTGGACATAGCAAAGAGATGAATGACCTGTAAATATTAACCCTGTCACATAGTCAACATGTTGGATGTATTGCTCTATTTATTTTCTCGTATGATATGATCAACTATTTAATGACTATACAATTTTAGAAATTCCTAGAATACCAGTGTTGTCTTTCGCCATTATATGATATGATACAATATATTGTCCCTCCTCTTGTGATCGGAGCAAATGAATAAAATTATAGATTGAGAACTCTATAAATTTAGTCGTTGTGGAGCAGAAGAGATCTATGCATGTTACTTCAACGTGCACGAAGATGGACTTTAAATATACTCCGAATGCCCTCACCTCCACACAGATATATTAATATCAACTATGAGACCCTGCAACAAACACTAAAATCCCCATCGATATAGCTATGACAATCACCACCCTCACCAAGAATAGTCGTCTTCTATGCATGGATAATCACATTAGCTCTTGACAGTGGATTAAGGGATGATTAATAGAGAGGTTTTAATTGTAAAATTTTCTATCTATCAGTGCTTGATATATTAATGATTAATGACTAAGGATTCAATGAAGTCAATCAACTTTCTATATAGTTCTTGATTAAGAATTCAATGAAATCGATCAAGTTGTAGAGCCACAACACTTCATGTGATTTCTGTGTGCGCTTGTTAGCTTATAAATTCATACAGTTGTAACGGTATATACTTCTTAACATAAACAACATCTCTTTCATTTCTCTATTCAACAAACCCGATCACTTCTAATTATATATCTACGTATGAAAAATCAAACTCGATGTCGGTCTGTGGAAGATAAAACGAACTAATACCTAGACAAAAAGAGGAAATTTAAAAGACAAACACACTTTTTATTAATTTGTGATTATGCAATTAACATATGAATTAGAACTAGCACAACCACATAATTGTGGTTGATAAACATCGATAGGCTTATTTCATTTATAAACCCTAATTAGGGTTTATGCTAAAATTAGGATTTGTAAATTAAATATACCTATTGGATTTCATCAACCACCAATTATGTGGTTGTGCTAGGGAAAAAAAATAACAGAACATATTAGAAGACAACCATAACATATTAGAGTAACAATGTAATGATAAGGGGCAGGAAGAAAAACATTGTAATTCCCGCGATTATAAAGTTCCAGGAAAGATTAGGGAATACAACACTCGATGCAAGCAGATAACTACAAATAATGTGTTTGAGAATTAGAGAAAGTTCCTTCAAGGCGGGAGACCTGAGTAAAATAGTTGGTAGGCCAATCAAATATGAAAAAAACTAACTCAAGGGAGGAAACATTGATCTCGAATAAACACCAGTCTTGAGAAACCATAGCAAACAAATTAGTTCCATAGAAAAGAGTTGGGAAAGGTAGTTCCTGGGAGTCTACACAATTGCCTAGGTTTTCTGGACACATCTACCTCATTCAACCTATAGATAGTTCCTTTCATGGAAATAATAATTACACAGGTCTGAAATAATAATTACCCAGGATTATGGATTGCAAGAAAAAAAGGGAGGGCTCTACTTCTCTTATGCAATTTAACCCTAATTACGACGTCAGGAAGAGGTAATTTGTTAACTATCTAGGCTCGATAAAATTCCATAATATATTAAAATAACATTGTAATGATTAGGGCCCAGAAGAAAAACAATGTAATTCCCATGGTTATAAGCCACCAAAGATCTACCAATTTGTTGGTCACTATAATTGCTTATTTAACTAAACAATCAAGTGCTACATAAATTGTCAACCCAGGGAAGTATGTTTATTTCAAAGGTAACCACGCACTATATATGTTCAATCTCAAAAGCAACCTAGAGTTGTAGTAAAAACATATTAATCACACTTTGCCTTGAACAAACTGAAGTTCTAACTTGAATTACAGGAAAGCAATCTACCTATTGCAAAGTTCAATGTTTAAAAAAATAATTGTCCAAAGAATCCTGGATTACATTAAAGAAATAACAGACTGGAAAAGAAATCCTTCAAGATACTACAAAAGGAAAGACCACTATTCTATAACCAGAGAACAGGACCCTATTCCCAAAGCAGGAATCTTCAGCACCTGTTTCCAATCACCACACTTTTATGAACTCATTGCTAATTGAAATGATTGACACACACTGAAGACTAACTATCTCTAACAGAGAACAGGACCCTATTCCCTAAGTAGGAAACTTCAGCACCTGTTTCTGATTAGCACACTTTCATAAACTCATCACCAATTGAAATAATTGGCATGCACTGAAGGCTAACTTTACCTAACAGGGAACAGGACCCTATTCCCCAAGCAGGAAACTTCAGCACCTATCCCTGATTATCAAGCTTTCATGAATTCACCAAACAGGATTGCTAACTAAAATGATTAACAGTTACCCAAGCATGAATCATATGAAAACAATGTAACAATCAGTAAAGCAGAGTTTCAGCAAGACAGAGTTCAGTAAAGTAGTGTTTCAGCAAAACAAAGTTCAATAAAGTAGTGTTTCAACAAAACAGAATTTAATCAAGGCATGAACAAAAATAACACTAATACACTATAAAGCTAATGGGTGAATCTTGTGAAGAAGGTGGGCCCTCCCTTCTCACAAGATTCCCCTGAAACGAAAGGAACTAGAGAGAAATGCTCAGAACAGTCTTTTATTCATCTGTCAACTGTATCATATTACAATCTAAAGTAAAACACATCATTCTCTGTAAAATCCTTTATTAGCTAAAACAAAAGGTACTCTCTAATGGTGATTTCCTCTTATTTAAAGAGGAGAATCCCTTTGATACAATTTGATCAACAATTTACAGGTGTACATCTAAGTCCTATTCTTAGTCAGATCGACTTTCTAAACTGGAATAAGATATCCTAGTCTCCCGCAACATAATGCTATTACAAGTGCTAAGTGAGGTGTTGTTGTTGCAGCTGGAGTAACAACTTCTTTATTTGTCTTCTTGTTACTGTTGTTGTATGTTGTTTCAGCATCGCAAATCGCGGGCTGTTTCAGCCACAGGATTTGCGTTCTGACTGTTTCGGCAACTTGGTCTCAGGCAGCAACGATGGTTAATGCTAGCTCAAGGTGCAGCTGTCGTGGTCAATGTAACAGTTTTGTATTGTTGTTTCAGCATCGTAGACCGCGAACTATGTAACAGCTTCTTCTGTGTGAGTTGTTGTTTCAGCATCGTTGACCACAGATTGTGTAACAACTTCTTCTGTGTGAGTTGTTGTTTCAGCATCGTAGTCCACAGATTGTTTCATCCACAGAGTTTGTGTGCTTTAACTGTTTCAGCAACAAGCCTCAATGCCAATCTGCAGTTCGAACTGTTTCAGCACTTATACATTTCTGATCAATGGTTAAGTATGAGAGTAATGTAAAATTATATGAAAAACAGATTAAACATATGTAAGAGAAGAGACGTTGTATACCTTTGGAGAGATAGAGTAAAGTGATAATATGAGTTTAAATGTGAGTGAAACAAGAGTGTAATGGTGGCAAAAAGTGTGGGCAAAAAGGTACATTGTATGGTCCTAACACAATTCAACACTTGACACATGCAGGTAACTACAAATAATTCAAGTGAAAATTAGAAAATGTTCTTTCAAGGTGGGGAGACGAGAGTAAAATAGCCTACAATCACCGAGTTTTTTTTTATTCCAAGAGAGGGTTCACACATCTAAGCGTTTTCTCTAGTTCTGAATCCACGCTTCCACTTGACACAGTTGCAGTGTAACATTCCGCTCTTGCCCACACCTGATATGACTTGTTCTTTCAGGACACTTGCGTGCAAGTGATCCGGTTCATTATGTGATTGACTGCTTCACTTATGAATTCTGATGATCAGACTGTGAATTATGATGTCATGTTATGTTATTATGTATAGACAGGTGTTATTGGTTGGTTTCTCCTGAGTGTGCAGGACTCTTGACAGATTGAGGATTTTGATGGCATCTATGGACCTCCTTGGACTCTGGATCGAGTCAGGGAGTGGACTATATATGGTTTGAGTATTTATGTTATTGCATATGTGACATATGACTGGATATATTATGATGTTGTTTATGAATCGTTGACATGTTTCATTGATGGATAAAGGCTGACGATTGCTTACTAATAAGACTCGCATTTGGAGTAAAGGGGTCATGCACGACAACCAGAGATGTGGAGGGAGAGGTGTGGTAGCATCTCTGCCATAGCCTACTAGCAATCTCGTCGTGGCTCGAACTGTAGGTTAACGATTACCTAGTTCGAGAGATCCACGATGTTGTGAGGGTAGACTGAGACAATCGCTCATGAATATTCCAAGGGGCGTGCAATAAGGCAAGGTCCTTATTCCTTAGAGGCCCTTAGTCTCCCACAAGGTCACCTAACAAAGTTTTGACTCCAAGGGTTAGACGTCTACCAAAATCAGTCAAAAGGAGAGTGCCACCCTTGGAGCACATAATGCATCTTGAAGGGCACGTTGCATAGATGAAACATGAAAAATGAGAGTGACACCCTTGGAGCACGTAGTGCATCTTGAAGGGCACGTCGCATAGATGAAACATGAATAAAGGCGAATGGCACCCTTGGAGCATGTAGTGCGTCTTAAAGGGCACGTCGCATAGATGAAACATGAATAAAGGCGAATGGCACCCTTGGAGCACGTAGTGCGTCTTAAAGGGCACGTCGCGATTTTTAAACATGGGTGAGTCAATGAACCTAGGTGCCTAGAAAACGATATCTTACCTTGACATGGTCAGCCTTAAAATAATTATGTATCAGTAAAGTTTATTAATTATAACTTTTCCCTTAAAAATTTGCTAAGCCTAGTTGAAATTAAAGCCTAGGTCTATGTAGGATATGAGGAAAAAAAATTAATTAAGCAATTAATAAAGGGGGGATGAAGAAAATGGGGGGTAAAAATTAAATTTAGAATTTAAGGAGGATTAAATTATTTAAAAAGATTAATTGTTGTTTATGTGAAAAACTCGTTAAATTCAAACTTAGACAAAAAGGGGAAATTAATTGCAAAAGGAATGTGGAACATATAAGGAATCTAGAATAGAGAACTTTCCTAAAAATGAACTCAACTAAGCTTTAAGAAAGGCGTCAGTCATTAAGGGAATGTGAGGGAATAAAGGGACATCGAGGAGCATTTTTAGGAATGCTTTCAGGTGGGTGGGGGAAATTGGAAAATTAATTTAATTAATTAAATGAAATTCTGGTGCAACTAAGGGATCGGGTGACAAATGTACGAGGGAGAATTTTTCCTAATTATTTTTTCTATAAAACGAATTAAATGTGCAAATGGAAGTGTCACTAAGAATAACTCTATAAAAGTGATAGCAGAGAGGAGGAAAGGATCACGACTGGTATGTGTAAGGTTATGCTGTCGGATTTTTCTTGACTGATTTTTCTTATGGGAGTTGGGATACCCAACTCGAATAGAGAGTGGTAGCTTGACCTTGCGAGGTGAGTTGGGAGCTAGAGATATGGTTGTGTGGTGAGTGGCCCCTTTGTGGCTCGGGGGGCTACAGGGGAAGAAAAGTACCCCTAGAGTTGACTAGGAGGTACCATGACCTTATCCACACAACAGAAGCAAGTGGATAAGGTCATGGAAGAATAATCATACATCGTCTCCTCTCCTACTAGGGTATCTCTGCACTTCCAGGTAGAGCATCCCATCGATATGACCCCAGGTGCACTGCTACCCAATGGGCCAGTCTACCACCTCTCTCTGTTAGAAAACGAGGAGATAAAGAGGCATATCCAATAAATTCTCCACAAGGGACACATACATCCCAACTCATCGCCTTGTGTGAGCCCAATCGTGATGGTGTACAAGAAAGATGGGACCTAGCGACTTTGCATTGATTACCGGGCCCTGAATAAAATCATAGTACAAAATCGGTACCCGATTCCTCGAATTGACGACCTCCTTGATCAACTCACATGGGCCAAATACTTCAGTAAGATTGATCTGAAGTCTAGCTACCACCAGGTCCCAATAAAATAAACATATGTATGGAAGACTGCCTTCAAGTCAAAAGAAGGTCTTTTTGAATGGATGGTCATGCCCTTTGGTTTGACAAATTCTCCAACAAATTTTATGAGGATGATGGACGATATTCTATGACCTTTCACCAATACTTTTGTAGTGGCGTATCTGGATGACATCCTCATCTACAATAAGACTTGGGTGAAACACTTGCAACATATTCAGTAGGTTATGCACACCCTGCAGCAACACAAAATATATGCAAACTTGGAAAAAATCTCCTTCAGCATGGACGTGGTCCATTACTTAGGCTACATCGTTGATCAACATGGTGTGCATGAGGATCCAACCAAGATCAAGGTCATCCGTGACTGGCCAGCCCCAACCACACTCACTGAAATTCATAGCTTCTTGGGCCTCGCCAATTTCTATTGCAGGTTCATGTTGGGATTCTTTCATATCGCATGGGCCCTCAGCCAAGTAACCAAGGGTGGCGGTAAGGAAAAATTTGTGTGGGTCATGTCCCAACAACAAGCCTTCGATGACTTGAAGAAGCATTTGTGCTCATCCCCAGTAGTTTCATTACCGGACCTACAACATCCCTTTGAGATCAAGACAGATGCTTTAGACTATGTTGTGGGTGTCGTTCTCACTCAACACGTCCACCCTGTGGCATATCATAGTGAGACACTATCAGATGTTTTTCGTAAGTACCCTACTTATGATAAATAAATGTACTCCATTGTGCAAGCCTATCGCCTATGGAGACATTACATTCTTGGGAAGGAGACAGTGATCCACATTGATCACAAGCCACTATAGTTCATGTAGACCCAAGGAAAATTGCAGAATGATCGCCATCAGAAGTGGTCCACATACTTACAGAAATTCCACCTCAACATAAAGTATAAATTAGGAAGTACCAACAGAGTTGTTGATTGCCTCAGCTAACCTCTAGTCGCGACACTCACCATGGTGCTAGACTCTTGTGGCCACGATACCTCCGGATGGTTGCACCTCTACGAGATAGACCCTGACTTCTCCACCACCTACCAAATGTTGGACGCCAACTTAGTGGTTGCTAATTTCGATATTCAAGATGGATTGTTGTGTTCTCTGAGAAATCTCTATGTTCCATCAAGAGAGCGCACGAAGTTGATTTGGGAAGCTCACTACAGTTGGGTGGAAGGACACTTTGGTGTCGAAAAGAAAGTGACAATGTTGTAGAAACATTTCTACTGGCCGAAACTTTGATAGGATGTTGGAAAGTATATCAGGTCTTGCACCGCATGCGCTATTTCCAAACCGACCACTAAGAAATAGGGCTTGTACACCCCTCTGCCTACGCTTGACAGGCCATGGGAATCCATCTCAATGGACTACATGTCGAGCCTCTCGTCCACCAAGAGGGGAAATGACTGTGTTTTTGTGGTTGTTGATCACTTTTCCAAGGTGGAAATTCTAGTCGCTTGCAAGAAGAACATCACAAAAAAATCCATTGCCAAGATCTTCTTTGAATGAGCATGGGTACATTTCGGGATCCCACAAACCATTATCTCAGACCATGACAGTCATTTCCTCATCACATTCTGGTCGAGCCTCTAGTCACTGCTGGATACCAAGATCACCAAATCCACTACCTTCCAGCCCCAGATAGATGGCCAAACTGAGTTCGTTAATCAAATGATCGTACATATCCTGCACATGTAAAATTAAAAACACCCCTGCACATGGGATGAGAGTATTCCCTATGTCCAACATAGCTACAACCAAGCCCTGCATAGCTCAACTGGCCACAACCCCTTTTAGGTGGGGTTGGGATTCCAACCATTGGGCCCCATGGATGTTGCACTACCCCTGGTGACCACCTCGTCTGACTCATCCCCTACTCCACCAGAAGATGACAAAGCCACTCAGTTTATTGAGAGGATCCAGTACATCTGCCAGTAGGTTCAGGATATTCTACAGAAGTCCAATTCCAAGTACAAGCAATGCCATGATTAACATCGGGTGCCACATAAGTTTCAGGTGGGAGACAAATTTTGGTTGCACTTGCAGAAAGAATGCCTTACATGGCCCCATCGGAAGCTTATCCCACTCCATTATGGGATGTACACCATCACCAAGGTTGTGGGTGAAAATTCTTTTGAGCTCAACATTCCCCCTTTCCTTGGCATGCACCCAATCTTCAACGTGGCTCTCCTTCGGCGATATTTCGCACCATTATTGGACACCTCAGAGATAGCAAACTAGTTGACACCAATAGATCTCAACCCTTACTACATGAAACAGGCATCCAGTGACCATATTGTGAAAACACATATCAAGGGAACTCAACAACAAAGGATCCAACTTTATCGAGTCGTCAAAGCAGGGCAGCTCCTGCACCAAGGCAAGTGGCTCACCCGGGGCCAAATTCAGCAGAAATTTCCTCATATGATGGGGGAACTCAACGCAATGGAGACCATTTATTCTTAAGGAGGGATGATTTATCCAGTTGTATACCATTGGCCACCCACCTATTCCAACTCACTCAAAACAATTTTCTGGCAATTTTCGCAATTTACTATTTTTAGCACTTTTTAATTTCTGGGACCATTTGAGGGCCTAAATGAAGTTTTTCAGGATTGAGCTTATCAATTATAGATGAAGTCTCTAATTGAGCCCCCAAAATTAATCTCCTTGACGATACCTTTCTAATGGAATATCGTGCGCCTAAAACGGATATTGTATGCAAAAGTTACGACCCTGGGAAGTTGATGTACTAACTTACCCAAACGGGGCCCACATGAATTTTGGTGCTTCATATCCTAGGGTTAGGTTTTTGGATGTCTAGGGTTTTTAATATTCCTGTTTATTGTAAAAAGGCCTTCAGAGCCTCATTGTAATCATCTTCTTGCGAATGAGCGCAACCATCACATCTCTTCTCAGAGATAAGCCGTCACCATTCCAACAAGCTTGTTTTCCACTGCATTTTATAGTTTCAGCTTATTTCCTTATTGAATAGAAAACCATTTTTATTGTATCTATGTTATTCTGTGTTAAGCATCTTTTAATAATTTGTATTCATTTAGTTATTGTCATAAATCGGGATCACATGACCTTTGTTTCCAGGACCCATTCATCATGTACACCCTAGTAGTGTTCAAGGGGGGTGTTGGAGATATTACACACTCACCTAGAATTTCTTTCCTAAGTTTGATAGTCCAATGTTGAGAACACTTCCTTAGATGATAATATTCTCTCTAGAGAATATTATCCTACAAAATAAGACATTCATCTTCAGTTTAAATTCAATTACACTCAATTAGACTAGTGGAAGTCACTCATGCATGACAACCTCAGTTTTATCACTAGAAGTTGCATGTGTTTCTCTCACTTCCACATGTGTGACTCAGTTAACTAATGATTGCATGGATCAGTTAACTAGGATTAGGTGGAATTTCACTCTAATGTATGTCAGTGAGTTTCTAGATCTCTCTAGATTACTACTATGCACATTAGTTACTCATGTAGCCTATATCTATTGTAAATTATTCACTCTTTGAGTGTGGAATACAGATAATAGAAATTCTCTCATTTTTTCCTCCAATTTTTGTTTCTTCTCTTCACACCATTGCATGTTGTGTATGCTTCATTGTTAGCTAGATTCTATGCAGGTATCTCAAAATCTCTACAAATTTTACTCCTACTAAATGTCTCTTGGTCTTGGGCCGTTAACCTATTTCCTTACATGTGACGAAGACAAACTCTTAGCCAAGTAGAAGCAGTTTTAGGTCATATTCCAGGACCTAATGTAAAACTCACCTATCATTGGAATATGAAATTTTTTACTTCCAATTATATAGATAGACAGATAAAGTTGATACAAAATATTTTGCTAAAGGTGGATATTGAAATAATTTGTTTATGGTCGATATTGAAATTTATTTTTATTAATTTTTTTAAATGTGATGTGTCAGCACCATTTTGAGCATGGAAGAAAATACACATCTCCCCCATATTGGGTTGTATGAATCTCCTCTCAGTGCAAATAAAGTGTAAAATGATATGGTGAAATAGATACAAACAATCACAACATGGTTAGAGCAAAACAACAATAAACTACAACATAAGTTTTTAATTAAATAAAAAAGTCATTGTTTAAAAAAAAAAAACAACAATTATTTCAAGTTTAACTTGTTTTTCTTTTGCAAAAAATACTTAAAAAATAAATGTATTCAACATACAAGATTGAACAACAAGGTAGGATAGGTTTGATCACAAAAATGTGAAAAATATGTGTCCTTTTTAAACTACTGTACTTATGTTTATTCTATTGATTTTTCAAGAGAGGTGATATTGTGTGTGTGTGTGTGTATTATTTAATATGAAAAAGGATCAAAATTGAAATATAGATATCCACATAACAACAAGATATATCCTTAGGGAAACCCTCAAGGGGGAGAAAACCCTGCAAACTTTCCTCGGTATAGATTCCTCCAACATGTATAATTTCATACAATTATCTTTCACGAAATCAAGACCAAAGAGACCCAGACACGAACCAAGACTAGCCTCCTAGATAAGTGTGTACTACTCTCTTGTACTTATATTCAATGAGTGATCAAAATGAATCGATATAACCTCTATTTATACTCTAAAAGACCTAAAATGCATGACTTATCAATAAACCCTTTCACAATTACACTTAGGAATAACCAATACAATTACACTTAGGAATAACTTCTGAAATTACATAAAATATTAACACTCCCTCTTAATGAGGAAGGTATTATATCCGGCACAGACTCTAACACTTTCGCCATCCACACGAGCTCATGACCATTGAATTTTGGACACATGAATCTATACATCACAGGAAATCCATAGTGACTTCACAACATGCATCCAGGGCAGGTGGGTAGCTCTCCAATAGCTACAACATGTCATCATGAGACTATCTAGTTTCTCGCAAAAAACTCGGATATCTTATGCATGACATCTAGTACCCTGTGATAACATTTGTACCTCGTCTCTTTAGCATACATCCAAGGCCAGTGGGTATCTCTCCAATAGCTACAATATGTCATCACGAAATCTACTACTCTGCGATAACATATGAAGCCATCACTCCCTATGAAGAGGGACTACACCGAGCTTGTCCTTGAAGTACTCAAACATAATCCTTGACAACGACTTTGTCAGCAAATCCACAACCTGCTCATCCATAGCCACATATTGGGTCCTCACTGCTCTCTTCTACACCATATCCCTAATATAGTGATACATGATTTCGATATGCTTCGACCTATCATGAAACATTGGGTTCTCTAACAACTTTATATAACTCTGGTTGTCGCACAAGATATAGGTCACCTCCATCGCAATATCGAATAATCCAGTCAACAATTTCTGAAGCCACACTACTTCACGACTTGCTGCACATGATATCACATAATCTACCTCAACTGTATTGATTGCTACACATGATTGCTTCTTACTGATCCATGAAATCATACCGGATCCCAAAGTGAAGCAACATCCCAATGTACTTTTCCTGTTTTCAACACTACCAACCCAATTTGAATCCAAATATTCAAGTAGAGTGACCTCATTTTCTGCAACATACTTGAACCCATAATCCACTGTAACTTTAAGGTACATCATCACATGTTTTACTGCAATCAGGTGAACACATCTGGGGTCAACCATGTATTGACTCAAGGTGTTCACAGCAAAACATATATCTAGTCGTGTATTCATCAATTACATCAATGATCCAATCATATGCATGTATAATGTATCATCCACAAACTATGAAGCCATATCATCCAACAACTTCATATTTGATGTCATTGGTGTAGCCATCGATTTACAGTCCAACACCCTGAACCTCTTCAGGATCTCCACAACATATTTTCTCTGACCAAGGAAGATCTCATATGTCATACTTCTAATCCCAAATAGTAATGTATGAGACTAATATCCTTCTTTTCAACCTCATAGGAAAACTCCCTTTGTCACTGAAAACAAACCCTATTGTCCAGTCTGCCTCACTAGTTGCTCCCTCTATGACTGAGGAAATATCCATGCCCTAGCCCTCCTGACTAGTTGCCTCCTCTATGAACCATGATTCTATCATGAATAGAAAGCATGCATAGCTGTATCCCAATTAACATATTAATGCAAAGAGTATTCACAATAGAACACCATGTGCATCACTGGTTCCTCACGTCTTCTATAATTGCAAAAACAATTTTGACAGACACCTCTCTATGTAGCAATAACATTGCTTCTTTTACATTGTTTCCCCTTGCATATTTCCAAACGTGACTTCACAAACTCAGACACCCGGATCAAGGTTATTTCCATTCGAGAGGATTCTCTTTGCATTCCCAATTGGCTATACAATGGATTTTCATTCAATCGATCACCTATTTCCTAGCTATTTCTTCCAACGGAAAATTGCAGGTAATCCAAAACATGGCAACCATAGTTCTTCTCTTGTCTTATGCCCAATGTAATCATTCCTATCTTACACTTTTCCATATGCATTTCTCGTGAATATAATTTGGCATAAACATGCACCAATGGTTCAAGTGATCATGACATACTTAACAACATCGAACCATTTGTATCATAACTGACGATCACTATGCCAAAGACTTGGATCCAAGCAGATGCAAACACAAACCATGAACAAGGTTTGACTCCCACAACATTAATCTAGTAGTTGCACAACTCCTCTTTATCCCTGGCCTTCAAAAACATTTAGGCTATCATAATAAACTAATACCAAAATGATGCAACGCTAACGCTGCCCACAACATACAAGAAGGTGAGATGACCCCTATAGGCTTACGTTGCATGTATTGGATCATTTTTGGTATTATAAAATAGTCACGACATTATATTATTGTATATGCCTCTCTCATAAGCCTCTCTATCATATTTATTCACACTATATTGTCGTCAAAGGAATTCTCATTTCACATTATACAAATTTCTCCCACAACATTCTCATGCTCATAAACCCACTAACATTTTATCAACATATAGTGTCATCATCTGCGTTGGAGGATTTGAAACAATTCCATCTTCTTCCTCTTCATCATGGTAATTACATTACTTGGAGATTTTGAAATGATGTCATTGGTCATTTTCATCGCTACGAACACCACATGGTGCACATAGTCACATCCAATATTAAATAGATTGAAAATTGCAAATCCCATTTTGTCTCACCTGTGATCACCTAATCAATCTAATCCCATGAGTTTTCACATCATCATTCAATGTTTTAATTATTAATATTTTACCAGCTCACCATGTAGATTCTTTATCTCGATTCACCTCACCCTGGAAAAATGAGACGTGGTCGCTGAAAAAACTATGCACACTGAGACCCAATTCTACCGTTGAAACCATCGATCAAATACACTTCTTAAAATACATCACTTCAATGGATCCTTCTACTTGGAAACTCCACCGTTTTGGAAGCTCAATGGAAATTTCTCACAAATTCTTGTAGAGGTTGTCTTTTGGTATCATGATATCTCCACCAGTTTCGAAAACTACTAAGCCTATGATATTTTAAAGAAATTTGTAGATGTGCACATGATCACAGGTACCGTTGTGGCCCTGAGCTTCAAGTATTTCCATAGTGCATAACTTTGGGTTGCCCTCATCACATTTCTCTATGTATATATGTTGGACACCATGGACCATTCTGTGTCAGACCATTTTGTCTCCATATTAAAGTCGGGAGGAGGAGCACTTGACAATTCATTTGGATTCTTCACTTTCCAAATAGAATGAAGCTCAGAGACAATATTGACTATTATACTCAATGACAATGTTGTAATATTTCTCCCCACCATAGTAGAGCCTGAACGTTCTAGCCATTATTGGAAAGATGAATATGTTAGTACCTATGGTGGAAATGTGCAAGACTCCTTTTTTCAGAAGAGAAGTCTTTAAAGTACTGAAAGTACCAGCTGAAGCGGAAGATCCTTCCGTGGTTTTGATAACTATGTATCATGGAAGACAAGAGGATGATACTCCTCCTTTATATCTTTATCTAGCTACAAATGGTCTCCATATGAACAATTCCATGCTAGATTCAGGAGCCTCGGAAAATACGATGTCCCTGAAGGTCATGAATCAACTTGGTCTAAAGACCACATGCCCATATGGAAATGTTTGTGGCATTGATTCGAAGAAGGTGAATGTTTACAGTCTCATTGAAGATGTCAAAGTGTATTTACTCAACTTCCCTCATATCAGCCTCATCATGAACATAGTGGTCATTGATGTTCCATATTCCTAGGGCATTGTTTTGTCGAGGATTTGGGCTACTACCCTTGGTGGTTTTCTCAGTATGGATCTCACCCATGCACACATCCCCATGGGGGATGGTACCTTTGAGATCCTATATAAAAGGTAGGTGGTCAAGAAGCATGTGATGAACCTTTTCATCCCTAATTCTCATAGTGAGTGTGAATTTGATGTTCCTCACCAAATCATTGAGTATGATCCTAGAGATTTTCCTTTTCTACAAGAATATTGTATAGACACCTGCTTCCAAAGACAGACAAATACAAGGAAAATATTGCAGAATTCCAAGGGAAGGAGATAGGGTCCATCAATATATTAAAGAAATAAGAAGATAAAAGAGACAAGGAACGTGAAAAATTCATTAAAGATACGGTTAATGCAGAACCACCTTCGTACCCTTACATTGATAATATACCTTACATCAACTGCAATGAAGGGAGCCTTGCACTCATGTGGGATAAAAATAGGGGCGATCCTAAGTATGATCAAAGAAATGATGTTTTATGGCTTGGCCCTTACATCATCAAAAAGAATTCCAAGGAAGGAAAGTATTACTTGTCTACTGTGAACGGGAGAAAGATGTCGCTACCAGTGGATGAGTCTCTTCTTTGACCCTACGTCAAAGGAAATTGACTTCTTCAGGGCCTAGGGCCCAGGTAAGTAGGTAGGCCAGCTTGCTTTCTTGCATTTGCATCTTGATTTCTCATGGTAGTTTATTTGCATCTCATTTCTTATTTTCATTTTGATCTACTTGCAATATTGATCTACAACATTTTCTTTCATCATATTGTATTAAAAAAAGTGTAAAATTTTATTTTCTAGATTAGTTGTCAATTTTGAATTTTTGGATTTTGATTATATGAGAAAAGGGTGAGTGAGCCACACTAGATTTTATAGTTTCTTGTTTCAGTGTGTGTAGGCACACGTCTAACCATGAGATATTGAGGTTCTCATGCACTCTACAGTGATTACATGTCCCCAAGTAGGAGCCATATGTTATCCCCAATTTCTATGGATAACTAAGGAGATGATGTCTTCAAGCCCTCAGGTTGCAGAAATAGAGTGTCGAGGGATGTATTGACTTACACATATGAAGACCCGCTTCACTACCATACTTCTCCAGTTCATCATGATGGAATTCACCACATCAACTTGTTTTTGGAAGATAGTGGATCTTGCTCCATGAGGTGCAATTCAGATATTGTGGTAAGTTTCACTTTAATACTTGAGGCATTTGAATATGTGCATCAAACTTCTCTTGATTATAGAATGAATACTTGGAAATTATTCTCTTTTCCTTGTTTCACCTTGGTGTTTGACATTGTGCCCTAGTAAGTGGTCACCCTTGGGGAAAGGTTTGCTACTGGGAGGTATCCTTGATGAGTCATCGTACCATTCACAATCATACTTGCCACTTTCCACACTTCATCCTTTTCATCTCCTCATATTTTGGGATTTTCCGGCGTACTGACCCAAGAAGGGATTGTACCTCATTTCATGGGAAGAAGGGGTTGAAGGCGAAGAGGATTGTAGCTGGAAAAAGATAAAATCCAATAATAAACCTTCTATATACTCGCCCAAGGATCTTGAGAACAATGAAATGTCTCTCATAAGAAACTAATGGGACCCGTAAAACAAATAACAATCTAAAAATTCCAACCAAGGTAGAGCGTGTGTGGGAAATGTTTTTCATTCTTAGGTAGAAGTCCCACACATTGTCTTCAACTTGGGGAAGCACAATGTGACTAGGGTAGAGTCAAGGTGGGCAATGATTTTCATTCTTAGGTAGAAGTCACACTTTGGCTTCAACCTTGAAACACTTTAATTAATTAATGGAAATAAATGGGCTTGGAAAAAGTTTGCATTGAAAACAAAAGTGCAACACACCCTCTACAAAGGCACCCATAATGAGACAATAAGAACCCTTGTATGTCATGAAACCCATTCCCAAAAGTTTTCCCCTCATCCATTTCATATGTTTTACATGCCTTAGAGAGGGTCCACCTAGGACACACTCCTTGACTTGAGGAATGACTCACCTAATAGGTCACCATGAAAACCCTCCCATATCTAAACTTGGCAAGTTTCATAGGGTCTTTGAGCAGATGTTTAATTTGAAAGGGTAATTTTGATGCACATGTTTAGGTGGCTCTTGTATTATATGTGATTTTACTTGGCATAATATATTTGACTTGATACCCTTATAGGGTGCATTCATTTGTCTTTGCAGGACCTTGCTTGATGGATTTTGTTGGAGTAACAAGCCTAGCTTGGTCCATGATTGGGGCTTGAAGCCCACATAGTAGATGCCATGACCCACACATTGGGATCTGACAGATGATGGACGCTCCCTTTGGAGGAAAGTGAAGATACCTTGGGCGATGAGACCTAGCCCATCTTAGCCCAACATTTGGCCTTGGAAGGTCAAAACGTCTTCTTGAGGAGCTTGACATCACATTGGGGGATAAGGTTTGATGATGGTGGTGATGACTTGATGGAGTATTGACACACTTTGATGAAGATAAGCCCTTACACCATGGATATTAGGCCTTTGGAGGCCCAACGAAGTCCTCAGCTTACTCAATGGCTTCCTCTTCATGCCAAAACGTCACCCTATTAGGGTGTGATGTCACCTTTAGGGCTTCCTTTTTATGTAAAAATCAAATTATTGTCGCAAAGGGAAAAAATAAGGAGGTCAGACTCCTTATTTTGTGTTTTACTCTAACTAAGTGGACAAATTCATTTTACATGACCTTTTATAAATAAAGGTCATTGGACATTTCATTTTCACAAGATTCTCACTCGAGAATAAGACATACTTAGCGTAAACTTTTTCCCTCTTTGGGAATTTGGTCTATCTTTCTCTCTCTTGTGAAAATTTGTGAATGCTTACTTGTCTATTGTGGAGCTAAAGTGGTGTGCTACCCTCTTGGAGGCTTATTTCTTGCATGTGGATGAAATTTACTTGGTAAATGAGGGTTTTATCAAACTATCTTGTGTAATTGGTATGTCATTTTCTACATTTTGTTAGTAATTTCTTCTTATTTCATGCTATTCTTGTCTAGAACCCTTGGAGGAGTATGAGGGCATACACCCTCCACCAAGTTCATCTTATTTTTTATTTGATAAGTCATTTTTCAAGGTTGCTACAAGGAGTAAAAGGGCTTACACCCTCCTAGATTTACCTTGTTGGATTTACTTGCTATAGGAAGTAAAATGGCTTACACCCCTAGAGAAGTAGTGGATCCAACTCTTACAACCAAGACTCCATTACCCAATATATTAAAGCACTAATATGAAATTGCATTGGAGAAACAAAATTGTTGCATTGGGAAACATGGTTTGTTTATATTTTTCATTTGTTTTAAGTGGATTAAATTCTACATGTTATTAGATTGCTTGAGCCACTAGGGCATCTAGCTTAGCCAAGGATTTATTGTTGTTGTAATCAATCTAATGATACAGCCATTAGGGCTGCAACAAATCTCACTCAAACTCTTTCTTTTAATCTCAATTCCACCATTGAAATTGATTGGAATCTACCATAATTAATCTACTCATCATTGGCTATCTTTTGGGTGGTTTACTTGCTAATTTTGGTGGTTGAATTTTACTGTTGTAGAAAACGTTTGCTACAACCACTTGGATATCATAAGAATTTGTTGATAACATTCTCTTACAACCTTCTATTGTCACTAAAGTCTTGTTCCATTTCACTAAAGTTAAACTAGTAATTGTTAGCTTAGCCTCTTGCATCATTTACTTGACTTTTGGTGATATAACTTGCAGCTATTGTTATCATTTATTTGTTGATATATATTGTCTTTTACTGCTGCAATATAGGACAACAAGCTTCACTTGCTTGTCCTTTTGATTATCTCGATATATTGTATTGTCTCGGGCAGGCACAACACTCTCTTGTAGGTACACTATAATTTGGCAATCTACCCTTATCAATCAAACTCTTTTCCAATCCCTCTTCTACTTCATAACTTGACCTATAGGGGTTTCACCTTCCATCACATCACTTTCCGTCTCGATTCCCCTATTTTCACTAGGATTCCCCCCGTGTGGTGATTTATCATCACTAAAGCGAGGGGAGTATCTATATAAGGTGATTCTGGGTAGTTACTCCCATAGTTGTCTCACGTTTGTGGATTGGGTCAGGATTTTCCCAACCTACGATATGTGGGATAACAAGACTAACCTTCAATTATTATATACATTTTCTTCTTGATTTTTAAGAAGCTTCTTTTGTTGCTTTGTAACGCCAATCTCCTTTTTTTGGGGTTCTCTCTTAGGCCTTTCATTTAAAGGTTTGGTTTGTTTCAATATCATTTTAAGTCACTAGAAAATATTCATATTGAAAGTCTGAAATATTTTGTTAAAGAAACTTGTTATTATTAAAATGCAATTAATGCATGTGTTACAAACAAAAGACGAGCATGAATCATATGGTGTTGAGTTTTTCAAGTATGTGGAATTAAGGGGACTTGAAAAAGAATGTCTTCTCAAGTCATTAGGAGTTGACCATGTGGTTGAGTCTACAAGAAAAATTATAATATTGAATGCCAAGGAGTACTTGAAGTCAATAAACCTTAAGGGAGTTGATGTTCTCTATGATCATTTAGGGGGAAGGCTCTTGAAAGACATCTTCAAGCTTTTAAACTAGGGAGCTAATATTTTGGTCTTAGGGTTTTCAAGTGGAAATATTCCTATCATCCCTACAAATATTACCCTCATAAAGGTAGCGCTGGCATTCTACACCTTTCTAAATGTTAAAGACATATGACATTACTTCTCTTGAAGTTCGTTATATAGAGTGGAAATGTATTTTTGATTGATAGACATTTTTTTTATCTTGTTATGAACTTGGTACGTTCTGGATTTTTCCCATTTATTACTATTCAATTACACTCCCAAGACAATTTCCATAATGAGCTTTCTATATTACTTGTATTTTTGGGAAAATAATTATGTGAATATTTAAACTCAAAACGTTGATCCTCATCAATAGAGGTATGTCTACTATTTGATGTTTAGTGGAATCTATGTTGACTCTCAATATTGCTTCATAACTAGATGGTACATCGACTCTATTGGGGAAGCTATAAAATTCATCAACCGAACATTTTGGTAGATTCCATGCAAGAGATTCTATCATGGTTAGTGAAAGGCTTGATACATATTAGTGTGTCTCATACATTTAGGTTGTCATAGGTACTCTATTAAATCTTCTATTCATAATGCATGAGGTTTTGCACTACCTTTGAATGTGATTTCTTATCCATTACCCTCCATTTTGTGCTCAATATTTGCTACATATTCTATTTAATTGTTAAGAGTTTCTAATTTCTTCTTCCAATCGAGTCCTCTATTCTAGGGTGGGTTTTCTACAGTTAGTTACATTGAATTCAAATTTAGTAATAGTATTTCAAAAAAGTATATGTTGCACTCTTATAGAAAATTCACACGATCACACAAACATCTTCAACTTTGGTAATGTGTGTATAAAGTTGAAAATGTTATTTGTTCATGGGTTAGGACCGTACTCAAAACTTCAAAGTACATAGAGGCTAGGCCTTAGTGTCCACATTCAAACAATATACAAAGATATTTGGAGCTGAAAATACTCTTCATTTTTGGGTTAGTATTCTACTCAAATATACCTAGACCTTAGGGTCCATAGCAATTGGTTAATGGATAGAGATCCACACTACATACTGAAAATATTTGAATGGAAATTGACCTCATTTCGATATTGGGATCTAACTACTTTTCCTTTTAGGATTTAGTCAATAGAGAAATTGCTCTTCCATAATATTTCGTGCAATGTTACCTACTTAGCAGTAAATGAGAGATTAGTCTATAACTGGATTATGTTTGGTGTTCCCTTCCTCCGATCTGGGGTATCCTAGTTATTATTGTCTTTAAAAATAAAATAATAGCTTAAAGATCATACATTTAATTACATAATTTACCCTTGAATATATATCAATGTCTTGAGTCTACGAGGATTTAAACTCTCTTTTCACAACTTACTATGTTTTCACCAATTTGAAATTTATTGTAAGAGATCATCATCAAAATAGTAAACCAACTTAAAATAAGATCATTTTAATTTCAATATCTTTATGATTCCCTCAAATTACTTCAACATTCTCATTTGGCCAGTTAAAGATAGTCGTAGTCTAAATGTTCTATGTTTTGGCTCTTTTCCAGGGATTTTTTCTGTTTAATTTTGCTCGAAATCCAGCCAGAAATTTTTGGATCTACATATTTGAGTGGCTAAGTCTATATAATCTGAGTGCCTTGGGGGTTTTTTAGCACACTATATCCATTTATGCATTCGTAAATGCAATTTAAAAAACAAAAAATTGCAATTACATTCAGATTTATGTGGTCATATTCCAGTGAAAAATACCAAAATGTAGAACATTTAGACAACGATGTTAAAGATATGCTAATAATATAAGGCGTTGTATAATTGCTCTCCGTTTTGGCTCTTTTTTTTCGGAATTCAGTGACATGAATCTGCATGAAATCACAATTTTTTGTTGTTTAAATTTCATTTCTAAATGTAGAAATGGATTCAGTGTGCGAAAAAAACCTCATAGCACTCAGATTATACAGGATTAACCACTCAAATCTGTGGATATGACAATTTCTTGTCTTATTTCAGACAAATATGGTCGAAATAAAATAACCGAAAAAGGGCCAAAATATAGAACGTTTAGACTACGACATAACATAATGTATTGAAAAGGGAAGGGATCATTTTAAGGATGGAAATTTATATTAAAATGTAGAAAAATGGGCTAATCTTACTAGTCCTTAACATGCAAAATGTAAAATGTTTGGTGATAGTTTGGTAAAAGTATTCAAATTTGTAAGGATTTTATATAGTTTCTATGGAATTTTGGCTATTTTTAAGGTAAAATAATTTTATTCTATGGAATTTGGACGAATTGTTTTTAGAAAAAATGGAAATTGGCAAATGTTTTTTGGGGAAAAATCATAGAAAATTAACCCATTTGCGAAATTGAACCCTTAAAATCATCTTAAAAAAAAGGTGAGATAAAAATCCTACATATACAATGATATCATCCTAAAATCATCTATGAAAAAAGGTGAGATAAAAATCCTTAAGCATATACAATGATATCATCCTCAAATAACAAGGCATTAACAGGTGGCGCTTGTGTGAGATTGTGACGTATCAACACTAATCGCACACCAACACTTTTTCAACTTCGTTATTACACTGAAAGGTGTACACCTATTGGAAATGGGCTCATTTAATGACCTTCTAATTATAAATTCTAATCTTATGGCTAGCAATTGAAGATCTTGGCATATTCTTCGACGTCCTTCCAAATCAATGAATGAAATTTAATGTTGATAACTTCCTAGCATTTTTAAAGGAATTGGTTAACGTGTTTACTTTTTCACAATTACTTAATCATGTTAAGAAATTACTGTGACCGATTGCCACATCTAGGTGATTAGAAAAATTACTTAACATTAAAAAAATTCACTATTAACCTTTTAACTTTTACAACATCATATTTACATTCTGCCATGTTTGGCCATACCTCCCATACAGCTACAGACTACAACTATCATATTTTCCAGGGCTTTCATTTTCTACAAGTACATGGTAATGGAGGATGTCAGACATGGTATTTTCTGGTGTTTCATATTATAAGTGCTTTCACATTATGGTGTTTTCTTCCTCTACCCACTACACCATAAATCAATTTCAAATTTGCTTCACCCCAACCCATTCACCCTTCAATAAGATATCATTTTTAGTATATTATAGAAGATTAAAAAATATTGAAAATAATTGTTTACATTGTCTCTTTGATTTCCACAAAGGTACCCTGCCGCTAAATTATGAAGGGTTTCACAGCTAAGAATCGACCAAGGGACAATGGCAATTAGGGAGAGGCAAGGGAGAAGAGTTTGGCAACATGCCATCGATTAGGGCCACTTCTGCAGAGACTGGAATCATAGTCTTTATGCGGTAGACAGTTCTTGTTGTCATGAAAATTGACAACTTGGCTTGAAAGCTCATTCCACCAAAGGTATTCACAACTCTTCTTCATGTTCTCTATCCGATCAAATTGTATCCATTCATGGAATTTGATTAACTATATATATTTTGTGGTTATAATAGGAAATATTTGGTTTGAAGTTTTTCCAGTTGATTAATCCAGATCCCGAGATGCTTGAGGAACTGTATTTAAATCCCCTTTTGTTTTATAATGTATAATCACCAACAACTTCTAACAATATTAATAAAGAAGAAGGGAAGAGGTTAGCAAGAGCCCCATCATTTATAGAGGAGAGATTGGGAGTTGAATTAGAGGCCAAAGTCAGAAAATTGCAATCCCAACAACTGATTGCACGTGAACATCGAATCATTTTTGCTCCCTCCTGAAATTTTTTGAGGTCCCTTTCATTGGTATTATAATTTCATTTTTCAAAAATTCTGACATTTTGCATGTATTTGTTGACAGGGCCGAAAGCTTAGTGATCTACTATGACTCTTAAGGAGCGTTATTCTTTGATATTCAATTGATGAAGAASATAAATCTTCCARAATGTATKATTTGGACATAGCAAAGAGATGAATGACYTGTAAATATTAACCCTRTCACATAGTCAACATGTTGGATGTATTGYTCTATTTATTTTCTCGTATGATATGATCAACTATTTAATGACTATACAATTTTAGAAATTCCTAGAATACCAGTGTTGTCTTTCGCCATTCTATGATATGATACAATATATGGTCCCTCCTCTTGTGATCAGAGCAAATGAATAAAATTATAGATTGAGAACTCTAAAAATTTAGTCATTGTGGAGCAGGAGAGATCTATGCATGTTACTTCGACATGCATGAAGATGGACTTTAAATATACTCCTAATGCCCTCACCTCCACACAGATATATTAATATCAACTATGAGACCCTGCGACAAACACTAAAATCCCCATCAATATAGCTATGACAATCACCACCCTCACCAAGAATAGTCATCTTCTATGCATGTATAATCACATTAGCTCTCGATAGTGGATTAAGGGACAATTAATAGAGAGGTTTTGATTGTAAAATTTTCTATCTATCAGCGCTTGACATATTAAAGATTAAGGACTAAGGATTCAATCAAATCAATCAACTTTCTATATAGTTCTTGATTAAGAATTCAATGAAATCGATCAAGTTGTAGAGCCACAACACTTCATGTGATTTCTGTGTGTGCTTGTTAGCTTATAAATTCATACAGTTGTAATTGTATATACTTCTTAACATAAACAACATCTCTTTCATTTTTCTATTCAGCAAACCTGATTGCTTATAATCATATATCTACATATGAAAAATCAAACT
>JASDQU010103442.1:77492-94652 GCA_032191745.1 Picea mariana | reverse complement strand
AAACTACAACATAAGTTTTTAATTAAATAAAAAAGTCATTGTTTTAAAAAAAATTAAAAACAATTATTTCAAGTTTAACTTGTTTTTCTTTTGCAAAAAATATTAAAAAATAAATGTATTCAACATACAAGATTGAACAACAAGGTAGGATAGGGTTGATCACAAAAATGTGAAAAATATGTGTCCTTTTTAAACTAATGTACTTATGTTTATTCTGTTGATTTTTCAAGAGAGGTGATATTGTGTGTGTGTTTGTGTGTGTGTGTGTGTGTGTGTGTGTGTGTGTTATTTAATATGAAAAAGGATCACAATTGAAATATAGATATCCACATAACAACAAGATATATCCTCAGGGAAACCCTCAAGGGGGAGAAAACCCTGCAAACTTTCCTCGGTATAGATTCCTCCAACATGTATAATTTCATACAATTATCTTTCACGAAATCAAGACCAAAGAGACCCAGACACGAACCAAGAATAGCCTCCTAGATAAGTGTGTACTACTCTCTTGTACTTATATTCAATGAGTGATCAAAATGAATCGATATAACCTCTATTTATACTCTAAAATACCTAAAATGCATGACTTATCAATAAACCCTTTCACAATTACACTTAGGAATAACCAATACAATTACACTTAGGAATAACTTCCGAAATTACATAAAATATTAACACTCCCTCTTAATGAGGAAGGTATTCTATCCGGCACAGACTCTAACACTTTCTTCATCCACACGAGCTCATGACCATTGAATTTTGGACACATGAATCTATACATCACAGGAAATACATAGTGACTTCACAACATGCATCCAGGGCAGGTGGGTAGCTCTCCAATAGCTACAACATGTCATCATGAGACTATCTAGTTTCCCGCAGAAAACTCGGATATCTTATGCATGACATCCAGTACCCTATAATAACATTTGTACCTCGTCTCTTCAACATACATCCAAGGCCAGTGGGTATCTCTCCAATAGCTACAACATGTCATCATGAAATCTACTACCCTGCGATAACATATGAATCCATCACTCCCTATGAAGAGGGACTACACCGAGCTTGTCCTTGAAGTACTCAAACTTCATCCTTGACAATGACTTTGTCAGCAAATCCACAACCTGCTCATCCGTAGCCACATATTGGATCCTCACTGCTCCCTTCTGCACCATATCCCTAATATAGTGATACATGATTTCGATATGCTTCGACCTATCATGAAACATTGGGTTCTATGACAACTTTATATAACTCTGGTTGTCGCACAAGATATAGGTCACCTCCATTGCAATATCGAATAATCTAGTCAACAATTTCTTAAGCCACACTACTTCACGACTTGCTGCACATGATACCACATACTCTACCTCAGCTGTATTGATTGCTACACATGATTTCTTCTTACTGATCCATGAAATCATACTGGATCCCAAAGTGAAGCAACATCCCAATGTACTTTTCCTGTTTTCAACACTATCGACCCAATTTGAATCCAAATATTCAAGTAGAGTGACCTCATTTTCTGCAACATACTTGAACCCATAATCCACTGTAACTTTAAGGTACATCATCACATGTTTTACTGCAATCAGGTGAACACATCTGGGGTCAACCATGTATTGACTCAGGGTGTTCACAACAAAACATATATCTAGTCGTGTATTCATCAATTACATCAATGATCCAATCATATGCATGTATAATGTAGCATCCACAAACTATGAAGCCATATCATCCAACAACTTCATATTTGATGTCATCGGTGTAGCCATCGGTTTACAGTCCAACACCCTGAACCTCTTTAGGATCTCCACAACATATTTTCTCTAACCAAGGAAGATCTCATATGTCATACTTCTAATCCCAAATAGTAATGTATGAGACTAATATCGTTCTTTTCAACCTCATAGGAAAACTCCCTTTGTCACTGAAAACAAACCCTACTGTCCAGTCTACCTCACTGGTTGCTCCCTCTATGACTGAGGAAATATCCATGCCCTAGCCCTCCTGACTAGTTGCCTCCTCTATGAACCATGATTCTATCATGAATAGAAAGCATGCATAGTTGTATCCCAATTAACATATTAATGCAAAAAGTATTCACAATAGAACACCATGTGCATCACTGGTTCCTCGTGTCTTCTATAATTGCAAAAACAATTTTGACAGACACCTCTCTATGTAGAAATAACATTGCTTCTTTTCCATTGTTTTCCCTTGCATATTTCCAAACATGCCTTCACAAACTCAGACACCCGGATCAAGGTTCTTTCCATTCGAGAGGATTCTCTTTGCATTCCCAATTGGCTATACAATGGATTTGCATTCAATCGATCACCTATTTCCTAGCCATTTCTTCCAACGGAAAATAGCAGGTAATCCAAAACATGGCAACCATAGTTATTCTCTTGTCTTATGCCCAATGTAATCATTCCTATCTTACACTTTTCCATATGCATTTCTCGTGAATATAATTTGGCATAAACATGCACCAATGGTTCAAGTGATCGTGACATACTTAACAACATCGAACCATTTGTATCATAACTGACGATCACTATGCCAAAGACTTGGATCCAAGCAGATGCAAACACAAACCATGAACAAGGTTTGACTCCCACAACATTAATCTAGTAGTTTCACAACTCCTCTTTATCCCTGGCCATCAAAAACATTTAGGTTATCATAATAAACTAATACCAAAATGATGCAGCGCTAACCCTGCCCACAACATACAAGAAGGTGGGATGACCCCTACAGGCTTACGTTGCACGTATTGGATCATTTTTGGTATTATAAAATAGTCACGACATTATATTCTTGTATATGCCTCTCTCATAAGCCTCTCTATCATATTTATTCACACCATATTGTCGTCAAAGGAATTCTCATTTCACATTATACAAATTTCTCCCACAACATTCTCATGCTCATAAACCCACTAACATTTTATCAATATATAGTGTCATCATCTACGTTGGAGGATTTGAAACAATTCCATCTTCTTCCTCTTCATCATGGTAATTACATTACTTGGAGATTTTGAAATGATGTCATTGGTCATTTTCATCGCTACCAACACCACATGGTGCACACAGTCACATCCAATATTAAATAGATTGAAAATTGCAAATCCCATTTTGTCTCACCCGTGATCACCTAATCAATCTAATCCCATGAGTTTTCACATCATTCAATGTTTTAATTATTAATATTTTACCAACTCACCACATAGATTCTTTATCTCAATTCACCTCACCTTGGAAAAATGAGACGTGGTCGCTGAAAAAACTATGCACACTGAGACCCAATTCTACCGTTGAAACCATCGATCAAATAAACTTCTTAAAACACATCACTTCAGTGGATCCTTATACTTGGCAACTCCATCGTTTTGGAAGCTCAATGGAAATTTCTCACAAATTTTTGTAGAGGTTGTCTTTTGGTATCATGATATCTCCACCAGTTTCAAAAACTACCAAGCCTATGATATTTTAAAGAAATTTGTAGATGTGCACAGGATCACAGGTACCGTTGGGGCCCTAAGCTTCAAGTATTTCCATAGTGCACAACTCTGGGTTTCCCTCATCACATTTCTCTATGTATATATGTTGGACACCATGGACCATTCTGTGTCAGACCATTTTGTCTCCATATTAAAGTCGGGAGGAGGAGCACTTGATAATTCATTTGGATTCTTCACTTTCCAAATAGAATGAAGCTTAGAGACAATATTGACTATTATACTCAATGCCAATGTTGTAATATTGCTCCCCACCATAGTAGAGCCTGAACGTTCTAGCCATGATTGGACAGATGAATATGTTAGTACCTATGGTGGAAATGTGCAAGATTCCTTTTGTCAGAAGAAAAGTCTTTAAAGTATTGAAAGTACCAGTTGAAGCGGAAGATCCTCCCGTGGTTTTGAATACTATGTATCGTGGAAGACAAGAGGATGATACTCCTCCTTTATATATTTATCTAGCTACAAATGGTCTCCATATGAATAATTCCATGCTAGATTCAGGAGCCTCGAAAAATGCGATGTCCCTGAAGGTCATGAATCAACTTGGTCTAAAGACAACATGCCCATATGGAAATGTTTGTGGCATTGATTCGAAGAAGGTGAATGTTTACAGTCTCATTGAAGATGTCGAAGTGTATTTACTCAACTTCCCTCATATCAGCCTCATCATGAACATAGTGGTCATTGATGTTCCATATTCCTAGGGCATTGTTTTGTCGAGGATTTGGGCTACTACCCTTGGTGGTTTTCTCAGTATGGATCTCACCCATGCACACATCCCCATGGGGGATGGTACCTTTGAGATCCTATATAGAAGGTAGGTGGTCAAGAAGCATGTGATGGACCTTTTCATCCCTAATTCTCATAGTGAGTGTGAATTTGATGTTCCTCACCAAATCATTGAGTATGATCCTAGAGATTTCCTTTTCTACAAGAAGATTGTATAGACACCTTGCTTCCAAAGACAGACAAATACAAGGAAAATATTGTAGAATTCCAAGGGAAGGAGATAGGGTCCATCAATATATTAAAGAAATAAGAAGATAAAAGAGACAAGGAACGTGAAAAATTCATTAAAGATACAGTTAATGCAGAACCACCTTCGTACCCTTACATTGATAATATACCTTACATCAACTGCAATGAAGGGAGCCTTGCACTCATGTGGGATAAAAATAGGGGCGATCCTAAGTATGATCAAAGAAATGATGTTTTATGGCTTGGCCCTTACATCATCAAAAATAATTCCAAGGAAGGAAAGTATTACTTGTCTACTATGAATGGGAGAAAGATGTCGCTACCAGTGGATGAGTCTCTTCTTCGACCCTACGTCAAAGGAAATTGACTTCTTTAGGGCCTAGGGCTCAGGTAAGTAGGTAGGCCATCTTGATTTCTTGCATTTGCATCTTGATTGCTCATGGTAGTTTATTTGCATCTCATTTCTTATTTTCATTTTGATTTACTTGCAATATTGATCTACAACATTTTCTTTCATCATATTGTATTAAAAAAAGTGTAAAATTTTATTTTCTAGATTAGTTGTCAATTTTGAATTTTTCGATTTTGATTATATGAGAAAAGGGTGAGTGAGCCACACTAGATTTTACAGTTTCTTGTTTCAGTGTGTGTAGGTACATGTCTAACCATGAGATATTGAGGTTCCCATGCACTCTACAGTGATTACATGTCCCCAAGTAGGAGCCATATGTTATCCCCAATTTATATGGATAACTAAGGAGATGATGTCTTCAAGCCCTTAGGTTGCAGAAATAGAGTGTCGAGGGATGTATTGACTTACACATATGAAGACCCGCTTCACTACCATACTTCTCCAGTTCATCATGATGGAATTCACCACATCAACTTGTTTTTGGAAGATAGTGAATCTTGCTCCATGAGGTACAATTCAGATATTGTGGTAAGTTTCACTTTAATATTTGAGGCATTTGAATATGTGCATCAAACTTCTCTTGATTATAGAACGACTATTTGGAAATTATTCTTTTTTCCTTGTTTCACCTTGGTGGTTGACATTGTGCCCTAGTAAGTGGTCACCCTTGGGGAAAGGTTTGATACTGGGAAATATCCTTGATGAGTCATCATACCATTCACAATCATACTTGCCACTTTCCACACTTCATCCTTTTCATCTCCTCATCTTTTGGGATTTTCCGGCGTACTGACCCAAGAAGGGATTGTACCTCATTTCATGGGAAGAAGGGGTTGAAGGCAAAGAGGATTGTAGCTGGAAAAAGATAAAATCCAATAATAAACCTTCTATATGCTCGCCCAAGGATCTTGAGGACAATGAAATGTCTCTCATAAGAAACTAATGGGACCCGTAAAACAAATAACAATCTAAAAATTCCAACCAAGGTAGAGTGTGTGTGGGAAATTTTTTTCATTCTTAGGTAGAAGTCCCACACATTGTCTTCAACTTGGGGAAGCACAATGTGACTAGGGTAGAGTCAAGGTGGGAAATGATTTTCATTCTTAGTTAGAAGTCCCACTTTGGCTTCAACCTTGAAACACTTTAATAATTAATGGAAATAAATGGTCTTGGAAAAATTTTGCATCGAAAACGAAAGTGCAACACACCCTCTACAAAGGCACCCATAATGAGACAATAAGAACCCTTGTATGTCATGAAACCCATTCCCAAAAGTTTTCCCCTCGTCCATTTCATATGTTTTGCATGCCTTAGAGAGGGTCCACCTAGGACACACTCCTTGACTTGAAGAATGACTCACCTAATATGTCACCATGAAAACCCTCCCATATCTAAACTTGGCAAGTTTCATAGGGTCTTTGAGCACATGTTTAATTTGAAAGGGTAATTTTGATGCACATGTTTAGGTGGCTCTTGTATTATATGTGATTTTACTTGGCATAATATATTTGACTTGATACCCTTGTAGGGCGCATTCATTTGTCTTTGCAGGACCTTGCTTGATGGATTTTGTTGGAGTAACACGCCTAGCTTGGTCCACGATTGGGGCTTGAAGCCCACATAGTAGATGCCATGAACCACACATTGGGATCTGACAGATGATGGACGCTCCATTTGGAGGAAAGCGAAGACACCTTGGGCGATGAGACCTAGCCCATCTTAGCCCAACATTTGGCCTTGGAAGGTCAAAACGTCTTCTTGAGGAGCTTGACATCACATTGGGGGATAAGGTTTGATGATGGTGGTGATGACTTGATGGAGTATTGACACACTTTGATGAAGAGAAGCCCTTACACCATGGATATTAGGCCTTTCGAGGCCCAACGAAGTCCTCAGCTTACTCAATGGCTTCCTCTTCATGACAAAACGTCACCCTATTAGGGTGTGATGTCACCTTTAGGGCTTCCTTTTTATGTAAAAATCAAATTATTGTCGTAAAGGGAAAAAATAAGGATGTCAGACTCCTTATTTTGTGTTTTACTCTAACTAAGTGGACAAATTCATTTTACATGACCTTGTACAAATAAAGGTCATTGTACATTTCATTTTCACAAGATTCTCACTCGAGAATAAGACATACTTGGCATAAACTTTTTTCCTCTTTGGGAATTTGGTCTATCTCTCTCTATTGTGAAAATTTGTGAATGCTTACTTGTCTGTTGTGGAGCTAAAGTGGTGTGCTACCCTCTTGGAGGCTTATTTCTTGCATGTGGATGAAATTTACTTGGTAAATGAGGGTTTTATCAAACTATCTTGTGGAATTGGTAAGTAATTTTCTACATTTTGTTAGTAATTTCTTCTTATTTCATGCTATTCTTGTCTAGAACCCTTGGAGGAGTATGAGGGCATACACCCTCCACCAAGTTCATCTTATTTTTTATTTGATAAGTCATTTTTCAAGGTTGCTAGGAGGAGTAAAAGGGCTTACACCCTCCTAGATTTACCTTGTTGGATTTACTTGCTATAGGAAGTAAAATGGCTTACACCCCTAGAGAAGTAGTGGATCCAACTCTTACAACCAAGACTCCATTACCCAATATATTAAATCACTAATATGAAATTGCATTGGATAAACAAAATTGTTGCATTGGGAAACATGGTTTGTTTATATTTTTCATTTGTTTGAAGTGGATTAAATTCTACATGTTATTAGATTGCTTGAGCCACTAGGGCATCTAGCTTAGCCAAGGATTTATTGTTGTTGTAATCAATCTAATGCTACAGCCATTAGGGCTGCAACAAATCTCACTCAAACTCTTTCTTTTAATCTCAATTCTACCATTGAAATTTGCTTGGAATCTACTATAATTAATCTACTCATCATTGGCTATCTTTTGGGTGGTTTACTTGCTAATTTTGGTGGTTGGATTTTATTGTTGTAGAAAATGTTTGCTACAACCACTTGGATATCATAAGAATTTGTTGATAACATTCTCTTACAACCTTCTATTGTCACTAAAGTCATGTTCCATTTCACTAAAGTTAAACTAGTAATTGTTAGCTTAGCCTCTTGCATCATTTACTTGACTTTTGGTGATATAACTTGCAGCTATTGTTATCATTTATTTGTTGATATATATTGTCTTTTACTGCTGCAATATAGGACAACAAGATTCACTTGCTTGTCCTTTTGATTATCTCGATATATTGTATTGTCTCAGGCAGGCACAACACTCTCTTGTAGGTACACTATAATTTGGCAATCTACCCTTATCAATCAAACTCTTTTCCAATCCCTCGTCTACTTCATAACTTGACCTATAGGGGTTTCACCTTCCATCACATCACTTTCCATCTCGATTCCCCTATTTTCACTAGGATTCCCCCCTTGTGGTGATTTATCATCACTAAAGCGAGGGGAGTATCTATATAAGGTGATTCTGGGTAGTTACTCCCATAGTTTTCTCACGTTTGTGGATTGGGTCGGGATTTTCCCAACCTACGATATGTGGGATAACAAGACTAACCTTCAATTATTATATACATTTTCTTCTTGATTTTTAAGAAGCTTCTTTTGTTGCTTTGTAACGCCAGTCTCCTTTTTTAGGGGTTCTCTCTTAGGCCTTTCATTTATAGGTTTGGTTTGTTTCAATATCATTTTAAGTCACTAGAAAATATTCATATTGAAAGTCTGAAATATTTTGTTAAAGAAACTTGTTATTATTAAAATGCAATTAATTCATGTGTTACAAACAAAAGACGAGCATGAATCATATGGTGTTGAGTTTTTCAAGTATGTGAAATTAAGGGGACTTGAAAAAGAATGTCTTCTCAAGTCATTAGGAGTTGACCATGTGGTTGAGTCTACAAGAAACAATATAATATTGAATGCCAGGGAGTACTTGAAGTCAATAAACCTTAAGGGAGTTGATGTTCTCTATGATCATTTAGGGGGAAGGCTCTTGAAAGACATCTTCAAGCTTTTAAACTAGGGAGCTAATATTTTGGTCTTAGGGTTTTCAAGTGGAAATATTCCTATCATCCCTACAAATATTACCCTCATAAAGGTAGCACTGGCATTCTACACCTTTCTAAATGTTAAAGACATATGACATTACTTCTCTTGAAGTTTGTTATATAGAGTGGAAATGTATTTTTGATTGATAGACATTTTTTTTTATCTTGTTATGAACTTGGTACGTTCTGGATTTTTCCCATTTATTACTATTCAATTACACTCCCAAGACAATTTCCATAATGAGCTTTCTATATTACTTGTATTTTTGGGAAAATAATTATGTGAATATTTAAACTCAAAACGTTGATCCTCATCAATAGAGGTATTTCTACTATTTGATGTTTAGTGGAATCTATGTTGACTCTCAATATTGCTTCATAACTAGACGATACATCGACTCTATTGGGGAAGCTACAAAATTCATCAACCGAACATTTTGGTAGATTCCATGCAAGAGATTCTATCATGGTTAGTGAAAGGCTTGATACATATTAGTGTGTCTCATAAATTTAGGTTGTCATAGGTACTCTATTAAATCTTCTATTCATAATGAATGAGGTTTTGCACTACCTTTGAATGTGATTTCTTATCCATTACCCTCCATTTTGTGCTCAATATTTGCTACATATTCTATTTACTTGTTAAGAGTTTCTAATTTCTTCTTCCAATCGAGTCCTCTATTCTAGGGTGGGTTTTCTATAGTTAGTTACATTGAAGTCAAATTTAGTAATAGTATTTCAAAAAAATATATGTTGCACTCTTATAGAAAATTCACGCGATCACACAAACATCTTCAACTTTGGTAATGTGTGTATAAAGTTGAAAATGTTATTTGTTCATGGGTTAGGACCGTACTCAAAACTCCAGAGTACCTAGAGGCTAGGCCTTAGTGTCCACATTCGAACAATATACAAAGATATTTGGAGCTGAAAATACTCTTTATTTTTGGTTTAGTATTCTACTCAAATATACCCAGACCTTAGGGTCCATAGCAATTGGATAATGGATAGAGATCCATACTACATACTGAAAATATTTGAATGGAAAGTGACCTCATTTCGATATTGGGATCTAACTACTTTTCCTTTTAGGATTTAGTCAATAGAGCAACTGCTCTTCCATAATATTTCGTGCAATGTTACCTACTTAGCAGTAAATGAGAGATTAGTCTATAACTGGATTATGTTTGGTGTTCCCTTCCTCCGATCTGGGGTATCCTAGTTATTATTGTCTTTAAAAATAAAATAATAGCTTAAAGATCATACATTTAATTACATAATTTACCCTTGAATATATATCAATGTCTTGAGTCTACGAGGATTTAAACTCTCTTTTCACAACTTACTATGTTTTCACCAATTTGAAATTTATTGTAAGAGATCATCATCAAAATAGTAAACCAACTTAAAATAAGATCATTTTAATTTCAATATCTTTATGATTCCAATTAACAATGTTAATATGAAAAATTCCCTCAAATTACTTCAACATTCTCATTTGGCCAGTTAAAGATAGTCGTAGTCTAAATGTTCTATGTTTTGGCTCTTTTCTAGGGATTTTTTCTGTTTAATTTTGCTTGAAATCCAGCGATAAATTTTTGGATCTACATATTTGAGTGGCTAAGTCTGTATAATCAGAGTGCCTTGGGGTTTTTTTAGAACACTACATCCATTTATGCATTCATAAATGCAATTTAAAAAACAAAAAATTGCAATTACATTCAGATTTATGTGGTCATATTCCAGTGAAAAAGACCAAAATGTAGAACATTTAGACAACGATGTTAAAGATATGCTAATAATATAAGGCGTTGTATAATTGCTCTACGTTTTGGCTCCTTTTTTTTTGGAATTCAGTGACATGAATCTGCATGAAATCACAATTTTTTGTTGTTTAAATTTCATTTCTAAATGTAGAAATGGATTCAGTGTGCGAAAAAAACCCTGTAGCACTCAGATTATACAGGATTAACCACTCAAATCTGCGGATACAACAATTTCTCGTCTTATTTCAGACAAATATGGCCGAAATAAAATAACCGAAAAGGGCCAAAATATAGAATGTTTAGACTACGACATAATATAATGTATTGAAAATGGAAGGGATCATTTTAAGGATGGAAATTTATATTAAAATGTAGAAAAATGGGCTAATCTTACTAGTCCTTAACATGCAAAATGTAAAATGTTTGGTGATAGTTTGGTAAAAGTATTCAAATTTGTAAGGATTTTATATAGTTTCTATGGAATTTTGGCGATTTTTGAGGTAAAATAATTTTATTCTATGGAATTTGGATGAATTGTTTTTAGAAAAAATGGAAATTGGCAAATGTTTTTTGGGGAAAAATCATAGAAAATTAACCCATTTGCGAAATTGAACCCTTAAAATCATCTTAAAAAAAAGGTGAGATAAAAATCCTACATATACAATGATATCATCCTAAAATCATCTATGAAAAAAGTTGAGATAAAAATCCTTAAGCATATACAATGATATCATCTTCAAATAACAAGGCATTAACAGGTGGCGCTTGTGTGAGATTGTGACGTATCAACACTAATCGCACACCAACGCTTTTTCAACTTCGTTATTACACTGAAAGGTGTACACCTATTGGAAATGGGCACATTTAATGACCTTCTAATTATAAATTCTAATCTTATGGATAGCAATTGAAGATCTTGGCATATTCTTCGACGTCCTTCCAAATCAATGAATGAAATTTAATGTTGATAACTTCCTAGTATTTTTAAAGGAATCGGTTAATGTGTTTACTTTTTCACAATTACTTAATCATGTTAAGAAATTACTGTGTGACCGATTGCCACATCTAGGTGATTAGAAAAATTACTTAACATTAAAAAATTTCACTATTAACCTTTTAACTTTTACAGCATCATATTTACATTTCTCCCATGTTTGGCCATACCTCCCATACAACTACAGACTACAACTATCATATTTTCCAGGGCTTTCATTTTCTACAAGTACATGGTAATGGAGGATGTCAGACATGGTATTTTCTGGTGTTTCATATTATAAGTGCTTTCACATTATGGTGTTTCTTCCTCTACCCACTACACCATAAATCAATTTCAAATTTGCTTCACCCCAACCCATTCACCCTTCAATAAGATATCATTCTTAGTATATTATAGAAGATTAAAAAATATTGAAAATAATTGCTTACATTGTCTCTTTGATTTCCACAAAGGTACCCTGCCGCTAAATTATGAAGGGTTTCACAGCTAAGAATCAACCAAGGGACAATGGAAATTAGGGCGAGGCAAGGGATAAGAGTTTGGAAACATGCCATCGATTAGGGCCACGTCTGCAGAGACTGGAATCATAGTCTTTATGCAGTAGACAGTTCTTGTTGTCATGGAAATTGACAACTTGGCTTGAAAGCTCATTCCACCAAAGGTATTCACAACTCTTCTTCATGTTCTCTATCCGATCAAATTGTATTCATTCATGGAATTTGATTAACTATATATATTTTGTGGTTATAATAGGGAATATTTGGTTTGAAGTTTTTCCAGTTGATTAATCCAGATACCAAGATGCTTGAGAAACTGTATTTAAATCCCCTTTTGTTTTATAATGAATAATCACCAACAACTTCTAACAATATTAATAAAGAAGAAGGGAAGAGGTTAGAAGGAGCCCCATAATTTATAGAGGAGAGATTGGGAGCTGAATTAGAGGCCAAAGTCAGAAAATCGCAATCCCAACAACTGATTGCACGTAAACATCGAATCATTTTTTCTCCCTCCTGAAATTTTTCGAGGCCCCTTTCATTGGTATTATAATTTCATTTTTCAAAAATTCTGACATTTTGCATGTATTTGTTGACAGGGCCGAAAGCTTAGTGATCTACTATGACTCTTAAGGAGCGTTATTCTTTGATATTCAATTGATGAAGAAGATAAATCTTCCAAAATGTATGATTTGGACATAGCAAAGAGATGAATGACTTGTAAATATTAACCCTATCACATAGTCAACATGTTGGATGTATTGTTCTATTTATTTTCTCGTATGATATGATCAACTATTTAATGACTATACAATTTTAGAAATTCCTAGAATACCAGTGTTGTCTTTCGCCATTATATGATATGATACAATATATTGTCCCTCCTCTTGTGATCAGAGCAAATGAATAAAATTATAGATTGAGAACTCTAAAAATTTAGTCGTTGTGGAGCAGGAGAGATCTATGCATGTTACTTCAACGTGCATGAAGATGGACTTTAAATATACTCCTAATGCCCTCACCTCCACACAGATATATTAATATCAACTATGAGACCCTGCAACAAACACTAAAATCCCCATCGGTATAGCTATGACAATCACCACCCTCACCAAGAATAGTCGTCTTCTATGCATGGATAATCACATTAGCTCTCGACAGTGGATTAAGGGACGATTAATAGAGAGGTCTTGATTGTAAAATTTTCTATCTATCAACACTTGATATATTAAAGATTAAGGACTAAGGATTCAATGAAATCAATCAACTTTCTATATAGTTCTTGATTAAGAATTCAATGAAATCGATCAAGTTGTAGAGCCACAACACTTCATGTGATTTCTGTGTGCGCTTGTTAGCTTATAAATTCATACAGTTGTAATTGTATATACTTCTTAACATAAACAACATCTCTTTCATTTTTCTATTCAGCAAACCTAATCGCTTCTAATTATATATCTACATATGAAAAATCAAACTCGATGTCGGTCTGTGGAAGATAAAATGAACTAATACCTAGACAAAAAGAGGAAATTTAAAAGAGAAACACACTTTTTATTAACTTGCAATTATGCAATTAACATATGAATTAGAACTAGCACAACCACATAATTGTGGTTGATAAACATCGATAGGCTTATTTCATTTAGAAACCCTAATTAAGGTTTATGCTAAAATTAGGATTTGTAAATTAAATATACCTATTGGATTTCATCAACCACCAATTATGTGGTTGTGCTAGGGAAAAAAAATAACAGAACATATTAGAAGACAACCATAACATATTAGAGTAACAATGTAATGATAAGGGGCGGGAAGAAAAACATTGTAATTCCCGCGATTATAAAGTTCCAGGAAAGATTAGGGAATACAACACTCGACGCAAGAAGATAACTACAAATAATGTGTTTGAGAATTAGAGAAAGTTCAGATAACTACAAATAATGTGTTTGAGAATTAGAGAAAGTTCCTTCAAGGCGGGAGACCTGAATAAAATAGTTGGTAGGCCAATCAAATATGAAAAAAACTAACTCATGGGAGGAAACATTGATCTCGAATAAACACTAGTCTTGAGAAACCATAGCAAACAAATTAGTTCCATAGAAAAGAGTTGGGAAAGGTAGTTCTTGGGAGTCTACACAATTGCCTAGGTTTTCTGGACACATCTACCTCATTCAACCTATAGATAGTTCCTTTCATGGAAATAATAATTGCACAGGTCTGAAATAATAATTACCCAGGATTATGGATTGCAAGAAAAAAAGGGAGGGCTCTACTTCTCTTATGCAATTTAACCCTAATTATGACGTCAGGAAGAGGCAATTTGTTAACTATCTAGGCTCGATAACATCCCATAATATATTAAAATAACATTGTAATGATTAGGGCCTGGAAGAAAAACAATGTAATTCCCACGATTATAAGCCACCAAATATCTACCAATTCAACACTTGACGCATGCAGGTAACTACAAATAATTCAGGTGAAAATTAGAGAATGTTCTTTCAAGGCAGGTAGACGAGAGTAAAATAGCCTACAATCACTGAGTTTTTTTTTATTCTAAGAGAGGTTCCACACATCTAAGCGTTTTCTCTAGTTTTGAATCCACACTTCCACTTGACACAGTTGCAATGTAACATTCGGCTCTTGCCTGCACCTGATGTGACTTGTTCTTTCAAGACACTTGCATGCAAGTGATCCGGTTCATTATGTGATTGACTTCTTCACTTATGAATTATGATGATCAGACTATAGATTATGATGTCATGTTATGTTATTATGTATAGACAGGTGTTATTGATTGGTTTCTCCTGAGTGTGCAGGACTCTTGACAGATTGAGGATTTCGATGGCATCGATGGACCTCCTTGGACTCTGGATCGAGTCAGGGAGTGGACTATATATGGTTTGAGTATTTATGTTATTGCATATGTGACATATGACTAGGTATATTATGATGTTGTTTATGGATCGTTGACATGTTTCATTGATGGATGCAAGCTGACGATTGCTTACTAATAAAACTCGCATTTAGAGTAAAGGGGCTATGCACGACAACCAGAGATATGGAGGGAGAGGTGTGGCAGCATCCCTACCATAGCCTATTAGAACTCTCAGCGTGGCTCGAACTCTAGGTTAACGATTACCTAGTTTGAGAGATCCACGATGTACTAAGACAGTCACTCACGAATATTTCAAGGGGTGCGCAATAAGGCAAGGTCCTTATTCCTTAGAGGCCCTTAGTCTCCCACAAGGTCACCTGACGAAGTTTTGACTCCAAGGGTTAGATGTCTACCAAAATCAGTCAAAAGGAGAGTGTCACCCTTGGAGCACGTAGTTCATCTTGAAGGGCACGTTGCATAGATGAAACATGAAAAAGGAGAGTGACACCCTTGGAGCACGTAGTGCATCTTGAAGGGCACATTGCATAGATGAAACATGAATAAAGGCGAGTGGCACCCTTGGAGCACGTAGTGCGTCTTAAAGGGCACGTCGCAATTTTTAAACATGGGTGAGTCAATGAACCTAGGTGCCTAGAAAACAATATCTTACCTTGACATGGTCAGCCTTAAAATAATTATGTATCAGTAAAGTTTATTAATTATAACTTTTCCCTTAAAATTTTGCTAAGCCTAGTTGAAATTAAAGCCTAGGTCTAAGTAGGATATGAGGACAAAAATTTAATTAAGCAATTAATAAAGGGGGGATGAAGAAAATGGGGGGTAAAAATTAAATTTAGAATTTAAAGGAGGATTAAATTATTTAAAAAGATTAATTGTTGTTTATGTGCAAAACTTACTAAATTCAAACTTAGACAAAAAGGGGAAATTAATTGCAAAAGGAATGTGGAACATAGAAGGAATCTAGTATAGAAAACTTTCCTAAAAATGAACTCAACTAAGCTTTAAGAAAGGCGTCACTCATTAAGGGAATGTGAGGGAATAAAGGGACATCGAGGAGTGTTTTTAACAACGCTTTCAGGTGGGTGAGGGAAATTGGAAAATTAATTTAATTAATTAAATGAAATTTTGGTGCAACTAAGGGATCGGGTGACAAATGTATAGGAGATAATTTTTCCTAATTATTTTTTCTATAAAACGAATTAAATGTGCAAATGGAAGTGTCACTAAGAAGAACTCTATAAAAGTAATAGCAGAGAGGAGGAAATGATCACGACTGCTATGCGTGAGGTTATACTGCCGGATTTTTCTTGACTGGTTTTTCTTATGGGAGTTGGGATACCCAACTCGAATAGAGAGTGGTAGCTCGACCTTGCGAGGTGAGTTGGGAGCTAGAGATATGGTTGTGTGGTGTGTGGCCCCTTTGCGGCTCGGGGGGCTATAGGGGAAGAAGAGTGCCCCCAGAGTTGGCTAGGAGGTACCAGTGAAGTATTCACGGTTAGGAGATTCTCTTTGAATTCTCATCATCGGCTAAGGTATTTTATCGATTTTTGTATTGTATTCATATTTAGGATGTAAAAGATTTAAATTTTGTTGAATGGACATTGGCTCCGGCTTGTTTTCTTCGTGTGAGATGTCATTAGAATATGGATGGTCCTTGCTGTTTGTAAAATGTAGGTTGAATAAAATGGTTCGAAATTTAAAAGGATTGATTATTGCTTAATCTAATTTGTTCCTCTCCCTCGTGAACCCAAGCTTGAATTTTAAAGGAAATTGATCTGCAATTGGGCTTGGATTATCACTCAACTTATCCTTGTTATTCACCTCTGCGTTATTTTTTCTTCCTTTTTAAAAACCAGGGCTAGCATGCCACTTCTGCGAATTTAGAGGTGCCTCACGTCTGCGTTGGGACACTCACAAGGCAATGTTCCTATCTCTTTGCAATTGATTAATACCTAAGCGTTCTTAAACCTCTAGACTTTTAAAATTCACCCAACCTTCCTTAACCCACTGCGTAGTGCTCATACCAGAGTGCACTCCAGATGTTTCCCAGCCACGATTCTTC
>JASDQU010103442.1:51756-64981 GCA_032191745.1 Picea mariana | reverse complement strand
AATCAATTGTAGATGGATACACAGCACCAACAGTTCCACCAACAAATGACAAAGAAGTAAAACTCAGTGAGAATAATTCCAAAGACACAAATGCACTTTTGAATGGTCTCAGTGATACGGTATTCACCAAATTTGCACATTGTAAATCCACTAAAGAGATTTGGGACAAGCTTCGAAGTATTTATGAAGGAGATACAAAAGCCAAAGAAGCAAAGCTTCAAACTTACAGAGGTCAGTTCAAACAACTAAAAATAAAGGAAGATGAAGATATTGCAACCTACTTCTTAAGAGTCGATGAAACAGTGAATGCAATCATAGGATTGGGAGAAGAAATCGAAGAATCTGTAATTGTTCAAAAGGCACTAAGATCTCTTCCTATGAGATTCAACCCTAAGATATCATCACTAGAAGAAAGATCAGATCTAGATTCAATAACCATGGATGAACTGCATGGAATCTTCATAGCATATGAAATGAGAACTAAACAGGAAAATCCAGATGTAAAAGAAGCAGCCTTCAAAGCATCCAAAAGATCAAAGCAAAAGAAAAGGGAACATGAAGAATATAGCAGCAGCAGTTATGTCTCAAAAGATGATGAAGAAGTGGCCAACTTCGTCAAAAGACTAAAAAAAGGAACCAACGGTAGGTATAGAGGTAATCTTCCTTTAATTTGTTTTAATTGTGATGGTATTGGTCATTTTTCTAACAAATGTCCTCATAAGAAAAAGATAAATGATGAAGGTTACTCAAAAGGAAAACACACATATAAAGGCAAAAGAACTACAAAGAAAGTTTTCAAGAAAATCTTATGCACCAAGGAAGACATCTCATCATCAGATGAAGATGAAGTCAGTGACAGTGAGACATGAAGAGTTCTATTCATGGCAGTAAAAGACTCTGAAAAAGAAGACTCTGAAGAGGAATATGAAGAAGCCGAAGAAGAATATGAAGAAGTCGAAGAAGAAATTGAAGAGGTGGAAGTTGACTTTCAAGATAAATTAATGTGTGCCATAGAATCTATCGGAAGAGAAAAGAAGAAGAACAAGAAACTACAAGAAGAACTAGACAAGAAAGAAAACACTCAAGAACTAGAACAAATGATCACAAAATTGAAGGTTTAAATAGAAGAAGATAAAAGAATTGAAGAAGCACTTAAAGAACAACTAGAAGAAAAGGACAAGATCATTGGAAACTTTGAAGCAGAAATTGTCAAATTAAGAAAGGATATTCAAAAGAAAAATATGCAGAATAGCTCAAAATTTTTGGATGACATTATTAGCAGTCAAAAATCTCATTTTGACAAGACCGGACTTGGATACAATCAGACAAAAAAGGGATCAAAATCCAAAACAACAGAGCAAGAAACATATCCAAAAGGCTATGCAAAAACAATCAAAGGGGATAGAAGGATATACAAGGAAGATTACATGGACACTCCTCCACTGAGAAGATTCATATTTCAGAATCAACAAACAACAGGTGGGTCTCAAGAAGAAGAAGAATTCATAAGAGCACCTCCTTTCAAAAGATCCTCAACTCCCAGGTATCAAACTATATTTTTTGGTTTATGTTATGCATGTAATAATTTTCGACATAAAGATATGAATTGAAGAGCTAACAATAGGAACAATAACAACTTTGAGAGTCATACACAAAGGGGTTATTCAAAAAGGCCTAGTGAAACACAGAGAAGAAGTTACAACAGGTTTGAATCTTTGAGCACTGAAGTGGAATGTTACAAATGTAACAATTTTGGACACATGGCCAAATAGTGCAGAATGACAGTCCCTCCTAAATAACCTCAACAAAATAACAATAGTCACAGATAGGAACCTCAGAAAAGGGCATGGATAAGAAAGAAAGATCAGTATAGCAATGAAGAATGCACAATTTCTCTACAAGCTAAGCAGAAGAAACGTAGATGGTATGTTGACAGTGGGTGTTCAAAACACATGACAGGTGATAGAGACAAGTTTCTTACATTACAAAAGGAAAGAGATGGATAAGTCTCCTTCGAAAATGATAATTCAGCCAAAATCATTGGAAAATGAACAGTCTGAATTGGGAACAAGAATGAAAAGGCAGAAAATGTTCCACTAGTAGAAGTTATGAAACATAATCTTCTAAGTGTGATTCAAATGTGTGACCAAGGTCATAAAGTTACTTTCGATTCACAAAAGTGTGAGATAAGAAAAGAAGGTTCAGGGAAATTGATTGCTACAGCTCCAAGAACTACAAGCAACATATACGTGTTAAGTGAAGTTGGAAATGAAAAGTGTTGTCTAGGAAAGGAAGATAAAAATTGGCTATGGCACATAAGAATGGGTCACATACATTTTGATAACCTTGTCAAAGTCAAAAAAAAAGAAGTAGTCAGAGAAATGCCCCAGATCACAAAACCAACCAACACTTTATGCAACCATTGTCAACAAGGAAAGCAAACAAAGACCAGGTTCAAATCAAAGGAATATTCAACAACAACACCATTGGAAATTGTGCATACTGATCTAGTTGGACCAACTACAACAAAGGGATTAAAAGGTGAGAGATACTTTATGTTTTTAGTTGATGATTATACAAGAATGACTGCAGTTTGCTTTCTCAAGAACAAGTCAGAAGATTTTGAAAACTTCAAGATCTACAAGGAAATGGTTGAAAATGAGATGGATTCAAGAATCAAATTCTTGAGATTTGATAATGGAAGAGAATTCACTTCAAAGGAATCTATGGACTACTGCAGTAATCATGGAATACAAAGGCAATTCTTCGTTGCTAGGACACCTCAACAAAATGGAGTTGTTGAAAGAAAGAACAAGACAGTACAAGAAATGGCTCGAACAATGCTAATGGATTCAAAATTGACAGATATTTTTGGACACAGGCAGTACATACAACAGTTCACATTCAAAATAGGGTAATTCTCAAAAAACAACATCGACAAACCTCCTTACAAGCTATGGAAAGGAAGACCAGCAAATGTGAAGCACTGCAGAGTTTTTGGAAATAAATGCTATATCAAAAGAGAATATGGCAGAATGGGAAAGTTTGACTCTCGTGTGCACAAAGGAGTACTTGTTGGTTACTCAAGTACAAGGAAAGTATACAAGTGTTACAATCTAAGATTGAACAAAGTTGTGGAAAGCATCAACGTGACAATTGATGAAACAAGAAGATCAAAATCAAAGGAAGAAGAAAATGAATCAATGAAACAACCCTTAGAAGAAGAAGCAAGAGATGAAAAAGAAGTAGAAGAGGAATATGAAGAAAATCCGACAGAAGCAGAAGAGCAAGTTCAGCAAGTGCCTCCAAAGACACCCAGTAAACGAGTACAGAACAATCATCCTTCAGAATAGATTATCGGAAACAAAGATGCGGGATTTGAGACTAGAAGAAAAATCCATTCACCAAAACAAACACACCTAGCACTCTCATCTACAATTGAACCAAACTATTTTGAAGAATCCAACAAGGATGAATTTTGGAAAAAGGCCATGGATGAAGAACTGGATCAAATAGAGAAAAATGACACTTGGGAACCGGTTCCAAGACCAAAGAATAAGAATGTGATCGACATAAAGTGGGTCTTCAGGAATAAATTGAATGAAGATGGACAGGTTACAAGGAACAAATCTAGATTGGTATGTAAAGGATATGCACAGGTTGAAGGAATCGACTTTGAAGAGACATTTGCCCCAGTTGCCAGAATAAAAGAAATCTGTTTTATTTTAGCTTATGCATGCTCCAAAAATATTAAAATGTATCAAATGGATGTAAAATCAACTTTTCTGAATGGGGAACTTGAAGAAGAAGTCTACATTGTACAACCAGAAGGATTTCAGTTGTCAGAAAACATAGATTATGTGTGTAAATTAAAGAAGGCCATGTATGGTCTAAAACAGGCTCTTAGAGCATGGTACTCTAGACTGGATAAGTATCTACAGTAGGTAGGATTCAGAAAAGGAAGTGCAGACAACAACCTCTACATCAAGTGGTGATGACAGGTTAAGCCAGAAATTTGCAAAAGATATACAGAATGAATTTGAAATGTCGTTACTTGGAGAACTATCCTTCTTTCTGGGACTTCAGATACGTCAAAGCAACCAAGGAATTTTTATTTCTCAAACCAAGTATATCATAGAAATGCTAAAAAGGTTCAGAATGGAAGATTGCAAACTAGTTATCACTCCCATGCAAACCATTTACAAGTTGAGCAAAGATGATGATTCGAAGTCTACAAATCAGAGGCAATACAAGTCAATGATTAGAAGCCTACTATATGTGACAACATCCAAACCAAATGTAATGTAGGCAGTTGGACAGGTGGCATGATTTCAAGCAGCACCAAAGGAATCACATGTATTAGCAGTAAAGAGAATTTTTAGATATCTCAAAGGAATAGAAGAGTTTGGTTTATGGTATCCAAAAGGAAAGGATCTATCACTTATTTCCTACACAGACGTAGATTGGGCAGGTTGTATTGATGATCAACAAAGCACCAGTGAAGTAGCTTTCTACTTGGGTGAGTGTTTAGTATCATGGCTAAGCAAGAAACAATCACCAATATCTTTATTTACAGTCGAGGTAGAGTATATTGTAGCAGCATCATGTTGTACATAGGTTCTTTGGATGAAACAAACTCTTACAGATATACAGGTTGAGTATGATGAGCCCATTCCAATCTATTATGATAATACAAGTGCCATCAGTATCTCAAAGAACCCCGTAATGCACTCCAAGACGAAGCACATTCCAATCAAGTATCACTTTCTACGAGAGCAGGTTGCAGAAAAGAACATCAGAGTTAAGTATGTGGGCACAAAAGAACAAGTGGCAGACATATTTACAAAACCACTTCCATGGTAAGCCTTTGAATATCTTCACCAGATACTTGGAGTTATTTCTACTCCAAAATGAATGATTTTTGAATGCTTATATTATATGCCTTAGATGTACACGAGGAAGAACCATAAGTGGACAGTTCAGTCAAGGGGAGCAGCCCCGGATGGAAAGATACCTTTTCCATTGATGACAAAGGGGGAGATATTTATCAGATGCAGAGGGAAGAGGCATGGTTCTAGGGGGAGTAGATTTATCAGATGCAGAGGACAGAGGCATGGTTCTAGAGGGAGCATGAGACAGAGGCATGGTTCCAGAGGGAGCATGAGTGATATGATTTCAGTATTTCATCAGAGTGTTGCCATCAATGCCAAAGGGGGATATTGTTGATTAAGGTTAGTTGTCATTGATGTCAACCCTTGAAGAAAGCCCTGAAGCACAAAGGTTTGGGTAATGGACCCAAGTTTGTTTGATGTAAAGATGACTCGTTATTGTCTTTTCATGGTTGATAAGAAGTAAAGATGGGTGAACTCCAAAGTGGTCCCCTTATGGTGAAAGCCCTCATGGGAAGACGCTTTGTGGAGTGATTTATCATAGAAGTACGATTAGATAACCCGTGCTTAATTGTGGAATAATGAGATGAACGACAGTGAACTTGTCAGTGAAACTATCCTAAATGGATAGTGCTTGTCATGTCATTTCCGGTGGTATGTGGAACGTCACATAACTCCTCGCGGTTGGAGAGTTATGATCGTATGAAGTTGGAGAACCCCTCATGAGTCTTATAGAAGCCCCCAAGGGGAAAAGTGCTTTGCAAAAGAATTTATTTTAAATGAAGAAGCTCTAAAATAAGGAAAGTGTAATGCTACATGAAGATATAAATAAGAGGCAAAGCTCACACATTAAGAACACACTTGTACATATTGTATATCTATTTTTTTGTGTAAATATTATTGTAAATACTTGTGGATACATCTAAAGTGGCTAATGTCTGAGGTAGCATGAAGGGTTGATGACGAAATTCTCAGAATTACAGAAAACCCTATTTTCTAAGGTGTACGCGGGTTTTCTGTGTATAGGGTGCATACATGCTGAGTTATACGCGAGTTGTCTATGTATAGGGTGTGTACATGCTGAGTTATACGCGGGTTGTCAGTGTATTAGGGTGCGTACATGCTGAGTTATACACGGTCTAGCAATGTATTAGGGTGTGTACATTTTGGTAAATCCATGGAAACTTGAAGAGATGAAGATGCAGAGGTTCTAGATTCTGAGATCAAGCTCCAAGGAAGATCTAAAGTGCTTAGATACATTAGATCCATCCATTGGTTCAAAAGGTATGTTTTATTTCTATGAATAGTTGGATTTTGATGTATGCATGAGGAATGGTAATGGAGATTTGAGGATTCTCCCTAGAGAGACTAGTGGTTTTATGGGATCTTATGCATAAGTCAAATCTACAGAAACACAGTGCTGGTATATTCATCATTGATATTTCTTGTGAGGCACATCTTGTATTTCTTGGCATATGGCTAAGGGTTTTTATGGTACATGGTTAAGAGTTTGTGTTTGTAGTAGTTGATGTATTGAGAGACTGAATATCAAAAAGGGTTTGATGACTAAGATCATGTGAGGGATATTATACTTGTTCATGATTACACATACCTATATGGCACATGACTAGAGAGAGACATACTTTCCTTGAGTAAAGGTTATATATGAGGATGCATGCATAGGGTACAATTACAGTTTGGATACAGTGACAGGTTACAAATCTATGTGAAAGAAGTTACAGAAGGTCAGAAGTTTTCAAGAAAAGGAAACCCTAGTTTTTCAGAAGGCATACGTAGGTTGCATAATAGTTTGGTAACGTACATACGCAGGCTTCATAACAGATAGGGCGTGTACATACGTGGGTTGCAGCACTACAGGTCGGGTACCTATTGTATTTTTGTAGATACATGTTTAGTTCAGGTACAGATTGATTACATGGAAGCTGTACAGATTGGATACAGGTTAGTGGTACAGGTTGTTACAGTTGTACAATAGTATATCCCACAGTGACAGGTTGACAGTGGTTTCATCATTCTACTTATACTTCAGGGTGGTTGGACGGGGCAAAGACAGGTGGTTGCAGCCACCTTACGGTTGTAGTCAGAGAACATAGGGGGTTGTAGCCTCTTGGTTGTAGCCAGAGAATTGGGGATTTGGAGCTTCTCGCAAGTTGTAGCTTGAGAAACTAGGAGGTTGGAGCCTCCTTCCAGTTGCAGCTGGAAAACAAAGGAAGTTGGTGCTTCCAATGAATTTAATTCTTCAAGACATATAAGAAAAATCATTCTGTGGTTTTCTCCCGATTTGGGTTTCCACGTAAAACACTGATGTATTGTGTATGTGTGTGATTGTTCATTTCTTATTGCTCATTATTGGATAATAATTCTACATTGATATAACACTTGGATTATTTGGAGAAAAAAGATTATAATTACGCTATTACTGATTCACCCCCCGCCCTCTCAGTAATCCAACAGCTTTTTCTTTCTTATTGCACCTTGAATTTAATTGTTAAGTAATCTAACGTCATGAATTTATTAGATGTATGACCAATTTAGTGACTATATTTTTCTTGCGCCTTTACTTAAGTTGACCTGTGACTGTTCCAGGGTTGTTTACTCTCGCGCACCTTGAACATTTAAATGTTGATGTATGAATGATAAAGATGAGGATTACTCTTGCGACTTGATTTATTTGACGATTAGGATTTAAGTTTGATCTATATGATTTGGAATTGATTGTTAGTGGGATGTAGACACCTCCTTGTTCCTCAGAATAGTCACCAGCCCTGAGAAATTAAATGGTCAAAATCGATGGGAACCTGGGCTTGAGCGTTGATTATGTGTCCTAGAGGTCCTAACCTTGTAGGGTAGTTTGGGTGAGTAGTCATTTATATTCTTTATCTGATTGAATGTTCGTAATGTGCTTCAACTTCATGATGTACTAATATGCTTGCTATTATGTTTATTTGTCACTATCCTTTGTTGACGCATTGATTGAGTTGATACTTATTTCAATAACGAGTAGCGGGTGATGTCGTTACCTTGTGTTGTTACTCATTTATGATTCGTATTGTTTATGTGCCATCATCTATTTGTATAAATGCAATGCTTATGGGATTCTATTTATTGTGTTAATGCGTCGATATGTGTATCGTTATTCATGGCAGTAATGTGTCGACATTATGTCTTGAATGATTGATAATGTGTTAATATTGTTTCAATAATATTGGGTGATGTGACATGATGTAGCTTTTAATTGTGATGTATTTTTCCTAACACAAAAAAAAAAATTACCTGTTGTACATCATTTTTGTCGTAACAATGGGGTTGTTACATGCAGATTTAACTTGCATGACAACGACAAACTAATTATTCCAATATAGTAACAGTAAACCATGGCACCCCGAATGGGGTGACACAAAGGGAAGCTTCGCCACTTGGCTTAGCACTGAACCATGGCTTAAATGTTGTAGGCCTCTCCCCATCCCTTCAGTATTAAAGATGGGAGCAAGCCATTATAGCAGTCATATGGATGCGGGACTTCTCCCTCACACGAAAGAGTTGGCACTGCAAACATTCAATATGATCGAGTTAAGGAGGATCCATGTGTTGTTGTCCCATGAAAATATGAAAGCGAGGAGGTCGGGACATAGCTGGTTCATTCTTGTTCTGAACCTCCCTGCCGACTGTGAGCTCTGCTGTGATTTCTTTTGTATCCCGCCGAATACGGGGGTGTCTTCTATTCACTCCTCCTTCGCAATGCCAAGGGAGCGAGGCAAGCCTCACCGTGGTTCGTCTTGGCACACCCACACTGCGCAACGACAGAGAAGGAAGCATATGGAACGCGCACTCTCAATGGCCAATTCTATCCTTATGAAAAGAGCGAGAGTCGCCCGTATTGCACTCCATGCTACTGTCACTAAGTCTGCAATGAAGAGGAGAGTCCATACTCCACCAACTCAGGATAATTAGAAACCCACAGACATGAAGTGAGTTGAAATTCTTGCAATTGAGCCTGAAACACAAGGGGGAAGCAGCTTGAAGGAAGAGCCTGACAAAGAGTTCCCAATCTGCTACGTAGAGGAAATACCATGCCCGGATGATATTGCGACAGCCTTGGAACCTCAAGCAATAGACACGAAAAGGAGGAGGCTCTATGAGGAAATCCTAACCTACTACGTCGAGGAATTTCCATATGAGGATGAGGGCTCGAAAAGATCATGTGTGGTAATGGTGCACCACACAAACATTGCCACCATAGACAAGGACAAGGCCGGAGCTGAAGCGGGAAAAGAAATCTCAGGCAAGGCAGTTACCAACGAATTGCATGCTCCACTCCTCTGTGCAGCACATCTGGATCTCGTGTTCGAACTCCGAGGCCAAATGGCAGACCAGGATCACAGAGCCTTCCTCATGGGACAGTGCTTGGACCTGCTCCTGAACGCTTACTCCAATGCTCCAGCTAATCGAAAATGACCAACATGCACATAGCCGTTTGTCATTCAGGACAAATCCGCGTGTCAGGAGGATGAGAGCGACTGGTCATCGGGTATTTGAGTTTTTTTTTTTAATCTGGTTTTCAATTATGATGTTGTTCAAAGTTAAGACAATCTATTTCAATCTGTCATGGTTTCCTTCGGGCAGGACAGACGGCGAAACAATATTTTAAGCCTATCTTCCTAGACATGCTACACTTGCCCCAAACTGTGTTGGTTTCCGGTAAAATGGCAGCACATTTGGTGGCATAGTAAACTTATATATCTCTATATTTTTGTTAATTTTATATAGCAGGTAACACACTTTTTAACTTATAAAAAAAAACAGTAAACCATGGCGAAATAATTAGCAAACCTAATGAAGCAATAAACTAGAAATTGTGAATAGGAGAATGGATTAGTATTGGGTTGAGAGTAGAGTTCTCTCTGAAGCTCTCTTCCAAGAGGCTCAATTGATCCTTGGACAAAGTGATTTTTTTCTTGGGCGTCCCCGAAATTATCATGTCGTAATAATGCAGAGTTTTTTCTAGGGCATTTGAGATGGTCATAATATGAAATGAAATGCCATAATTTTATTTACTGCATCAAGTAGTTTAGAATCCCACAGTCCATACAAAATGAACTCCATCCGCACTCCAAACATGGCATGAGGTAGTTCACATTACAACACTTCAATCTGTGGTTTAATCATGCAAACGTGACAATAAAAACTTGCACATATATTAATTCTTGTTAATCATCTAAAAGTGGCAATCATATGGCCTTGCAATAATTTCTTAATATGATTAGGAAAATGTGAAAAAGTAAACAGGTTAATGGATGCATTCATAAATGCAAGGAAGTTATGAACAATGAATATTATTCATTGATTTGGGAGGACGACGAAGAATATGCTAGCACCTTTTATTGCTATCCATCAAATTAGGTTTTTAGATTAAAAGATCATTAATTGTGCCCATTGTCAATCGGTGTGTTCCTAACGTAATTAATATAAGGGGTCAGTGGTTAGTTAATTTTTTTTTAAATTGTCTTCTGATGCCAAAGGATAAAGTAGTTCTCCATCTATCTGCCCAAAAAATATAAATTTCTCTATACTCACCGAACTGTGAAAATGGTGAGCGTAGTGTTCCGGCAACGAGTGCCTTTACAGAGCCTGAGTTTTCATATGTGGTATAAAAATATCATAGAATAAATCTAAAATCATACGAACTAAAAATGTAACGTTTATTTGCTTTGAAAAAAGACTTTATGTAATATGTTTTTATGATTGTACAAGAATCTGCCATGAAAGTATTACTTGACCACAAATTTTCATTAGTATCAACTTTTAATCTTGATCGTGTGTACTTGTCTTCACCATTCACTATCCATGGGTCAGGGCATTTTACTGACAAATTTTCACTGAAATTCGAAAACCATTACCATGTTCTCCTTTAACCCCACTGATTTACATGCATGGATTTCCATGCATTTTCAACATAAACATTCTTTTATTTATATATTATTTGATTAAACTTAAATACAAGTGATACATTTTATTAATAGTAATTTATTACTAACTACATCAATACATGGTGCAAAGGTCCTATGATAAGTTGGATCCTGAGTGATATTGATACTATCTATCTAGTTGAAACTTGGGAGCATGAGGAGTCTAAGGTCCCTAATATAGAAGGATTTGTCTTGTGGTCGGCATGGAACAAAAAATCCCACCGTAGAGGGATAGGAGGCATATCTTGTTATATTATAAAGAGAAATTTTCCTCACATTCAACTTCATAAGATTGACCCTCTCAATCAGTACATTTGGATAGAAATTTCAAACATCAATGCTAAGAAGATGCATATAGAAATTTGCTATTTTGCACCTATTAATTCTAATTTTTATAAGAAAAACAATCTAGATAACAATTGTCCCTATAATAATTTAGAACAAGATATTTATAGTTTTAAAAATGAAGGTAATATCCTCTTGCTTGGAGACTTTAATGCTAGGACTACAACTAAACAAGCTACTCTTTTAAGTAATGACTCCAACCATAATCCTTTATGGATAGATGAGGACCTTTTTTTACCTAATAGCTACAAAAGAAGCTCTGATAACCTAATTGAGAATTTGTTTGGCACTAAGTTGGTCAAGCTCTACAACTCTCAAGACCTAATAATTTGCAATAGAGTAATGAAGTGGTCAAAATCCAACCAGATGACTTGTATTCATGGGCTAGGTAGTAGTGGTGTAGATTATGTGATATATGATATCCTCGTTTCCAACCAAATATCAAATTTTGACCTTTTAAATGACCATGAGCCTGACTTTGATCATAAACCTTTAACCCTAAATCTAAACTTTTCCATGCATAGGAGCGTCATTGAAGAGAATTCTGATAATTAAAGGAATTTTCACTTTGACAAAAGTAAAGTCGACATTTTCTTAAAGGATTTAAATACTAATTTAAATCTCCCAACTTATAAGGACAACATTGAAGAACTCTATCATAATTTTACAACTACCCTTTCCACTTCTATTAGCAAGTTCTCTTTTGAGGTGTCCTATAAAAAAATAATAGAACGACCAACCCTTGGTATGATAAAGAATGTAAAATTGCGAGGAGAGTCATTAGGGATATTTCTAATGAGTCCTTAAAACTCGATAAGATCAGTGCATACAAAGCCCTAATTAAAAGGAAAAAAAGGTACTATATCAATAAAAGGCAAGAGAGACTTTCTCAACTATATAAACTAGATCCTAAAAAGTTCTGGAGCCAAATTCTAAAATGCAATACTAAAGAAAATAATAGGATTCTCTTAAGGGATTGGAATTCCTACCTTGAAATTCTTTACGAGTTCCGTAATGCCATGGACACCATTCCTATTGTCCCTACAAAGGAAGATTTTTTCTTCTTTAGATGACATAGAGTTTGGGGTTAAGCGTCTTGCAAATGCAAAAGCTAAGGACATTGAAGGCTACCAAGCTGAAATTTTAAAAATCGGAGGGCCAATCCTTATCCCTCACATACACAAGATCTTCAATTTAGCAGTCAAGCAAGGCTTCCCTAAACCCTGGATGCATAGCCTCATTGTTACTATTTTTAAAAATGGGGATAGAAATGTTCCCTCCAATTATAGGACCATTATGATTAGCCCGATTTTAGCCAAGCTTTATGGAATTATTTTGGAAAAGAAGATTAGCCTTTGGCTAGAAAGTCACGGTAAAAGAGATAAAGGCCAATCTAGGTTTAGGAGATATCATTAAACTATGGACCATCTTGTTACCTTTAGGATCATTGCAGAGGAGTTCTACAATACTAAAACCAATCTTTTTTGTTGTTTTGTTGACTTTAGAAAAGTTTCTGACATGGTTCCTAGGAAAAACCTTTGGAATAGGTTGGAAGAGATAAAATTTCCTCTCGATTTGAGGGCTACTACAATAAGGATGTATGAGAACGTTATTTCTAAGTTTAAAAACACTGAGGGTTGCTCAAAAGAGATTACTGCAATATCATAGTCAAACAAGGTTGTCCCTTGTCCCCTACCCTTTTTAGCATATACATTGACAAGTTAGAAGATTGCTTGGAAAAAGCAGGTTGTGTCGGCCCTACTCTCACTGGTATAGTCATCAATCTTCTTCTTTATGTCAATGATATCATTGTTATGGCAAGGAGTTCCCATGATCTTGAAAACCAACTAAGAATCCTCAAGGAGTTTTGCTCCAATATGGGTATGATTGTTAATACTGATAAGACTAAGGTCATGATTATTAAATTCAATAAGATCCCTTATGATACTTTTGTATATGACAACAACAACTTGGAGGAAGTTACTTCATACAAATATATTGGAA
>JASDQU010103442.1:38021-50153 GCA_032191745.1 Picea mariana | reverse complement strand
TAAAAGTTGTTGGAGAATTTGTCAATGACATCCTCATCTACAATAAGACTTGGGAAAAACACTTGCATCATATTCAGTAGGTTATGCACACCCTGCAGCAACACAAAATATATGCAAACTTGGAAAAATTCTCCTTCAGCATGGACAGGGTCCATTACTTAGGCTACATCATTGATCAGCATGGTGTGCATGAGGATCCAACCAAGATCTATGTCATCCATGGCTGGCCAACCCCAACCACACTCACTTAAATTCATAGCTTCTTGGGCCTCGCCAATTTCTATTACAGGTTCATGTTGGGATTCTCTCATATTGCGTGGGCCCTCAGCCAAGTAACCAAGGGTGGCGGTAAGGAAAACGTTGTGTGGGTCATGTCCCAACAACAAGCCTTCGATGACTTGAAGAACCATTTGTGCTCATCCCCAGTACTCTCATTATCGGACCTACAACATCCCTTTGAGATCGAGACAGATGCTCCAGACTATGTTGTGGGTGTCGTTCTCACTCAACACGTCTGCCCTATGGCATATCATAGTGAGACACGATCAAATGTTTTCCGTAAGTACCCTACTTATGATAAAGAAATGTACTCCATTGTGCAATCCTATCGCCTATGGAGACATTACATTCTTGGGAAGGAGATAGTCATCCACATTGATCACAAGCCACTATAGTTCATGTAGACCCAAGGAAAATTTATGAATGACCACCATCAGAAGTGGTCCACATACTTACATCAGTTCCACCTCAACATAAAGTATAAATCAGGAAGTACCAACATATTTGTTGATTGCCTCAGCCGACCTCCAGTCGTGGCACTCACCATGGTGCTAGACTCTTGTGGCCATGAGACCTCTGGATGGTCGCACCTCTACAAGACAGACCTTGACTTCTCCACCACCTACCAAATGTTGGACGCCAACTTAGTGGTTGATAATTTCCATATTCAAGATGGATTTTTGTGTTGTCTGAGAAATCTCTGTGTTCCATCAAGAGAGCGTGCGAATTCGATTTGGGAATCTCACTACAGTTGGGTGGCAAGACACTTTGGCATCGAAAAGAAAGTGGCAGTGTTGTAGAAACATTTCTACTGGTTGAAACTTCGATAAGATGTCAGAAAGTATATCAAGTCTTGCACCGCATGCGCTATTTCCAAACCGACCACTAAGAAATAGGGCTTGTACACCCCTCTGCCTATGCTTGACAGTCCATGGGAATCCATCTCAATAGACTACATGTTGGGCCTCCCATCCACCAAGAGGGGAAATGACTTTGTTTTTGTGGTTGCGGATCGCTTTTCCAAGGTGGAAAATCTAGTTGCCTGCAAGAAGAACATCACAGCAGAAGCCACTAACAAGATCTTCTTTGAATGAGCATGGGTACATTTTGCAATCCCACAAACCATTATCTCAGACTGTGATAGTCATTTCCTCATCACATTCTGGTCAAGCCTCTGGTCACTGCTGGATACTAGGATCACCAAATCCACTACCTTCCAGCCCCAAACAGATGGCCAAAATAAGGTCGTCAATCGAATGATCATACATATCCTGCACATGTAAAATTAAAAACACCCCCTCACATGGAATAAGAGTATTCCCTATGTCCAACATAGCTACAACCAAGCCCTGCATAGCTCAACTGGCCACAACCCCTTTCAGGTGGGGTTGGGATTCCAACCGTTGGGCCCCATGGATGTTGCACTACCCCTGGTGACCACCTTGGACGACTCATCCCCTGCTCCACCAGAAGATTACAAAGCAACTCGGTTCATTGAGTAGATCCATCACATCTTCCAGCAAGTTCAGGATATTCTATAGAAGTCTAATTCCAAGTACAAGCAGCGCCATGATCAACATCGGGTGCCACATAAGTTTCAGGTGGGAGACAAATTTTGGTTGCACTTGCAGAAAGAATGCCTTACAGGGCCCCATCGGAATCTTATCCCACTCCATTATGGGATGTACAGCATCACCAAGGTTGTGGGTGACAATGCTTTTGAGCTCAACATTCCCCCTTTCCTTGGCATGCACCTAATCTTCAACGTGGCTCTCCTTCGGCCATATTTCGCACCATTATTGGACACCTCAGAGATAGCAGAGCAGTTGACACCAATAGATCTCAACCCTTACTGAATGCAATAGGCATCCAATGACCATATTGTGGACACACATATCAAGGGCACTCAATAACAAAGGATCCAGCTTTATAGAGTCGTCAAAGTAGGGCAGCGCCTGCACCAAGGCAAGTGGCTCACCCGATGGGGGAACTCAATGCAATGGAGACCATTTCTTCATAAGGAGGGAGGATTGATTCAGTTGGATACCATTGGCCACCCACCTATTCCAACTCGCTCAAAACAATTTTCTGGCAATTTTCGCAATTTACTATTTTTAACAGTTTTTAACTTCCAGGGCCATTTTAAGGGCCTAAATGAAGTTTTTCAGGATCGATCTTATAAATTATAGACGAAGTCTCTAATTGAGCCCCCAAAATTGATCTCCTCGGCGATACCTTTCCAATGGGATATCGTGCGCCTAAAACGGATATCATATGCAAAAGTTACGACCCTGGGAAGTTGATGTACTAACTTACCCAAATAGGGCCCACGTGACTTTTGGTGCTACATATCCTAGGGTTAGGTTTTTGGATGTATAGGGTTTTTGACATTCCTATTTATTGTAAAAATGCCTTCAGAGCCTCATTGTAATCATCTTCTTGTGAATGAGCACAGCCATCACATCTCTTCTTAGAGATAATCCGCCACCATTCCAACAAGCTTGTTTTCCACTGCATTTTACAGTTTTAGCTTATTTTCTTATTGAATAGAAAACTAGTTTTATTGTATCTATGTTATTCAGTGTTAAGCATCTTTTAATAATTTGTATTCATTTAGTTATTCTCATAAATTCGGGATCACATGACCTTTTTTTCCAGGACCCATTCATCATGCACACCCTAGTAGTGTTCAGGGGGGGGTGTTGGAGATATTACACACTCACCTAGAATTTCTTTCCTAAGTTTGATAGTCCAATGTTGAGAACGCTTCCTTAGATGAGAATATTCTCCTACAAAATAAGATGTTCCTCTTCAATTCAAATTCAATTACACTCAATTAGACTAGTGGAAGTCACTCATGCATGACAACCTCGGTTTTATCACTAGGAGTTGCATGTGTTTCTCTCACTTCCACATGTGTGACTTAGTTAACTAATGATTGCATGGATCAGTTAACTAGGACTAGGTGGAATTTCACTCTAATGTATGTCAGTGAGTTTCTAGATCTCTCTAGATTACTACTATGCGCATCAGTTACTCATGTAGCCTATATCTATTGTAAATTATTCACTCTTTGAGTGTGGAATACAGATAATAGAAATTCTCTCATTTTTTCCTCCAATTTTTGTTTCTTCTTTTCACACCATTGCATGTTGTGTATGCTTCATTGTTAGCTAGATATTCTTTGTAGGTATCTCAAAAGCTCTAGAAATTTCACTCCTACTAAATGTATCTTGGTCTTTGGTCATTAACCTATTTCCTTACATGTGACGAAGACAAACTCTTAGCCAAGTAGAAGCAGTTTTAGGTCATATTCCAGGACCTAATGTAAAAATCACCTATCATTGGAATATGAAATTTTTTACTTCCAATTATATAGATAGACAACTAAATTTGATACAAAATATTTTGCTAAAGGTGGATATTGAAATAATTTGTTTATGGTCGATATTGAAATTTATTTTTATTAATTTTTTTAAATGTGATGTGTCAGCACCATTTTGAGCATGGAAGAAAATACACATCTCCCCCATATTGGGTTGTATGAATCTCCTCTCAGTGCAAAGAAAGTGTTAAATGATATGGTGAAATAGATACAAACAATCACAACATGGTTAGAGCGAACCAACAATAAACTACAACATAAGTTTTTTATTAAATAAAAAGTCATTGTTTTAAAAAAAATTAAAAACAATTATTTCAAGTTTAACTTGTTTTGATTTTGCAAAAAATACTTAAAAAATAAATGTATTCAACATACAAGATTGAACAACAAGGTAGGATAGGGTTGATCACAAAAATGTAAAAAATATGTGTCCTTTTTAAACTAATGTACTTATGTTTGTTCTGTTGATTTTTCAAGAGATGTGATATTGTGTGTGTGTGTGTGTGTGTGTATTATTTAATATGAAAAAGGATCATAATTGAAATATAGATATCCACATAACAACAAGATATATCCTCAAGGAAACCCTCAAGGGGGAGAAACCCCTGCAAACTTTCCTCGGTATAGATTCCTCCAACATGTATAATTTCATACAATTCTCTTTCACGAAATCAAGACCAAAGAGACCCAAACACGAACCAAGAATAGCCTCCTAGATAAGTGTGTACTACTCTCTTGTACTTATATTCAATGAGTGATCAAAATGAATCGATATAACCTCTATTTATACTCTAAAAGACATAAAATGCATGACTTATCAATAAACCCTTTCAAAATTACACTTAGGAATAACCAATACAATTACACTTAGGAATAACTTCCGAAATTACATAAAATAGTAACACTCCCTCTTAATGAGGAAGGTATTCTATCCGGCACAGACTCTAACACTTTCTCCATCCACACGAGCTCATGACCATTGAATTTTGGACACATGAATCTATATATCACGGGAAATCTATAGTGACTTCACAACATGCATCCAAGGCAGATGGGTAGCTCTCCAATAGCTACAACATGTCATCATGAGACTATCTAGTTTCCCGCAAAAAACTCAGATATCTTATGCATGACATCCAGTACCCTGCGATAACATTTGTACCTCGTCTCTTCAGCATGCATCCAGGGCCAGTGGGTATCTCTCCAATAGCTACAACATGTCATCATGAAATCTACTACCCTATGATAACATCTGAAGCCATCACTCCCTATGAAGAGGGACTACGCCGAGCTTGTCCTTGAAGTACTCAAACTTAATCCTTGACAACGAATTTGTCAGTACATCCACAACCTGCTCATCGGTAGCCACATATTGGATCCTCATTGCTCCCTTCTGCACCATATCCCTAATATAGTGATACATGATTTCGATATTCTTCGACCTATCATGAAACATTGGGTTCTCTAACAACTTCATATAACTCTGGTTGTCGCACAAGATATAGGTCACCTCCATCGCAATATCGAATAATCTAGTCAACAATTTATGAAGCCACACTACTTCACAACTTGTTGCACATGATACCACATACTCTACCTCAACTGTATTGATTGCTACACATGATTGCTTCTTACTGATCCATGAAATCATACCGGATCCCAAAGTGAAGCAACATCCCAATGTACTTTTTCTGTTTGCAACACTACCGACCCAATTTGAATCCAAATATTCAAGTAGAGTGACCTCATTTTCTGCAACATACTTGAACCCATAATCCACTGTAACTTTAAGGTACCTCATCACATGTTTTACTGCAATCAAGTGAACACATCTGGGGTCAACCATGTACTGACTCAGGGTGTTCACAGCAAAACATATATCTAGTCGTGTGTTCATCAATTACATCAATGATCCAATCATATGCATGCATAATGTAGCATCCACAAACTATGAAGTCATATCATCCAACAACTTCATATTTGATGTCATCGGTGTAGCCATCGGTTTACGGTCCAACACCCCAAACCTCTTCAGGATATCCACAACATATTTTCTCTGACCAAGGAAGATCTCATATGTCATACTTCTAATCCCAAAAATTAATGTATGAGACTAATATCCTTCTTGTCAACCTCATAGGAAAACTCCCTTTGTCACTAAAAACAAACCCTATTGTCCAGTCTTCCTCACTGGATGCTCCCTCTATGACTAAGGAAATATCCATGCCCTAGCCCTCCTGACTGGTTGCCTCCTCTATGAACAATGATTCTATCATGAATATAAAACATGCATAGTTGTATCCCAATTAACATATTAATGCAAAGAGTATTCACAATAGAACACCATGTGCATCACTGGTTCCTCATGTCTTCTATAATTGCAAAAACAATTTTGACAGACACCTCTCTATGTAGCAATAACATTGCTTCTTTTCCATTGTTTCCCCTTGCATATTTCCAAACGTGCCTTCACAAACTCAGACACCCAGATCAAGGTTCTTTCCATTCGAGAGGATTCTCTTTGCATTCCCAATTGGCTATACAATTTATTTTTATTCAATCGATCACCTATATCCTAGACATTGCTTCCAACGACAAATTGCAGGTAATCCAAAACATGGAAACCATAGTTCTTCTCTTGTCTTATGCCCAATGTAATCATTCCTATCTTACACTTTTCCATATGCATTTCTCGTGAATATAATTTGGCATAAACATGCACCAATGGTTCAAGTGACCTTGACATACTTAACAACATCGAACCATTTGTATCATAATCAATGATCACTATGCCAAAGACTTGGATCCAAGCAGATGGAAACACAAACAATGAACAAGGTTCAACTCCCACAACATTAATCTAGTAGTTTCACAACTCCTCTTTATCCCTGGCCTTCAAAAACATTTAGACTATCATAATAAACTAATACCAAAATGATGCAGCGCTAACGTTGCCCACAATGTACAAGAAGGTGGGATGACCCCTATAGGCTTACGTTGCACGTATTGGATCATTTTTGGTATTATAAAATAGTCACGACATTATATTCTTGTATATGCCTCTCTCATAAGCCTCTCTATCGTATTTATTCACACCATATTGTCGTCAAAGGAATTCTCATTTCACATTATAAAAATTTCTCCCACAACATTCTCATGTTCATAAACCCACTAAAATTTTATCAATATACAGTGTCATCATCTGCATTGGAGGATTTGAAACAATTCCATCTTCTTCCTCTTCATCATGGTAATTACATTACTTGGAGATTTTGAAATGATGTCATTGGTCATTTTCATCGCTACCAACACCACATGGTGCACACAGTCACATCCAATATTAAATAGATTGAAAATTGCAAATCCCATTTTGTCTCGCCTGTGATCACCTAATCAATCTGATCCCATGAGTTTTCACATCATCATTCAATGTTTTAATTATTAATATTTTACCAAATCACCACGTAGATTCCTTATCTCGATTCACCTCGCCTTGGAAAAATGAGACATGGTCGCTGAAAAAACTATGCACACTGAGACCCAATTCTACCGTTGAAACCATCGATCAAATAAACTTCTTAAAATACATCACTTCAGTGGATCCTTCTACTTGGCAGCTCCACCATTTTACAAGCTCAATGGAAATGTCTCACAAATTTTTGTAGAAGTTGTCTTTTGGTATCATGATATCTCCACCACTTTCGAAAACTCCACAACATGAAACCAAGCCTATGATATTTTAAAGAAATTTGTAGACGTGCACAGGATCACAGGTACCATTGGAGCCCTGAGCTTCAAGTATTTCCATAGCGCACAACTCTGGGTCGCCCTCATCACATTTCTCTATGTATATATGTTGGACACCATGGACCATTATGTGTCAGACCATTTTGTCTCCATATTAAAGTCGAAAGGAGGAGCACTTGATAATTCATTTGGATTCTTCACTTTCAAAATAGAATGAAGCTCAGAGACAATATTGAGTATTATACACAATGCCAATGTTGTAATATTGCTCCCCACCATAGTAGAGCATGAACGTTCTAGCCATGATTGGAAAGATGAATATGTTAGTACCTATGGTGGAAATGTGCAAGATTCCTTTTGTCAGAAGAGAAGTCTTTAAAGTACTGAAAGTACCAGCCGAAGTAGAAGATCCTCCCGTGGTTTTGAATACTATGTATCGTGGAAGACAAGAGGATGATAGTCATCCTTTATATCTTTATCTAGATACAAATGGTCTCCATATGAATAATTCCATGCTAGATTCAGGAGCCTCAGAAAATGCGATGTCCCCGAAGGTCATGAATCAACTTGGTCTAAAGACAACATGCCCATATGGAAATGTTTGTGGCATTGATTCGAAGAAGGTGAATGTTTACAATCTCATTGAAGATTTCAAAGTGTATTTACTCGACTTCCCTAATATCAGCCTCGTCATGAACATAGTGGTCATTGATGTTCCATATTCCTAGGGCATAGTTTTGTCGAGGATTTAGGCTACTACCCTTGGTGGTTTTCTCAGTATGGATCTCACCCATGCACACATCCCCATGGGGGATGGTACCTTTGAGATCCTATATAGAAGGTAGGTGGTCAAGAAGCATGTGATGGACCTTTTCATCCCTAATTCTCATAGTGAGTGTGAATTTGATGTTCCTCACCAAATCATTGAGTATGATCCTAGAGATTTTCTTTTTTTACAAGTAGATTGTATAGACACCTTGCTTCCAAAGATAGACAAATACAAGGAAAATCTTGCAGAATTCCAAGGGAAGGAGATAGGGTCCATCAATATATTAAAGAAAGAAGAAGATAAAAGAGACAAGGAACGTGAAAAATTCATTAAAGATACGGTTAATGCAGAACCACCTTCATACCGTTACATTGATAATATACCTTACATCAACTGCAATGAAGGGAGCCTTGCACTCATGTGGGATAAAAATAGGGGCAATCCTAAGTATGATCAAAGAAATGATGTTTTACGGCTTGGTCCTTACATCATCAAAAATAATTCCAAGGAAGGAAAGTATTACTTGTCTACTGTGAACGGGAGAAAGATGTTGCTACCAGTGGATGAATCTCTTCTTCAACCCTACGTCAAAGGAAATTGACTTCTTCAGGGCCTAGGGCCTAGGTAAGTAGGTAGGCCAGCTTGCTTTCTTGCATTTGCATCTTGATTGCTCATGGTAGTTTAGTTGCATCTCATTTCTTATTTTCATTTTGATCTACTTGCAATATTGATCTACAACATTTTTCTTCATCATATTGTATTAAAAAAAGTGTAAATTTTTTTTTTCTAGATTAGTTGTCAATTTTGAATTTTTGGATTTTGATTATATGAGAAAAGGGTGAGTGATCCACACTAGATTTTATAGTTTCTTGTTTTAGTGTGTGTAGGCACACATCTAACCATGAGATATTGAGGTTCTCATGCACTCTACGGTGATTACATGTCCCCAAGTAGGAGCCATATGTTATCCCCAATTTCTATGGATAACTAAGGAGATGATGTATTCAAGCCCTCAGGTTGCAGAAATAGAGTGTCGAGGGATGTATTGACTTACACAGATGAAGACCCACTTCACTACCATACTTCTCCAGTTCATCATGATGGAATTCACCACATCAACTTGTTTTCAGAAGACAATGGATCTTGCTCCACGAGGTACAATTCAGATATTGTGGTAAGTTTCACTTTAATACTTGAGGCATTTGAATATGTGCATCAAACTTCTCTTGATTATAGAACGACTACTTGGAAATTATTCTCTTTTCCTTGTTTCACCTTGGTGGTTGACATTGTGCCCTAGTAATTGGTCACCCTTGGGGAAAGGTTTGCTACTGGGAGGTATCCTTGATGAGTCATCGTACCATTCACAATCATACTTGCCACTTTTCACACTTCATCCTTTTCATCTCCTCATCTTTTGGGATTTTTGAGCATACTTACACAAGAAGGGATTGTACCTCATTTCATGGGAAGAAGGGGTTGAAGGCAAAGAGGATTGTAGCTGGAAAAAGATAAAATCCAATAATAAACCTTCTATATGCCCGCCCAAGGATCTTGAGGACAATGAAATGTCTCTCATAAGAAACTAATGGGACCCGTAAAATAAATAACAATCTAAAAATTCCAACCAGGTAGAGCGTGTGTGGGAAATGTTTTTCATTCTTAGGTAGAAGTCCCACACATTGTCTTCAACTTGGGGAAGCACAATGTGACTAGGGTAGAGTCAAGGTGGGCAATGATCTTCATTCTTAGGTAGAAGCCCCACTTTGGCTTCAACCTTGAAACACTTTAATTAATTAATGGAAATAAATGGGCTTGGAAAAAGTTTGCATCGAAAATGAAAGTGCAACACACCCTCTACAAAGGCACCCATAATGAGACCATAAGAACCCTTGTATGTCATGAAACCCATTCCCAAAAGTTTTCCCCTCATCCATTTCATATGTTTTACATGCCTTAGAGAGGTTCCACCTAGGACACACTCCTTGACCTGAGGAATGACTCACCTAATAGGTCACCATGAAAAACCTCCCATATCTAAACTTGGAAAGTTTCATAGGGTCTTTGAGCACATGTTTAATTTGAAAGGGTAGTTTTGATGCACATGTTTAGGTGGCTCTTGTATTATATGTGATTTTACTTGGCATAATATATTTGACTTGATACCCTTAGAGGGCGCATTCATTTGTCTTTGCAGGACCTTGCTTGATGGATTTTGTTGGAGTAACAAGCCTAGCTTGGTCCACGATTGGGGCTTGAAGCCCGCATAGTAGATGCCATGACCCACACATTGGGAGCTGACAGATGATGGACACTCCCTTTGGAGGAAAGCGAAGACACCTTGGGCGATGAGACCTAGCCCATCTTAGCCGAGCATTTGGCCTTGGAAGGTCAAAACGTCTTCTTGAGGAGCTTGACATCACATTGGGGGATAAGGTTTGATGATGGTGGTGATGACTTGATGGATTATTGACACACTTTGATGAAGAGAAGCCCTTACACCATGGATATTAGGCCTTTGGAGGCCCAACGAAGTCCTCAGCTTACTCAACGACTTCCTCTTCATGCCAAAACGTCACCCTATTAGGGTGTGATGTCACCTTTAGGGTTTCCTTTTTATGTAAAAATCAAATTATTGTTGTAAAGGGAAAAAATAAGGAGGTCAGAATCCTTATTTTGTGTTTTACTCTAACTAAGTGGACAAATTCATTTTACATGACCTTGTATAAATAAAGGTCATTGGACATTTCATTTTCACAAGATTCTCACTCGAGAATAAGACATACTTGGCGTAAACTTTTTCCCTCTTTAGGAATTTGGTCTATCTCTCTCTCTTGTGCAAATTTGTGAATGCTTACTTGTCTATTGTGGAGCTAAAGTGGTGCACTACCCTCTTGGAGGATTATTTCTTGCATGTGGATGAAATTTACTTGGTAAATGAGGGTTTTATCAAACTATCTTGTGGAATTGGTAAGTAATTTTCTACATTTTGTTAGTAATTTCTTCTTATTTCATGCTATTCTTGTCTACAACCCTTGGAGGAGTATGAGGGCATACACCCTCCACCAAGTTCATCTTAATTTTTATTTGATAAGTCATTTTTCAAGGTTGCTAGGAGGAGTAAAAGGGCTTACACCCTCCTAGATTTACCTTGTTGGATTTGGGCTTACAACCAAGACTCCATTACCCAATATATTAAAGCGCTAATCTGAAATTGCATTGGAGAAACAAAATTGTTGCATTGGGAAACATGGTTTGTTGATATTTTTCATTTGTTTGAAGTGGATTAAATTCTACATGTTATTAGATTGCTTGAGCCACTAGGGCATCTAGCTTAGACAAGGATTTATTGTTGTTGTAATCAATCTAATGCTACAGCCATTAGGGCTGCAACAAATCTCACTCAAACTCTTTCTTTTAATCTCAATTCCACCATTGAAATTTGCTTGGAAGCTACTATAATTAATCTACTCATCATTGGTTATCTTTTGGGTGGTTTACTTGCTAATTTTGGTGGTTGGATTTTACTGTTGTAGAAAATGTTTTCTACAACCACTTGGATATCATAAGAATTTGTTGATAACATTCTTTTACAACCTTCTATTGTCACTAAAGTCTTGTTCCATTTCACTAAAGTTAAACTAGTAATTGTTAGCTTAGCCTCTTGCATCATTTACTTGACTTTTGGTGATATAACTTGCAGCTATTGTTATCATTTATTTGTTGACATATATTGTCTTTTATTGCTGCAATATAGGACAACAAGCTTCACTTGCTTGTCCTTTTGATTATCTCGATATATTGTGTTGTCTCGGGCAGGCACAACACTCTCTTGTAGGTACACTATAATTTGGCAATCTACCCTTATCAATCAAACTCTTTTCCAATCCCTCTTCTACTTCATAACTTGACCTATAGGGGTTTCACCTTCCATCACATCACTTTCCATCTC
>JASDQU010103441.1:406692-416861 GCA_032191745.1 Picea mariana | reverse complement strand
CTATCCTGGGGTTATTTGACCAAGATTAGGCAGTTTGGTCAAATAACCCCAGGATAGAGTAATTTCTTAGTCCAATAGTTTAATCTGGGCTAAATGTCATAGGTAATTAGGTTAGAACATAGGGTAGTTTGCTTTATCTCAATAAAACAGGCATGATGATCGATGTTGAACCCTATATTTGATGTTTGAAAGTTGAATGTTTAACCCCATGGTGATAAAAACAGGGAAAGCTTGGACAAACCCACTTAAAGCACTTATCCTAAGTTTTTAAAGCAAAAATGAGTTTGCGCTCACAGATTAAAGACAACGCACAGATGAACAGCTGAGGTGCTCGCACTGAGATCTACAGTTGATAAATTTTTCCAGACCCCCCCGACCGTTCTACCTTTAACGGTAAGGGGGGGGTCCAAAATCATCTATAACAAAGGCACGCATATGAACGGCTGAGGCCTTGATGCCTAAATCCACGGTTGAGATTGAATTCTGGNGCACTCATATCTATGGTCCAGCGACGGGCGCACTGATGGATGACTGATGGTATTTTTTAGATGCCCCCAACCTTTCTTCTTTTAATGGTGGGGGGGGAGGGGTCCGGAATGGAGTGGTTTTCTGGCGGGCCCTTTTCTCTACATGGCAGGAATCCATTGGTCCAGACTCCCACCACGTACCACTCATCATTTTTTGACATACCCCCCCATTGCCCCATGACATCATTTTCCACTTTTTCCCTAAAGATCACATCTCATAAATTTGTCAGTCCACTCCCCCATGTTCACACATTACAAGTCCCTTCACCATGGTCACTTCCCAATCAACACCCACCATGTCACCCATTCGTATTCATCATTCATTGTTACCTGCCATGTCACGCTTCAAAAGACCCGCTGGCCATTTATTACTGGATAACTTATCTGTTAGTTTGTTGATCTATCCTTCGCGCCCAACGGGTATCTGTTTGCTCAAAACTACTGTTTCCGTTCATTCTCCCATTTCTTACTTTGTCCTCTCACCAGAGATATTATCCCTGTCTTACCTCCGTTCCAGTCAGCCGTCCAAAACCACAACCATCCCCACTAACATTTTTTTTGAATTACAGGTATTTTCACAGTGATGGCACCAAAATCCAAGAAAGAAGAGGCCGAGGAAAATCCTTTTCTCTCGCCTCCTGTTGATCTCGACAGGATCCATTTCGCCGACAAAGATCAATTAATCGCAGACACCAGGTGTGAATTCGACTTCACGGATTTTCATTCATGGCTCAAAGAGACTTTCTTAGATTAGAGCGATGAAATTGGGCTCTGGGAGTCCAAACTTCTTCTGTATATTTTCCCCCAGGTTCACCATTTCCCTGAATTCACCCTCAAATGCCAGGCTCATTACCTCTCCGACCAGAGAGCCATAGTATCTTCATCAGGAGAAACTCTGTTCTTCATTACACCAGAAGCCATTGATCAAATGATGCAGATACCCAGAGCTGAATCCACATCCCCTTTCAATCTCGAAGTCATCACGGAGTTGTACCAGAAACTATCATTCCCTCAAAGAGCCCAAATTTTTGAGCTTTTCCTCCCTCAGGCCGCCCATCTCCCCAAGACAAATCCCTCGTACCCTTCCTCCCTGTTCTCAGAGAAGGGAAACCAAGTCATTTCTTCACTCTATGCTCTGCTTGGTTATTTTTCCGACAAATGGTTGCATGAACCCATATTGGGTTTTCTGTCCATCTTCTCCACAGAAGAAAGACCCACCACTCAGTTCGACTATAGAACTTTCCTGGTGGACAGTATTCACGAGTAGTTCTCAAATTTTGCCTTAGAAGGCATGTTTCGGTATTCCTCAATACTGGCCTAATGTTCACTTTCTTTCAAGCAGACAGGTTCTCCTTTTCAATGCAGAAAATGGACAAGGATGGGAGGTCGTAGGCGGTAACAGCTTGGACTTCACTACTCAGACAAAATTCAATAGAGTTCAGTTTCAAATAGTTTATCGAGTAGTTGTACCATCCAGTGGTGAGCATGCTTAGTGGAAGACCTGAACCAAGAATAAATGAGGAGATTCAGAGGATTTTACACCTCTCAGACCTTGCGAAAATTGGAGACTGGTATCTTTACCAAAACCACACCGAGATCAGAGTATATGGATGTGAGTTAGCTCCATACAAGTTGCCCAAGTATCTACCCATGAGGATATTTTCCCTGGAGTACATAAGGAAAATGATTAATTCAGATGACATACATTTTGTGTCTCTGAAAAAGAAATAAACATCAGACAAACTCAAACAGGAATTGCAACAGCTTCAAAAGCAAACAGTGGAAGGAAAAACACTTGTTGAGGTCAAGGAAAGTGTCTATATGGATATCACCAAGTCCGTAAATGAAATATGGCCTATGGTACAAATCATGTTTGAGAAAAACGAACTAGTGCAAAGAAGAAAGCAGGCTATTGAGAAAATAAGAGGAGAACTGGGAGAGATGCCCATAGAAGCCACTGAGATCATTCAATTCCTGAATTCAAAAACTAGAGAAGAGTTAGAGGATTTGAAAATTGAAGATAGGACATAAACCATCCTCGAGGTCAAGAGGGTCCTAACCAAAAGAGGACTGATGCTACAGCTGGAGGAAAAAGTCTAGACCATGTACATAGGAATGCAAAGATTTTTCAGCAAAATTGAAGCTCTGCAGAAGAAAGGCCTCCTTGGTTTAAGGGTCATAAATGACAAGTTAATGAAACTTTCTGATTATAAAAAGAAACTATCCACCGTGGCTAAATATAGTTCAAAATTCTCGGGAATACAGGGCAGTATCACAGGCAAGGCATTCTTAGAAGCTTTATATTCAGACATCAGCATACAAGATGAGATCCGGTACATTTTCATAGTCAAACCAACTTTTGCCAAGTATACAGAGATGGATGAAGTATACCGAATACTACTCAAAGTCGTCGTTCCTAGCCACCTTCGATAGGAAGAGCTATGCAATTTGATCGATTAAGAGATGAGGTGTCCTAGTCCAGTCAACAATCCAATCAGGCAAAGTCATGAAGAGGACTCACCAACGGCTTACCCCAGAAATCAACATGAAGATTTCAACACATCATCAAATAGTTCCTGAATTTTTGTATCTTGTTGAGTTAGTTAGCTAAATTTAGAACTGCCACATCCTGATCTTTAATGACAGGATTGTATGCAATTTTTGATTATAAATACTTCAAACTTTGAAGTACCGAGGGTTGATCTTTACGCCCTGTCAGCCAGAAAGACTGTAATTTTTATCAAGAGATCTTCCAATAATACAAAGGGACGTTTCACAGGATTCTCACGTGTTATTCATTGGTGATGTTTTCTTTTCTATGTTAAATGTTTTCCTCCCTTAGTTATCATATTGTTTTCTAATCTAATCTTTTAAAAGTAGCGCATGTTGCAGGATTTATCTTTGTATATCCTGTTTCCAACTTTGAAAGATCTAAATGTTTATCTTTTTGATATTACAGTGAATAAATTCTTAAATGCTTCTTTATTTTAATTGATATTCTCATCTTTTTCGGCTATTCATCACTTTATTGCTAAAGAATCCAATGAATGCATTATCTTTCCCTGTGAAAAGAATCTTTTTATTTTCTGTTTAGACCTCTATCTTTATAATATAGACCCCATAGCCCAATGGAGGCATAAAACCCCTTTTCAACCAACTTAACAAAAACAACAACAAACCATTCAATCTTATTTTGTTTAACTAGCCTAATATTTCAAAGTTAAAACATAGCTAAATCGCACAGAGAGATCCCTCTCTGAAACTGGTAGGGCTAGATTCCAGTTTCGAAGTGGTTGGATAAAGTTACCTCTTGTAAATTTCTTCTACCCTGACAACCTCTGGGAATTTACTGAGCATTAACATTATGCACTAGTTCAAAGTGTGAAAAAATGGAAGCATTACTTGTTAGGGAAGAAAACAATCATACATATAGATCACCAGCCCTTACAATATCTCCAAGCACAATCCAAGCTACAACAATCTCGACATTACAGGTGGATGGGTTTTCTTCAATAGTTCCATTTGGTAATCAAGTATAAAAAGGGTACAAGTAAAAAAATAGCTAATATGCTTTCTATACCTCCTATTGTAATTTGTTGCTTCTATTGTTTTGAAGAATTCTTCTTTATCTCATGATAGCTATGTTGAACAATATGTTGTTGATGAAGATTTTAAATATGTATTTAAGAAGCTAACCCATGGTGCAAAGGTGGAGAACTATTGTTTGTAGGAGAACTTACTCTATTGTAAATCTATGCATTCCTAAAAGTGAACGAGTCCATGTAATATGAGAGGCTCACACTTCTCTTGTGTCTGGGCATTTTGGGGTAGGAAAAAGCATGGCTCATTTGCAAAGGCTTTTTTACTGGCCTCGCATGAAAGCAATTGTAACCAAGTATGTAAAGGGGTGTGTGATGTGTTCTACTTGTAAACCCACTAATAAAAATTGGGGTTGTAATCACCACTTTCTGTTCCATCTCATCCATGGGAAAGTATTTCCATGGACTTTGTAGGGGGTTTACCAATGTCGAAAAGGGGTCATGACTACTTGTATGTAGTAGTGGATAGGTTTAGCAAGATGTGTATCTTGATTTCATGTAAAAAGAAGGTCACTTCTGAGAAGACTATTAATCTCTTCTTTCAGTATGTTTGGGTTCACTTTGGGTTGCCCACATCCATTATCTTAGATCAAGATACTCGATTCCTTGGAGAGTTTTTGAAAAGTTTGTGAACAATTATGGAAACCAAGTTGAAGACGAGTATGAATTTTCATCCATAGACAAACAGTCAGACAGAGGTTGTTAAATGAACAATGGTACATTTTCTTCGAGCCTACTGCAATAAACATCCCAAGTTGTGGGATGACCAGATACCCTATATTCAACATGCTTACAATAGAACCTTACATTCCTCCACTTAGTATTCTCCATTTGAGACATGCTTTGGATACTTGCATAAGGTCCCTTTGGACTTGATGTATGGAAAATATGTCGATTCAAAGGAAGATATAAATGAAGATAGGGCCCGCAAGTTCATTCAAAGGATCCAGCAAGTGCACCAAGCAGTCAGGGAACAGTTGGAGAAAAGTCAAGCACAATATAAGGCTCGACATGAAAAGCACAAGGTTGATCATCAGTTCCAGGTCAGAGACCAAGTATGCCTTCAAATCATCAAGGAGTGATTGAAGGGTGAAGGAAAGAAACTCAAACTATCCGATATGGACCATTCACCATCTTGGAGAAAATCGACACCAATTCTTTCCGGTTATATCTTCGACCTTATATGTAGATTTACTCAGTTGTAAACGTAGAAAACTTGAAAAAAATTTAGCCTTCGATAATTATGGATCAAGGTGAGGAGGTTTCGCTTGCTTCGGTTGATGAGTTTTCTCCTGAGTACTTGGACGAGTTAAAATAAGATATCATCCTGGACAAAAGGACGAGGACTTCACACAGAAGTGATGTCAATTATCTTCGGGTGGGATTAAAGGGCACAAATCCAAGCAAGGAAAAATGGATTAAGAAATACAAAGTGAGGGAACTCTTCCCTCACTTACCTATTTATTGCTAGAGTCTTTTGGTGGTCCAAAAGATCTCAGTGGGAAGGAGTAATCCGAAATGATCCAGAGAGGCCTAAGGATAACTTAGAATTCTCAGAAGTTCCTTAGTAATCTCATAATGGCCTCAACAGGTGGAGAAAGGGAAAAAATTAAAAGTCCTCAAAACTCATTAAAATTGGAATCGTCACAAAGAGCATGTCACAAGATTTCCAATGACATAAACGATTCATCGAACGGAGTTACAGTTCGAAATATATTTGTGGTCAAAGTTTTGGTCAACCTAGCTCAGTTAGCAGGGATGATTCAACATCCGTATTGCTGATGTCAGCATCAGTATGGATGATGCCAACATCTGTATAGGGTATGTGGCACAATCAACGATCAACATGTGTCATGATGATATCAACATGATGAGATGGCAGCACTAGAGGTTGCCACGTGTCACACATTTTTGGAATTTTCAAGTCGGTATGTGGACCAATGGAAAAGTGCCACATGGAAGTCCGTACATTCACTTGGAAGGTTGTATATGATGTGGCATACACATGGCATCTGTAAATCCATATGGTAGGTGATGTGGCAAGATGACTAGGCAGGAGGTGACATGGCAGTTGACTATCTAAGCAGGTGGCGTGGGCCAATGAATGGCCGCCACGTGGCCCATTCATGGGTTTCCACATGGAAGCAAGAAAATTCTTAATGAGGGCTTGTAACCGAAATTGCAAAATTAAAAATGGGTCAGTCAACCAAATCTGGCAGAGGTTCCAACAAATCTGATGATTCCTCTATATCCGACTTCACCAAGTAAATGACAAACTTCCACTATATTCAAACCACAACTTTGGCGTATCCTCCAGGTTTGGAAACAATCGTGGTGGTTAGAGCCACCATGCATTTTAGTTATAATTGTTAGCCAAAAGGGGGAGGACTGCAGGTTTCACCCCGAGACCTCTCCAACCACCAATCTTTTAATAACATCTGCCAAACATTAGGCCAATGGACCACATTGCTAACTTCACCCACTTTTTTATTTTAAAATGGAATTTTTCCAATGCATGAGGTGAGATCTAAGGCATGCGATAGTACCGTTGGGCATGTTTTACGAGGTAAATTTTGATGAATTAATTGTAGGTTGCAAGCACATAAACCGAGAAAAAATTTCTCTTAGGCTTGGAAGTGCCAGAGTCATATTGAGGCATGGAGATAGTCGTTTTTGGGTAATTCAACGCCACAAATTCAATGGTGTTGTTTTTCTTTTGATCTGAGCAAAACTTCTGCAACTTAATTCCAGAATGAGGTATACTTATGTATTTTTCCAAATTCTTTTGTTGATTTAATAAAAGGCCTACCCAATTGAGAGTAGGACCCAGAGACATAGTCCACCAGGGATGAAAATTGAGACTCTCTCCTTTTGAAAATTAATACAAAGCAATCCGAAGACTCCTGATTCCATCAAGACTATGTTATGAGATTGTTTCCTCTGTGATTTCATTTTCAATTTCAGTTCGCTATATATGTCTGATGAATGCTTCATTGCAATTTAGTAAAACCTCTACTATGGTGATTAATTTATAGTCGTCTATATCGTTTACAACTTTTCCTCTGTATCGACTATTAGCAGGTACAAGACTTGTGAAATTTTTAGATCTTCATATTTTATGCTTCATCAAATTTCTTCTTCTGTTTACAAGGTGAGATTCTCCCTTGATGGGAGCCTCGCGTTATAGACAATTTAATGTTCTCACATTTCACACACCATTTATTTTAAAGATAACTCAATTACGGGAAAAGGCCTTTGGTTTGCACTTTATCTTCAATATCGGATTCAACGTTCTCTTTTATACGATCAAATTGATACAGCATCATAAACCTCAAACTCTCCTTTAATTTTTCTGTTCCTCTATGACTGTCCCCGTTGCAAGACAGCCTAATATTGAACCCGACTTGTCGGACCAAACCCATATCGCTTTGAACCTTTTCGATACCATACTTAAAACAACCACTACCCAGGCAGAACTTGAACGTTCATGGGCCGCAATTGAACGGGATAATCCAGGAACAGTTGGAAGCGAGACAGTGATAACCTGGAAATCAGCCTTAGCTTCATTTTCCGAAGGTTGATTCTTCCTCTTTTTATCTTTTACTCACTTTCGGATGCCTAGACACTGTACTTTCTAAGCCTTAAGTACAGACTCTGGAATAACAAGGACCACCTGCGAGAATTCCTAATCATCTTGATAGCCTTTGACAATTTGCACCCAATCATCTCACTTTGTATTACTATGCCCTTGCGACGGTGTCACACTATATACAGTGTATGACCTGTGACGATGTTACACTGTGTGTTGTGTATGACCTGCGACTATTTTTCACTTTTGGGAAATTCTATAAGTTTGTGTGCTATCGTCGCACTATACTATAGGGACGACCCGCGATGATGTAATAAAACCTGTCCTCGACTCTCTACTTCCACTTCACTCGGCTCGTCTTGGCTCTTCGATCCAGCGACCAGATTCTTTTCTCCTTCTCTCTCTGCTCCTTCAACTCTAAGCTCTGATACCACTTGTTGGGTAGCAAAACATCGCATCTATAACAAAGCATAAAATAAGCAAGATCAAACACGCATAAAACCAAGCACATCAATCATACACTTGACACACTGATTTATGTGGAAACCCAAATTGGGGAAAAACCACAGGCAATGATTATCAGTGTTCTTCTTATTCAAGAGAGAATTACAATAGCCTTCATAAGAATACAACCATCATCTCCTCATACAATGCACTCCCTTGCAGTCACATTGTCCTCACACCTCTATGGGCATGCTTACATATATAACATCTATCACTCAGTTACACAAACTAGTCATGAATAGATCACATAGTTACACAAATTAGTTGGCATGTTTCCAACAATCTTCCATATTTTTTTATTTATTTTTAACTAGAATAATGCAGCTTATTAACTAAACATTGCAAAACAATGAAAAATTCAAACATTCAAAACTGAATGGCTGTACTTGAAACTACCCTGCCTTTGATATTTATTTAAATATATGGCGACCAAGTTTTGAAGTCGCCATATAGTCTTTTTATTTAAAAAAGAAAACAAACTGCAAATAAACAAAGAAAAGCATGCAAATCAGTGTGGAGTACTCTCGTTTTCAACCATGCAAGCTCGCTTGAAGTTCACATCATGCTTTGTTGACACAATGGTTTATACTCGTTGAATGGAGATTACCAAACTTGATTGGTTGGAGTTTACCGCAACTTTAGATTCCCGATTGTGACAGAGTCTGAACTTACTGGACAGTATCTGATAATATTGGAATGGTGGACTTTGAATATCGGATTTTTAGTATCTGATAATATTGGACTGGCGGATTTTGAATATCTTTGTTGTTTAGTAATTTATTTCTGTTTAAGTTTTAAGTTTTATTTCAAAGATGATAGTGTTTTGAATTTTGTTTTAAAACTGCAAACAAAAAAGACAAGCACGCAGATCACTATTGAGTACTCTGGTTTTCAACCTCGCCAGCCCACTTGAAGTTCACATCATGCTTTGTTGACACGATGCTTTTATAATCGTTGATTGGAGTTTACCCCAAACTTGATTGGTTTGGAGTTTACCACAACTGAAGACTCCCTATTGAACACGTCCAGCCCAGGGGTATGAACTTAGTGGACATTATTGGATAAGAATGGAATGGCAGTCTTTGAATATCTGTGTTGTTTTGTCATTCACTTTCTGTTTGTTTTTTAATAGATCAGGTGCGTCCACCCCACCCAATTCACACCACAGGTCTTTTCTTTATGGGACCATCGTAGGATTGGGTGGTAGGCCTTGAAAGCCTAGTTTTTATATATACAAGATCATTTGGTACATTATATATATGACAATCAGTATCTGCAGAAGTCTTGCAGAAAAGTGTCACGGAACTCTGGCTCTTGAAGCGTTCCCATTCATTCCTTCCAAGCATTTGAGCCGATTCGGGTATGCTGGGCCTATTCTCTTCTGTGTATTATGTGAAAAACCTCTATCTTTTCATGGATTTTAAGATTCGTTTCTGTCTCTGTTTTGTTTGAGGGTTTGTGACAGCTATGAAAAATACCTATCCATTGGAATATAATAAGTTTGAATTCATTAAATTCATGATGGCGTTTGTGTTTTCTGTGTTGTGTGTGAAAAAATTCAGGTTTCGAAGGAGCTCTGAACTGCGTATAGTAAAGAAATCTGTAAGGAAGCAAAGCAGCCTGAATGGGATAAAGCATAACTAAGCAGGAAGGAACGTTTGTTCGGGCGGAAGCCTTGCACGCAATAACTGTGCTTTGTTTGTTTTTAAGGCATGGGGAACCATTTGGAGAATCTGGTGTTCAATCTGAAAACGAAAATAAAAGGGTTGAGAATGAAGAAACCTTACAGGAAGATGGATAAGACTGATAGCATGCGAGTGGAAGCGCAAAGCAGACGAGCACAGAAGCTGATCGCTGAAACCCTAAAGGTGGCTGATCAGCCCCGTTAGAAGGCCATTGTTATTATATATATATAAACGCTGGCGTTTGCGTTTTTTTTGTTTTGGTGGT
>JASDQU010103441.1:327961-348789 GCA_032191745.1 Picea mariana | reverse complement strand
TATCCCCAAGAATAAATATCATTGTGTTTGAATCATTAGAGGGAAACAAAAAACCTGATTATCTATTCCTCGAGGTGTATGTGATATGTGAAGTACACCATTACTTTCCCCAATAATTGAAAACAGATCTTAGGAATGAAATAAGGGTAGAGTAACAATCACTTCAATGATTTTGCTGAATTAACACCATCCCGAGCAAGATTGTGAACAACCAATGTAATTCCCTTAACTCGGTTTCCATTTTGTCGTATATGTGAATTATTCCTCAATAGGTATTCTTTCAACATATTAGGATAATCGATTGTCTAACTCTCAACATCAGGAAATGATACTGAAACGAGTGAATCTTGCAATTGAAATTCTCAAAGAATTCTTGTCCATGGTTTCCTCATGAAAATAGACAAAAACAAGGGTTGAGCCAAGATTTTAGTCAAACAAAAATAAAAATCATTAATTGAAAAGAAGAAATTTTTGATGAAAATAAAATAAAATTAAAACAAACCTTTATGAACTACAAACTAGACTAATCTCAATTGGTGGCCTTTATTGAAGCAACCAAGATGAATCCAAATTCATGTTATTCAACTGAAAACAAAAACAAATATCTAAGCTATGCATGCAGAAAGGAATACAGGTAACTATACTACTCATATTCCTAATCTTCCCTACACTGACTGAAAGAAGTCTAGGTGTAAGCGTAGTGCCAGTGAAGCCAATCAAGTAACTCCAAACCTGCAACCACATGTTCATTGAAGGCCAACTGTAGAGAATGAAGTAGTAACCGATGGAAGATAGGAAGGATTGAATCAAATAAGTTTCCACCCCAAGTTTAATTTAGAGGCATTATGATTCATGGTACATGTAGACATGTAGGATTCCTCCAACAATGACTCAATTCTATAATAGAATTTACAATGATTTCTATATGACGGTTAGGAGGAAATCAAAAGAGAGTGACATACCTGATGAGATTCACAAATGAAATTTGCATGAAATGTACCTTGTGAGAGAGTTTCGAAGTGGATGGAATCATTCATTTCAGGGATTAAAGTAAGACAATGGGCACTTGATATAACCATCAGTTGAAATTGAAATGCCTCACTATCAATGCAAATCTCCCTGGGTATAAATTTCACATGCTCTGCATGCTGAGAGGAGAGATAATAGCTAATTGTTGTGAAATATGACTCCAAATATTATCCTATGGCATCAATGAAATCATGTGAAGAGTGTTGGAGCATTGAAATAACATCTAAGGATGAGTGATTATTAAGAACCAAATATTAAAATAGCATAAAAACCTCAGAATAAGTACTCAACGCCTTGAAAAAGAGATAAATTCATATAATAATCCTCTTCGAGGGGGAAACCTCCTTATACATCATATGAATTCACAATTACAAGATGATTCCAAATGAAAAGGTCTCCTTGGTATATATAGGAGACTAGGAGGTACAATTACAACTAATGGACCCAATCCGACATAAATAAAATAACAATACTAATATAATATGCCCTAATTAATGGGTAATGTGCCATGATTTAGGGATTAACATGCCCCTCCCCTTCATACAAGTGTTTTCCTCAACACTTGAGTATTTTTGGATGCTTTTGTATAAAATATGCATCTTCCCACATGGAATCTTTAGCAGGTAGTTTCTTCCACTTAATGAGATACTCTGAAATTGATCTATTCCTTAGCTGGTGAATTCTTGTGTCAGTGTTAGCTTCAGGATTCAATATGATTTTTCCTTCCTCATAAAGTTCTGGAAATATAGTTTGAACTTGATTCTTGTCACCTATAACCTTCTTTAAGCGTGAAACATGGAAAACATAGTGTATTTGTGAAGATGTAGGCAATTGCAATTTGTATGCCATAGTACATGTTGTTCCTAAGATTAATCTTAAGACTCAAAGAGTAATGTCACACATCAGGAAAGTTTAAAGAGAGTGTTTTTTAAAAGTGATTTTTCTACCTTAGTTGTATGAGAAAAATTCCTTAAATGAAATTAACGGTATGGCAGCACAGAGACCGTATTTCATGTCTGAGTCAAAATTGTAATATTGAATGATGTGAGAGAAAACTACAAAACTGTAAAACAAAGAAAGGAATCAATTTCTTAAGAGTATCACCTTGTTGTACTGGAAGAAAATAAATAGTGTAACCTTGAATAAAGTATAATATATAGTAATCCACACAATTCACAAGTCTTGATTTACTCACAGTAAATGCAGAGGAAAAACTGCATACTTAACAAATTACTGATGAAATACGATTATAGTAGTTGTCGTACTAAATTGATATCAAACCTTTATCAAGGAGTTTCATAAATAAATGCTGAGATATGGAAAAACAGAAGAAACACATAACCCAAACTAAACAAAATTTGGAATCTTTGTCTGCACTTGTATTAATACTCAATAAGGAGAGTTTTTTCTCTTACATTCGGCAAGAAGAATCCTTTTTTAGATCTTCAATCTATGTATTTGTGCAAAACTGCCACAACTCAAAATGGTTGGACTTCTCATAATTTAAAATAGCAAATATTTGAAATAAGAAATCAGAACATAGAGAATGATGAACTTCGTTGGCAATCTCTATCTCTTCGTCGAGTGACTGAAATGATTCCTTTCCTTATTCTTTTGGCCTGGACACAACTGTCATCTGATCTTCTTAATGGTTCGATAAATATTTCTGGCGTTCTTTGTTTGTTTCCATCTGTCCCTCAATTATGTTAATAGCATATGCATGTTCTTTACTTGTTTCCGGATGTGCTTGTTTTCCCATATTCAATACATTGGATGCCTTTACTCATCAATTTCACCACCAACCTTGAAGGTCCAGCTTCTTTGTTCACCTCGAAAGTGTATAAATTCCTCTCTACTTGAGGTAACTTTTCTTGTATCCTTTTCGCTCCTTGAGATATGACCTGTAATTGCAATCTTGGGTTTACTATCCATTTATTTATTTGAAGGATATCAATCTGGTTCATTTTCTGAATGGTCGTCAAAGATTCTTGTTTGCTTGTTTTGGAATTATACTGGTTCTTTGCTATATCAATTTTCCCTAGGGCTTTACAGATAGCATTTCCTTCAAAATAAATTATTCCTTTATCTAGTAATGATAATTCTTCTAGAAAAGCTTCATTTACCTCTCTAGCAAGTCTTTTGCTTTCTACTAGATTTGTTTCCCAAGCCTTTAAAGCCATATCGCCTATTATTTGTTTAGAAAGAGAAAGCCTATGAACATATGAGACGTCATCATTTTGTACCAATAAGACGACCTCTTGAAACTTAACTCAGGATGAGTGGGATTCTCTTTCTTTGGTGTAGATGTCTTTTAGGGAAATATCTACTGCCTGGTAGCAATTTTGGATGGCATCAACTTTCATAAAAAGATCTTGCTGAGCCTTTTCCAGTTTTTTGTTTTTTTCTAGTGCTTGAATCTGGAAGGCCGAGATATCCACTGAGGTACCTTTGGTCAAATCCAGCCTAGCTTTCAATTGTTTTATTAATTCATCATGTTGGGTGATCAATCCTTGATTGAACTGTGAATTACTTTGGATCTCATCAAAGTTGGCCTGGAGTTGTTGAGTTTTTTTCTTATCATATGCTCTGATCTGCTCAGAGTCTTGACTCATTCTATTTTGGATATTCTGCTCAATTGTGTGTATTTTCTTTTGAAGTTTATCTACCAACATGGACTTTTGTTGCAGTTGTTTGACCAAATTTTCCATAGAATATTGATTAGCAGTGGTGAAAGTGCCCAACAAACGTTCAACTTCCTTTGCGAATTCTGTATCATCTTGGTTATGTCCATTGTACACCATTCTTTGCCTTCTGACTATCGCTCCATATTTCTAATGTGTTTCTCGTTTAACGATGGCCCTCCATTTCTTGTTGAAGAAGAATTCTGAAGGGGCATCTCTTCGGGAGAAATTGGGGTGAGATCACCTATAAAATGACTTTGGAACTAAGATTTTCGAAACTTGATTGCAACGGTTTCAATGATGTAATAGGGGTACCTATCTCCGTGGATGGTTGTTTCTCAACAATATTGGCAATAGATGTGTTTGGTGTCGAAGGAGATGTATCTTGCCCTTGCTTCAGAAAGGCTTTGAGCTGAGTCGTTGCCTTAGGGCCTAGTGGACTGGACAATGAAGCTTTCAATTCCTGAGTCAAAACTTCGGAACCCTTTGGGGTTTCCTCAGTATCCTTTTTGCTAGAGTTCCCTGATTAAAAACCTGGAGGTACAGATTCGTGTGTAGGTGAAGTGGCTACCGATTCTCCCTGTAGTACTTTTGGAAATTTATTTCGTCCGTGTCTTTGAAAACTAAGGAAAATGGCCTATTGATATGCAATTTATGCTAAAAATCATTACCGTTGATTTGTGATAAATGCCATTAGTATTCGAAGGTTCGAGTTCAGGAGTTTTGGATGAAATAGAGTTGAAATTTCCCAAATCGTGAATCTATGAAAGGATAATTATGAGATAATCTCTTTTAAAATATTAATTAATCGTGTTTAAATTCAAGTTCTTTAGATATTCGGACTTTGGGTTTTTTAAATGTAGCTCGAGAATAAATTCCCAAAACCTGAAACTGCGAAAAGATTAATTATCCGATAATCATTTTTAAGTTTTAATTAATCATATTAAGTTCAAGTGCTTCGGAAATTCAAATTTCAGATATTTTAGGATATGATGAAAGGTAAACGACCAAACTCTGAAGTGCGAAGTTGTTAATTATAATTTGACCAAGATTAACTTAATTAATTAAAATTTAATAGCTCAACATTTTAGTGCTTCGTGGATTTGCCAATTAGTTCTTTGTTATATTTCCGAAGAGTCGTCTCCCATGGTGATGTGTCAAAGATGACATCATTCTAGATGATGTGTCAAGAACATGAGGTGCCATGTGTTACTTATAATCGTATGAATCTTCAAACGAAAATGTCAAAAAAGGGTGCCACATGTCAACCCAGGGAAGACTCAAAAGGTACACATGTACTATAAGTCTTGTCCTTTAAAGGCTTATGAAAAGCAATGAACAAACACTTTTGGGTTTCAAGTCCTTTATCGTTAAGACTTCTCAAAATGCCCGAAGCATGAATCTCTGGAGTGACCCTTAGTGATCTGACTCTTTAACAATCAGGCGACTCTAAAACTATGGGAAAAAATAATATCGTTTGATCAAACGGGGAAACTTCATCGATGACGAATTCCATGTGCACCTTATTACCAATTAAACATAAATGAATTTGATTTAAATTTCGAAAGTTAATTTTCGAGTTACCACCTTGGAAAGGATTATACTTTCATGAAGTGGAGAATGTAAAGCTCAAAATTTAGGATTATATATGTTCCAACATAGGTTCCATCTAGGGATCATGTCTCCCTGTGAGGTGTGGAAGAACAGTAGAACAAGTGCCTTTATTGGGTAAATGGAGTCATTATTGCATTTCTGGGGAACACCTTTGGGAAAACATCATACAAAGAAAACATTGAACTTTAACCGAATCTCAGAAAACCTTCAAAACACATTTAATTATTGATCTCAAGCTAGGTTATTAATAATTTCCTTTTCCTAAAACTAAGTTTGGATTTTCTTAAGATAATCAAAACAACTTTAAATGAAATAGCATACTTTGGTCGATTTCATTTGCATCAAGGCTAAGTAATTTTAACAATTTATTTAGGGAATCCCTTGTCAGTTTACAATGTAAATATTAACGTAAAGAGAACTAAATACTAGAGTATGTTTATACATGTATGACAACCCTATAGATATCATAGATATTTCTTCATTGCCAGTGAGCCTGTTCAGTACCCCGATGAAGTTATCTACATCTCCCATTGAATTTCCTTTCACCACTTTAATTAGCACTTTTATATTTTATTGAGATGAGGGCAATCATTACATGAATTTCCTTTCATCATCTCTTTTGGAAAAAATGGGGGCAATCGAATTACAAATTTTCTTTCACCATTTGTCTTAGACTAGATGGGGGCAATCATTTTATGAATTTCCTTTCACCATCTATCTTATATTTTTTTAAATTTTGAAGTGGGGGCAATCATTTTATGAATTTCCTTTCACCATATGTCTTATAGTTTTTTAAATTTTGAAGTGGGGGCAATCAATTTGTATCTATCATACAAGGGATCATATTTGCTTAAGATTTGATAGTGAAGGTCTATCAACAATTTTTTATTGTACTCTAAACTAAATCTCTCCCGATCTTCAATACATCTTTTCCTATAGGGAATATTTTATGGGGAATTTTTATTTTCCAAGGATTAGCCTTGAGTGAACTAATTAGTTAAAATATGTTAGAAGAGCTAAAGTTATCAGGATTAGCCTAGACATACTTTTTTTCAGTTGAAACCAGAGGAACATAAATACTTTCGCCTAATCTTGTTTCAAAGATATGTTTTTAAGTTTTTAGAGTCAAGGAGAAATTATTTCTTTCTATGAAGACTTAAGGATGGGTAGTGAAAATCAGAATAGAGTAAAAGATCGAATATAGGAAAAATGAAACAGAATGAGGACTTAGAGGGTCTGACACAAAAAAATATCATTTCCACACAACTTCACTTCTTGATTATCAAGCTTCTCTTTTTTAATCCCTTTTTGTTCTTATTTTCTTTTGTTTTCATTTGATTCGAATGAGGCTTAGGAATTAATCTGTAGATTTATAATTTTATGATCTTTGGTCAAGTGACTATATTTACATGAGTAGAACCTTGTTTATATCCAATAAGATTTCTTTAGAATTTTAGCTTGAACAATAAGTATAGAATTTCATAGCTCAGATTTGATTTATATTTTCAATCAAACCAATTATTAATTCATCACCTGCTTCGAGAGAAAACAATTTTTTTTTAAACTGAGCGTTGGATTCTGATAGCTCCTCATTTCTCATCTGATAGTAAGTATTATTCGCGGGATCACGATAGGAAAAGTAAGAGAATTCTGCAGAATAGAACTGATATGCAATACAAATATTTATATTTATATTTTATGATATCGAATAAGACTTGGTTTATTTATAATGAAAAATTAAAAAATTAGATAATGTACGAAAGAAAATGAAATTGCAAATTGAAACAGGAAACCCAAACTGGTATATACAATGGTAATGTGAATCGTGATTATTGCATAAAATGTTTTAGATAACACCTGTTGATAGAGGCATCAAAGTTTTTCCGTTGAGATTTTCCAGTAGGAAGGAATTTTTTCCCTCTGTAGTTGCAATCCTGAATGGTCCGAACCTGAGATGATCATGCTTGTCGTGTTTTCCCTCATGTTCTTTTTTAGCATCCCATTTTAAAACTAGATCACTAGGAAGAAACTCCCTATCTTTATCTTTTTTATCGAAGAGGGCTTTCATATTATCTTGGTACTTTTGAAGTTTGTCATCGATTTTGGCCATGTTTTGTTGGACTTCAATTATTTGGTTTATCCTCCTCGTAACATCATTTGGATCCTCTTTTTCATCTTGCCACAACTTCATCACAGGAAGAGAGAGATTGATGGGCAGGACCACGTCATTACCATAAACCATTTGAAAAGGGGACATATGTTGGCACAGGGGCAGACCTAGGGTTCAACGCTCAACAACGCACCAAAAATACCCTAACTACCGACCCTTTCGGAAACACCTACGAAGCAGATGAAGTCTCACCTGAGGTAGAGGCAGGGGTGGTTGCAGGACTCAAATGACTGCAAACTAGCTGGGACACAGATCTGTGATGATACCACTTAACAAAGCACTTAACAGTTAACATTCATCAGTAATTAACCCTTATTCACATCGGAGATCCAAACCCTAATTATAGAACAACATAGTGTTCAACTAGATATAAAACATCTAAGCACTTAGCACATGGAAAAAGATCAGATCTAGCATTTATTCACAACATTTAAGCACTAATATATCATATCATATTCATCTAACAAAAATATCACTACACTAAGAATAAATTATATACACAAGACAATAACCAGAATGCATAAAGCAACCATAACACATGGTATACGTGGTTCACCCTAGTGTGGGGCTACGTCCACCAACTCTTCTCTTCTTTATTATCTTCTCTCAATCTTCTACAAGCACAGAGCCACAAGAACCTACTTCGCATAGGACGTGAGATCTGTACACATATCACCAGATCCTCCTTCCTCGATCTAGGTTTAAGTGCAAAGTCTTCTTACAATCACTTTCACTTAGCTCTGCAAGTCTCAACATACACTAAGCACAAAGCCTTTGTAATCACATAGATAGAACTCTAACTCTTAGCATCTTCTCTTCATTACACACATAAGTATCTCTTACTTAAATCACCTAGATTTCTATTTATACATTACAAAATGGGCCTAAGCATGGTTAAATCCATGGGCCGACATCCCATACTCATTACATAAACCCTAATCCCAAACATTTCCCTAAAAAGGGGTTGAGATCCTGCGATCTCTAGTTCGACTTGCACTCCACCTTTGACCAGCCTGTTGAAGTCCCAAAATAGGTCAAACATGACCAAGGATCTCCAAAAACTGGTCAAGGGCCAAAAACATACCTATTGATTTCTTGGTGCCAATTCAGTTCACCCATAAGGCGTATTTCAGGTGAATGTGCCAAGATTTCTTATTTTTCATCAACACTTTTTTTATTATATTCATCAGGATCTTGTTGGATGATTCATCCAACCCATTTCCCTAAGGATAATAGGTTGTAGAATGTCCTAGAACAATGTTATATTTTTGAAAAAAACTTACCATTTCCATAGATTTGAAAGCTTGGGCATTGTCCGTGACTATTTTTTGATGGAAACCAAATCTCGACAGGATGTTCTCTTCCAGAAAGTTTATAACTACCGAATCAGTGGTATTCCAAGTTGGAATGGTTTCGAACCATTTCATGAAATAATTGGTAGAAATTAAAATCCATTTATGTTGGGAGCTTGAGTCTGGGTGGATTTCTCCGATGAAGTCTAGACCCCATTGTTGAAAAGGAGCTTTTGCTTTGATTGGGATTAAAGGTAGTGCCGGGAGATTTTGCTTACCAGAAAACAATTGGTAAGGGTTGCAAGCTATGACCTTAGCATTCACATCAGTAAATAAATTTGGCCAATAATATCCAGCTCTTAAAATATTGTAGGTCGTTTCCCTCCAGGCGTGATGTCCTCCACACACTCCTTCGTGAAATTCATTTATGACATTCTCTGTTTCAGGTTCTGTTAAAAAACATAACAAGAAACCTAGAGGGTCCTTCTAGTACAATTGGCCTTTAATAATACAATATTTAACTATGTGTAGCTTCAATGTTATCTCTTTGGATGGAATCACATTACTCAAGCATTGAAGGGTAAGGAGGTATGAAACAATATCGCAATACCAATCAAAAGAAGAAAATTTATCTTCAACCTAGACTATAGGGGCTTGATCATCAAGTTCCATTATATCTAAGATATAGCCATGTGATTTCAGGTGATTTATCCCAAGTGTCCTGAAATTTGATTCTACTAACAATTTTTCCAGGCCCTGACCTTTGACTAGATTGGTCGGTTTTACTTCTAGTTCGAACTCCTGAATTTTGGCTAACCACCGACCTATCTTACCATCACTATCCGGTTGTACCAAGATATCTTTGACAATGCTTGTTGGCACATAGGCGATTATTTTGGAATGCAATACATATGTCCTAAAAGATTTGAGAGATTTCACCATTGCGTAAGCTTGTTTTTCCAGTATATCATATCTTAATTCGGCATCCCTGAGACTTTTACTAAAAAAGGCTATCAGTTGCTCGAAACCTTCCTCATTCTTTTTCAGGAGTATGACTACAATAGTATGTTTAGATGCGAAAGAGAAGATCAGGAATTCCTTAGTATAGTTTGGACTAGCTAACACCGGTGCTTCTCTTATAGATTTCTTAACTCGCTCGAATGATTCTTTAGCTTCAATGGTCCATTTCATTTCACTATCTTTCTTCAACATATCTGTAATTAGTTTGACAATTTCAACGAAGTAAGGGATAAATATTCTCAAAAGAATTATCTTCCCTAGAAAAGACTGGATTTATTTCTTATTTATAGGAAATTTTATAGAGTCAATAGCCTCGACTCGCTTAGGGTCGACCTTGATTCCATCCTTCGAAACTATATGACCCAGAATCTTGCCTTCTTTCATAGAAAAATGTGACTTCTTAGGGTTAAGAGACAAACCAATTTTTTTTGCATTTCTCAAAGGTTTGTTTGAGATGAACTAGATGTTCTGCATCATAATTGGAGAAGACTATTAGATCATCTAAGTAAATAACAACAAATTTATCTCTCTCACCGATGAAATATATATTCATCGCTCTTTGGAAAGTACCCCTGTGTTCATCAAACCAAAAGGCATTTTATCGTACATGAAATTTCCCCATGGAGTGGTAAATGCAGTCTTTTCTTTATCATCTTTGTGGACAACAATTTGGTTGTATCTGGAAAAACCATCAATCATAGACATTATGTTCGCTCCAACTACTTTTTCCAGGACATGATCCATTTTTGGCAGTGGGTAGTTGTCTTTGAGGGATGACCGGTTTAAATTTCTAAAATCTACACAAATCTTTATTTCTCCACTTTTCCTCCCAACGGGTACCAAATTTTCTACCCATTCGGAATACCTGAGTGGAATGATAATATTTGTGTCTAGAATATTATTTACTTCCTTTTCTATCACTGGCAGGAGGATAGGATTTATCTGTCTCATCTTCTACCTAAAAGGTTTGATACAATGATTTAAAGGAATCTTATGTTCAATCACAGACGTATCATAGGTTTTTAGATAATCATAGGACCATGCAAAGACCTATTTATACTGTTTAAGTAATTCGGCGTACTTATTTTTCATTTGGGATGGAAGGTTTTTAGATATCTTGACCAGTTTAGGATCCTCTTTAGTTCCTATATTATATTCTTCAACCTCTTCAGACTAAGGTCGTAAGGTGGATTTTAAGGGTATTTCATCATGGTCAAACAACCTCTCTAAGGGTATCAAACCTCTGGGGATATGATTGTTCTTAAGAACAATTATTCGGTGATTTGCGATCTTATCCTGGAACTTTTCAGGATCTTCGCCTTCCTGTATGATCTAGATAGGATCATCTTGATTTTCTTGATCTATATGAGTCTCAGAGAACTCATCAACCATTTCCAGGAGCTGTTTAATTTTCTTGTCATCTTCAAATACTTGCTAGTGATAAACATTATTTTGGACTGAAGGTTTGTGTCTCATTTCGATACGATACTTCAGTTTTAGGACAATAGATGGTACAAACATCGCAGTTGCTTTGGCTAAATATTCTGCCTGTTGATTTTCCATTCTGGGAATGGAGTGAATGTTAAAGGATGAGAAGAAATTCTCTATCAAATCCCAGACGCAATTCGTGTATGACCTTAGCTTTGGATGTTTAGCTTGATATTGTTGTTTTATTTGTCTCACAAGAAGCTCTGCATCACCATAAACTATTAGATGTTCAATTTTTAACTTTTTGGCATCCTCTAGTCCTAAGACTAAAGCTTCATACACACAAACATTATTCGTATACTCAATCTCCCATTGTAATCTGTATGAAAACGGGATAACATACTCATCTCCTGGCACTACAAATAACACTCCAGCCCCTACCCCTTCATAGGATGAAGCACCATCAAAAAACATTTTCCATATTCCTTCTCTACTATTTACACTTTTCTTTTTTTTTCTATTTTTTTATTTTGTTCTTCTGTACATTCTTCAAAATCCTCATCTATTGATAAAATAAAATTTCCTAAATCCTGATCGAAAACATAGACTGGGTAATTGTTTGGGTTTTGGGGGTCACTTATAGTATATTCTAGCCTAGTCTCTCTGTACATTCGAGTAAATTGTCCACCGAAAATCGGGATCGTAGCGTAAGTCATGTCCATTTGAAGTGATCCTCCTAATTTTGCTCCCCAAGACCTAGATAGAATCATGCCATACTTGGCAGGGACGTCAGAAATGAATACATCCATAAGCATACTTTCTACAGGGATCTGTGCAAGATTTACTACCAAATATTTGATCATGCCAAGGCACTTAACCTTTTTGGAATGAAACGAGTATAAGTCTTGATAAGGTCTAGTGATTTCAAGGCCCAACTTTTCCATGATAATTTTAGGCATTAAATTGTGAGAGACTATTGGCCCTTGACCAAGTTTTGAGGATCCTTGGTCAGGTTTGACCTATTTTGGGACTTCGACAGGTTGTCTAAGATAGAATGCAAGTCGAAGCAGAGATCGCGGGATCTCAGACCTTTTTTAGGGAACTTTTGGGTTTTTGGCTTATGTATCGAGTATGGGGATGTCAACCCATGGGTTTACCCATGCTTTGGCCCTTTTGTAATGTATAAATAGATGTCTAGCTGATGTAAGAAAGATACTGGGGCCTATAAGAGCCAAGTTGTAAGTTGTGCTAAGTGCAAGTGATATTTGTAAATGCTTTGTGCATACTATGTGAGGTTTGCAAGTCTAAGTGCAAGTGACTATAAGAGACTGTGTAAATAATTTGTGTTATACCCTAGCTCGGGGAAGGAGGATCTAGCAAGGTGCGCACAGATATCCTATCTTCTACATAGTATTATTTTGATGCTATGTGCCTGTAAGAAGCTTGACCGAAGATAATAAAGAAGAGAAGAGTTGGTGGACGTAGCCCCAGAACGGGGTGAACCACGTATATCTTGTCTTGTGGTTTCTTTGTGCGTTATGGTTGTTATAGTGTTTATATGATTCATGCTTAGTGTAATGATGAATGCTTAGATGAATATGATAGCTTAGTGCCTAATGATGTGAATAAGATGCTAGATCTGATCTGTGTTGATATGCTTAGTGCTTCAATTTATTAGATTTGGATGAATACTATGATGCTCTGTTATTAGGGTTTATCTGTGCTGTAAACAAAGGATGAATACTAATGAACTATAACTGCTAAGTGCTCTATTAAGGTGTTACAATCACAGATATGTGTCCCAGCTAAGGTTGGAGACACTGGAGTCCTGCAACCACCCCTACCTCTACCTCGGGTGAGACTTCATCTGTTTCGTAGGTGTTATCAAAAGGGCTGGTAGTTAGGGTTTTGTTTGTGCATTCTTGAATCATTGAACCCTGGGTGTTCCCCTGTGCCAACAAATGGTTCTGTTGCCGGGGACCTGAAACTGTGATTGCTAGGAACTGAGGAAAATAAAGAAATCTCTGTGCGTAGATCTGTTGCTTTAGTGCGCAAGATGCATACTTGACTATGAGGCCCTGTGCTAAGAAAGGAGGTAGATCTGAAGAAAAGAGGTAAGATCAGTGAATTTTTTTTATTAAGGAGGTAAGATTTGAAATCTTTGTGCTTTGATAAAGGTAAGATAAGTGGATATTTTTGTTCTGAAAGTATGGATTTAGGTATGTTTGATAAATTTTGTCCTAGTCTAAAAACTAGGGCACAATTAGAAGAAAGAAGATTTGATATGAATAGATATGATAGAAATAATGAAAGATATGTTATTCCTATGCATAGGAAGAATGTTTGGACTAACAAATGGATGTAGGATCCTAGGAATAATTTTCTGCAAGTTAGCTACCACGATCCTAGTGTGCAATACAAGAAAGGTTGGGGATAATTTAAGAGAAAGAGAGGATTAGCCATTTGTTACAGCTGCAGAAAGCCAAGCCATCTTGCTAAGGATTTCCCTAATAGAAGACCTAGTTGTCTTTGTTGTAAATCTATGGACCATGACATTCTGGATTGTCGTAGAATGATTGCAAAGGTTGAGAGAATGAATATGAGACAAGAAAGCCTTGATAAAGGCCAATAAATTAAGACTGTGGTAGAACCCCATAAATAATCAAAGACTGTATTGCTACAAATGAAAGAAACACTAAATGACCATAGAGATATCAACTTATCAGAGATCTTCAAAGAGAAAGAGTGCATTGAAACAAGAATAGGAGACTTCAACATATACTGTGTTCTGGATGAGGAAACATAGGTGAATATTATGACAGAAAGAATGTGGGAAATTTTAGGAAAGCCTGCTATGATTCCTTCATTAGGACGAATAGGATTATTTAGAGGAAAGATAATAAACCTTTGTGGAAGACTTACCCAGATAGCTATGAGTGATCATAGAACTTCGACATAGGAAGAATTTGAGGTTATTAAATTTGTTGAGAACAACACCCCATTTGCTTTATTTCTAAGAAAACCCTATATTGAGAAAGATCAAATCCGGAGAAAAGAAGAAGAAGCCCTAGAACAAAAAAAGCAAGAATTAAAATATTTCATGACTAGGAGAATCACACACTTGATAGCAGAACAAGAGAACCAGTCCAAGATGCCAAAGACCAGGGATCTAGATGATGAAGCTGAAAGAACACAAAAAGACTTGAAGAACCCGTCCACATAGGAAAGCAGAGCACCTACCCTAGACAGAGAAGAAGTATTGACCTTGAACCCTACAAAACACCATCAACAATGCGAATTTACTATGCCAAGAGGAGATAAGAATCATAATGGGAAGAAGAACCCAATAATGCAGATCACAGGGAAGAAGGCTGGAAAGCTCAATAAGAAGAAGGCAAAGTTGGAGAAATTAGAGGAAGGTCTAGAGAAGACTTCGCAGAAGGAAGGTCCCCAGAATTCAAACTTCGTCGGAATATTAGAGCAACTCAGATTGACACTTTTCCATGACAAAGTGATATAACCATTGGATACATTATGACCATTAGACCGACGCTCCCGAACGGTTAGAACAACAATTATGACCAGAAAGCTCGCCATCGGATCGTTAGAACCGCGTTGTAACATATATAACTGCATTGATGAAGGATTCTTGGCCATTGGATAGATCCGTTATGATCTAGGTGGATATCAGTGGCCACCCACCTTTTCCAACTAGCTCAAAACAGTTTTCTGGCCATCTTGGCAATTTACTATTTTTAGTAGTTTTAACTTTCAAGGCCATTTTGAGCGCCTAAATGAAGGTTTTTTGGGATTGATATTCTCAATGATATCCAAAGGAATCATTTATCCCCCAAAATGAATATCCTTGATGATACATTTCCAATGGGCTATCATATGCCTAAAACGGAGATCGTATGCAAAAGTTACGACCCCGGGAAGTTGATGTAGTAACTTACCTAGATGGGGCCCACATGATTTTTGGCGCTTCATCTCCTAGGGTTAGGTTTTTGGATGTCTAGGGTTTCTGGTATTCCTATTTATTGTAAAAAGGCCTTCAGATTTTTTGGGATTGAGATTCTCAATGATATCCAAAGGAATCATTTATCCCCCCAAATGAATATCCTTGATGATACATTTCCAATGGGCTATCATATGCCTAAAACGGAGATCGTATGCAAAAGTTACGACCCCGGGAAGTTGATGTAGTAACTTACCTAGATGGGGCCCACATGATTTTTGGCGCTTCATCTCCTAGGGTTAGGTTTTTGGATGTCTAGGGTTTCTGGTATTCCTATTTATTGTAAAAAGGCCTTCAGATCCTCATTGTAATCATCTTCTTGCGAATGAACGCAACCGTCACATCTCTTCTGAGAGATAAGCCGCCACCATTCCAGCAAGCTTGTTTCCATTGCATTTTACAATTTCATCTTATTTCCTTATTGAATAGAATACCAGTTTTACTGTATCTCTATTATTTTATGTTAAGTACCTGTTAATAATATGTATTCATTTCATTCTACTCATAAAATCAGGATCAGTGGTATCAGAGCGGTCTGCTCCTTGTCATCTTAATGCATGTCCCCAATGAGTTTGGAGTACAAAGAGTTAGGTCTCAAGATTGTTTATCTTGAGGACAAAAGATCTCGCATGCCCAAGAGACCTCTCATGGCAGGAGAAAATAAATATGACAGGATAGGATATCCTTTCAAACTGTTGATTAAGGAATCCCTCACACAACAAAGGAACGAGATGATGGATAGTTTCGTGAAAATCCTTCGACGGCTACCAACAGGTGATGCATCTTCTTCGATCAGAGGCATCGCCCCCTTCAAGGTACAAATAAACTTTGATATTCCTATATTTGTAGGTCAGATAGACGTAGATGTTGTAGACAATTGGTTGAATATACTAGAAGGGTATTTTTCCATCCATAACTTTTCGAATAGAGAAAAGATTACTTTTGCACTCCTCAAAGCCATTCCCCATGTCAAATATTGGTGAAAAACTTTCTGTGAGCAAAAGGAAACAGAGGAACTCTCATTATTTACAGTCATGGCCAGCTGGGAATCCTTCATGGATTCTATTAAGAAACAATACTACCCTGTCAGAAGTTATGACGACTTGTATACCAAATGGACCACACTACAGCAAGAAAGAGACCAAGTAGTGCCAAATTTCACAAATATCTTTCATACCTTGTGCACCAAGCTGGGTATCAAATATTCAGAGTGACATTTGGTTCTCAAGTATCACGGTGCTCTACATGTACACATCCATACTGAAATGGAATTTATGTACATCTCATCCTTGGGCATGGCCTATCGATATGTCGTCAAAATCGAGCAGAAGCTCAAACAAAAGACATGGCAATTTGGGCCTGGGAACACCTGAAAACAAAAGCCAGGAAAGGGCAACCCCAACCCATAGAAAAAAGGATGGATAAAATATGGACAGTATCAGGACAACCAGTCCAAGCCACAAGCAAAGAAGGACACTGGAAAGACAAAGAAAGATACTGGAAAGTGGTGTGACTTCCATAAGAGCCCTTGACATAACACTTCTCACTGCTTCTCAAAGCAGTCATTGGTGGCCGAAGTGAAAGCATATGAATCAAATGCGGGTTCATACTTTGATCCAGAACCAAAAAGGGGAAGATGGATCATTGACGTTGCTAGCGATAAAAAATGCACTGGCATTTTAAAAAAATATGATGCCTAATCTTGTAGGGAATATTTGACTAGCTTCCCGAGCTCCAAATGCATATTTGAAAGCACCATTGGAAATATTAGGATTTGTAGATGTAGATGATGATAGGATCCTCCCCAGTGGAGTCTTTGAACATGGAGTCACCAGATAGATGCTTATAACCAATATAATGCTCAGCCTTTGTCTATCATCAAAAGTTGAAGCTTGATTCTCTCCAGAAAACCAAGGGAGATATTCATAACAGTCATCAGGATAAGGATGAAGAAGAAGGGGCAGCTTTAAAGGTTTGAACATCTTCATCCGGATCTTAACTTGAAAAGCTGTGGGCTGATCATGAGAGTTAACGAGTTCATGACAAGGTTCAAAAATTATGACAAGAGGGGCTGAGATCTGGACAGGATCTTAAACAATTTCTATCTTTTCAAGGTCACATGGCTGATCAGATTCTAAGGAAAAAGAAATACGGTGGTAATCTTTGTGAATGGGCTGAGGTAAAGCTACAAAATCTACATCATCATCTTCTGAGAACTTTTCTGAAGAGGAAGTTGTGATGATTGATGATCAAAATCTGAGATCAAGGGAACAAGAAGGTGATCAGTTTTCCAGCAAAGGAACAACCATGGCTGAGCAGTAGGCTGCCATAGATGTGCAACTATTTTTTGAGGAGCAGCATGTTACTTATCTTCCTTTTAAGGATCCAGTGGCAGCTTTCATGGACATATATTTTTCAAAGGATCTGAAGATTTCAGATTTCCTTAGCTTGTCGTTGTTAATGTTTGTGGGTAAGTATAGTTTCATGAATGAGTTTTATTCACCATTCTTACATTTAAAACATTAGTTGTTGAGCAGTGATAGAGACAAGGTTTCTTCAGTTTTGAATTTACTTGGATGGTTGTTATGGAAATCAGCCTTTACCTAACCCAATTGCAAATCCGGTTAGAGTAGGAGTAGGAGAATAAGCTCTTCATCTGAGTAAGTAGATCCTTTCAATTATTGGTTGTTGAATAAACAAACAGTCTACATACATGTTTCAAGTTTTCAGGCTACAGGCTCAATAGGACGAAATAGTTCATTGTGACTATCTTCATTGGATTGAAATACTGTGTCATGAAATCATTGTACACATCCCACACCATATTTCACATGAGATTCCAAGTTGCAGGTCGTGGCTAGCTCATGAATACTTGAGATTATACATGGCAACATACAATGTTTATTTCTATTCTATTTGACCAAGACAGAACTTTCACCAGTGTAGAAGGTGAAATTATAACCAATTAGCTGGTGAAAAGAGGAACTTTCACCAGCTAACTAGCAGAACGTAAGGTGAATTAGTTGGTGAAACCTGAAATAGGGCAGAATGCTACAAATTTTGCACAGATCCATTTTTTCTTAATTCGAATGCCATGAGAAGGGTTCCTAACGATAGATGATAATTAATGGAATTATTATCAAGTTTCATTTCTAATTTTGAAGGTGTCTAGCAAGGCAGAAAGATTGAATTGGTTACCTGTTTTTTTTTGGCAAAAAAAAAAAAATGTTGTCTTTCTACCAATAGTGGCAAACTCGATTCTTCACACAGCCTATGGAGATCTACTACAACTATCGAAGATTTTAAAGACCAGGAAGATTTATTTTATTTTTTTAGATAAGAACATGGGTCTTTTGATGAAAATGCTTGTGCCACACCTTCGCCTCCTTCAGAACAAGGGGCCTTGTCATTAGATATGTAGATGATCTTATACGAAGGTGAATCAGATGGGCATTTTCCTTGTATATGAGAGGATGAGCTTCTGATTTTTCCACAACCTATGTCTTTGGGTAGAAGTTGATGAATCTTACAGCTTCAATGCATTGGAATCTTATAGCTCGTCAAATTCAGAACATCAATCATGCATCCGAGACAGGTGGCAGTAAATACACAGGTGGAAATCAGAGTTAAATAAATTCTAGATTTCAGGGAGTTTTATACAACAGTCATGACAAAGTTTAAGGCATGTGGAAGACACCTGGCGTATCGTCATCAAAGTAATTGGTGGGAGAAGAAATGGATCAGATCTTCACCATGTTTGGCTGAGTCATCATTGCAAGGTAGAGAATGTACATGCAACTTTCTAATGAGAAACAAATGGAAAATATCCCCGTTGCATCTGGAAGAAAGTGCAGGTTATCTTGGAATGGATGAAGAGCAGCTAAGAAAAGTAATCGATTCTCCTAAAGAAGAACTTCCTATATATTCTGATCATAGACAAACTCATGTTCCTTCATCTCTCCGAACGTCTCTAGCACCCAAGAGTCCTATCCAAAATTCAAGGTCACCTCTTAAAAGTTCACCAACTAGTCAACCAACAACTACACTCAGGAGTCCTAGAAGTGGCTTACTTGTGATCTCCCCTGTGTGTCAAACATCAGACTCTGGAATTTCCCATGGTACCATGTTTGTTGCAATGCCTAAACATGAAATATGTGGTAGAAAGCGTTGCCTTTCAGATCTTGTCCACTCAATTCCATCATTGCAACAAATAACAGCTCCTGGAGAAAGTCAAAAAGAAAAGGAAATCTGTGTGTAAATCGGGAATCCCTCAACCTATTAGTGCTCAGTTAAAGATTCCTCAGAGCAGTTTGGGGCAGTTTATAGGCCGTTCTTATGGCAACATTCTTATGGAAGCTAATCATGGGAAGGCACCTTCAAGGATACATGTTCCAGTTCTTCTTCAAGTGGTTAGGAATTATTCTCTGTATTAAGCATGCTCATCTTACAAGCCAAATGGAAGCTCTTGGCATTTCGTATGTTGAAGATGCGGGTTTTCGAAAGCCATCTGCAAACTTGTGGTTTCGACTGCCTTCTTCTAAGAGAGGATGCATGGAAACATATTTTCTTATGCCTTGGTAAACCCGGCAGCACCTACTGGGATGTCAAAGTAAATGATGAGCACTTCAGGGATTTGTGGGAACTTCAAAAAAGTAAAACTGGGACCCCATGGGGTTCTGGTGTGCGTATTGCTAATGCTTCAGATGTAGATTCTCATATTTTTTACGGTCCTGAAGGTGTAGTCTTGAGTTATAGGACTGTTGAGGAAGACAGTATCAAGAAATTGGTGGCAGATCTACAAAGGCTCTCAAATGCACATTCTTTTTCCATGGGCATGAGAAAATTGCTGAAAGTCAAACCAGATGAGAGAATAGACACAGGAAAGGCAAAATACAACATGAAAACATAGAGTTCAATGAAAATGGATGGTGGCTATGGAGGAGGGTGGGTCCCTCTTGCTTCTCTTAAGAAAGTCTTACGTGGAATTCTTAAGTATCTCGAAGTTCTATGGTTATTTTCCTGGTTACCAGACCTTTAAACAGTCATTCTGCGCTCAATTTTGAAAGAGAATGAAGGATCGCTTCTTAACTTGGACCATGAGCAACCGGCTTTGTGTTTCTTTGTTGGGGGTTATGTATTTGCTGTAAGTGTGCATCATGTGCAACTTCTTCTGCATGTCTTGAGTGTAAATCATTTTCACCAGCAACAACAACAACAGCAACAACAACAACAACAAAACCAAACAAATATCCAAGATGAACTAAGCTCTCATGAAATTGGTGAAATATGTGATTTTTGTTTTTTTTAGCAGGCGAGTGGCATCAGAACCATATGATGCATCTAGAGTCACATCCTTTATCACTTTTATATTACTACCAATATTAGTTCTCCGAGAATTTTTGAAGCTCATTGCATGGAAGAAGGGGATAACACAAGGACAGGGTGCTGGTACAGGTCTCTCACAAAGGCCCCGTGTTGAATTATGCTTGGAAAGTCACATAGGGTTGAATTTAGACAAAGCAACCAATGTTGTAGCAAAGAGAAACATTCATTATGATTGTCCACACAATCCATTA
>JASDQU010103441.1:297080-319288 GCA_032191745.1 Picea mariana | reverse complement strand
GGGGTTCAATTTTGGATACTCTTTTTCTATTCTACTAAGACACTTATTTTTCAATACAGAAAGACAGTCTTCTTTTGTTGTTAATGACAGATTTCTTCATCTATTCCATGTTCTGTAATTTAGTTCAGTTTAGCTCATCTTCTAAGAACTGTTATCTTCTTATTAAGCTCATGAACTTGAACTAAAGGAATTCTTGCTGGCTTGTATGATCCTACACACTGATGTACTTGATTATCTAGATCAATTTTCTCCATACCTTTTGATATTACTCTGTCTGGTCGATTCCTAAAAGCATTATTTCATTCGATTGCATTGTGAGTTGTCTTCCCATTAGCTACTCTCTATTATCCCATTGATCCACACTTTCATTATTCATGATTCATTAAGTTACCAAGCATCCTTAGTCTACAACCCTAAGGAGTTTGTTGGAGTGATAACAGATGCGAAACTCAGTGCCATCGTTGCTACCACCAAGCTCCAGACTGGTGAACCAGACGAGCACGAAGAAGGAGAACACCTCTTCCATTCACAGATGTAGGTAAAAGGAACCCCATTCAACTTCATCATTGATAGAGGTAGCTAGAAGAACCTCATCTCAGTAGAGTTCACCAAGTGGTTGGCCCTACTGAAAATGCCACACCCACAACCCTACACCATTGGATGGCTTCACCAAGGAAGTGATCTCCACATAGGACAATAGTGTCGGCTATCGTACAACATCAAGCCCTTCAAATACGAGATATTGTGTGATCTTTCTCCTCTCAAAGTTTGTGATGTTATTTTGGGCCAACCTTATTTATGGAAATGTCATGCTATATATGAGTGTGGGCCTTGTAGTGTTATTATTACTTTGAACAAGAAATTGTATAGGATACCCGAGGCAGTCCCACCTAGTGTTATTTCCTTGATCTCTGCTAAGCAATGCAGGAAGGTCATCTCTTAGATAGGGAATTTTGTCTTCTTTGTGATTCACTCTTAGAATAAGAAAAAGATCACAGCCATATCTAGGGTCTCTGTGACTGACCTCTCCACACAACAAAAGAAAGTAGATAAGGTCATGGAAGAATACTCACATATCTTCTCCTCAGCTGTCGCGGTACCTCTTCACTTCCAGGTCAAGGACCCCATCTATATGACCCCTGATGCATCGCTACCCAATGGTTTAGTCTATTGCCACTCGTTGTTAGAGAATGAGGAGATCAAGCGACAGATCCAAGAACTGATCCACAAGGGGAACATATGTCCCATCTCATCACCTTGAGAGAGCACAATCATGTTGGTACAAAATAAATATGGAACTTGGCGACTCTACATTGATTACTGGGCTCTGAATAAAATCATAGTCAGAAACTGGTACCCGATTCCCCGAATCAATGACCTCCTTGATCAACTCATGGGGGCCAAATACTTCAGTAATATTGATCTGAAGTTTGGCTACCACCATGTCCCGATAGAATAGACAGATGTATGGAAAATCGCCTTCAAGTCAAAGGAAGGTATTTTTGAATGGTTGGTCATGCCCTTTGGTTTAACAAATGATCCTGCCACTTTCATGAGGATGATGGACGATATCCTGCGACCATTCACCAATAATTTTGTAGTGGTGTATATGGATGACATTCTCATTTACAACAAGACTTGGGCCGAACACTTGCAACATATTTAGTAGGTTCTGCACACCCTGTGATAGCATAAGATATATGCCAACTTGGAAAAATGCTCCTTCAGCATGGATAGGGTCCATTACCTGGGCTACATAATTGATCAGCATGGAATACATGTGGATCCATCCAATATCCAAGTCATATGTGGCTGGCCAGCCCCAACCATACTCACTAAGCTTCAGAGCTACCTGGGCCTTGCCAATTTCTACCGCAGGTTCATGTTGGGATTCTCCCATATTGCATGGGCCCTCAACCAAATAACCAGAGGTGGTGGTAAGGATAAATTTGTGTGGTTTCGGTCCCAACAAAACACATTTGAGGATTTTAATCAGCGCTTATGCTCAGACCCTGTACTTTCACTACCAGACTTGTAGCATCCCTTTGAGATTGAGACATATGCTTCAAACTATGCGGTGGGCACCATTCTCACTCAGCACGGCCACCCCATGGCCTATCATAGTGAGACACTATTAGATGTTGTCTGTAAGTACCCTACTTACAATAAAGAAATGTACTCCATTTTGAAAGCCTATCACCCGTGGAGACATTACATTCTTGGGAAGGAGACAGTCATTCACACTGATCATAAGCCACTGCAATTCATGAATACATAAGGAAAATTGCAAAATGATCACCATCAAAAGTGGTCCACATACTTGCAGCAATTCCACATCAACATCAAGTACAAAATAGGAAGCACCAATCACGTCATTGATTGCCTCAACAGATCGTTAGTCACGACACTCACCACGGTGCTAGACTCCTATGGCCATGAGACCTATGGATGGCCCCAACTCTATGAGATAGACCCGAACTTCGCCACCACCTACCAAATGTTGGGTGCAAACGCAGTTGTCGATAATTTCCATCTTCAGGATGGGTTATTGTGTCGTCTGGGCCATATCTATGTTCCATCAAGCGAGTGAGTGAATATGATATGGGAAGCCCACTACATTCAGGTTGTAGTACACTTCAGTGTCGAAAAGATAGTGGAGATGCTACAAAAACATTTCTACTGGCTAAAACTTCGATAGGAGGTCAACAAGTATATCAGGTCTTACACTACCTACGTTATTGCCAAACCGATCACTAAGAAATAGGTCTTGTACACCCCTCTTCCTACTCCTGACAGGCCATGGGAATCCATATCAATAGAATACATGTCGGGCCTCTCGTCCACCAAGTGGGGAAATGACTGTGTTTTTTTGGTTGTTGATCACTTTTCTAAGATGGCGATTTGGGTTGTCTACAAGAAGAACATCACAACAGAGGACACTGCCAAGATATTCTTTGAACGAATATGGGTACATTTTGGAATCCCACAAACCATTGTCTCATATCAGTACAATCGATTTCTCAGCACATTTTGGTTGAGCCTTTGATCACTGTTGGACACCAAGCTCACCAAATCCATGGCCTTCTTCCCCCACCAGATGGCCAAACCGAGGTCGTAAATCAAATGATTTTGCATATCCTTCGCATGTATAATTCAAAGCACCATCGCACATGGGATGAGAGCCTTCCTTATGTCCAACATAGATACAATTGAGCCCTGCATAGCTCAACCGACCACAACCCCTTTCAGGTGGGGTTTAGAGTCCAACCATTGGGTCCAATAGATTTTGCACTTCCCCTTGCAGCCACCTCGACCAACTCATCTCCTGCTCCAAATGAAGCTGAAAAAGCCACTCGATTCATTGAGTGGATCCAACACATATGCCAACAGGTTCAGGATATCATATAGAAGTCCAATGACGAGTATAAGAAGCGCCATGATCAACATCGAGTGCCACATAAGTTTCAGGTGGGTGACAAAGTTTGGTTGCACTTGTAGAAAGAACGTCTTACAGGACCCCATCGGAATATTCTCCCACTCTGTTATGGGTCATGGGGGATAATGCTTTTGAGCTCAACATTCCTCCTTTCCTTGGCCTACACCCAGTGTTCAACGTGGATCTCCTTCACTCTTATTTCACACCATTACTGGACACCTAAAACGTAGCAGAAAAACTGACACCAAAAGAGATCAACCTCGACTGCATACAATAGGAATCCATCGATCATATTGTGGACACACAGATCGATGACACTCGACAGCAAACGATCTAGCTTTATCAAGTCGTCAAAGTAGGGCAACTCCTGCACTAAGGCAAGTGGCTCACCCAGGGCCAAATTCAGTGGAAATTACCTCATCTGAAGGGGGAAATCAATGCAATGGAGACCATTGCTTCCTACAGAGGGAGGATTGATCTAGGTGGATATCGGTGGCCACCCATCTTTTCCAACTAGCTCAAAATAATTTTCTGGCAATTTTGGCAATTTACTATTTTTAGCAGTTTTAACTTTCGGAGCCATTTTGAGGGCCTAAATGGAGGTTTTTCAGGATTGATATTCTAAATTACATTTGAAGGCATGATTGAGCCCCCAAAATGAATCTCCTCGACTATACATTCCCAACGGGCTATCATACGCCTAAAACGGAGATCATATGCAAAAGTTACGACCTCGGGAAGTTGATGTATTAATTTACCAAGACAGGGCCCACATGACTTTTGGTGTTTCATCTCCTAGGGTTAGGTTTTTGGATGTCTATGATTTTTGGCATTCCTTTTTATTGTAAAAATTCCTTCAGAACCTCATTGTAATCATCTTCTTGCGAATGAGGGCAACCGTCACATCTCTTCTTAGAGATAAGCCGCCACCATTCCAGCAAGCTTGTTTCTGCTGCATTTTACAGTTTCAACTTATTTCCTTATTGAATAGAAAAACAGTGTTACTGTATCTCTGTTATTTTGTGTTAAGCACCTATTAATAATCTGTAGTCATTTTGTTCTGCTCATAAAATTTGGATCACGTTACCTTACTGTCTATTTAGTTTGTCGACTATTGCACCGAGAACACTTTCGCGAATTGTATCCGAGCCAAAAAAAGAACTCATTGCTACCACGTTGTGTTTATTGAGCTTTCAACACCTATTCTATTACATTGAGAATTCATTCATCGACCTAAGTTATCTGATCATGAGCGTGCATGTCAGAAAAAATCAACACCATAGAGAAGTTGATTGAAGAAGTTCTAATCGATATGATGGATGAAAAAGTAATGTTTGTAGGAATTCAAGCTTCATTGACGCGAGGATTCCAAGCCTCCCCGTCGACTGCTCGCGAATCTGGACCATCCCGAGCTGCAATTGAGAAAATAACCAAGCATCTACATGACTTGGAGAATGCAAAGTTAATCTCGATTATCCTGCCCGACTACATCCCACCTCTAGCTGGCGTGGTGAGTTGTGACAGTGTCCCATGGGACTTTGACTATACTCTGGTTACTACATACCTCCCGAAGGGGATACATGCAGTTCAACCATAGCTGGATAATATCATGGCATTAAAATTCAACGACTTCAACCTAGGGATCTCAAGAACTACAACATGCTCTCTTCTCATAGGTATTTGACTAGGATGAAGGGGAAGAAGTCGAGGATAATTCCCCAACCATGGACTATGGACCTCGCGCAGTCCACTGTCTTGAACGTAATAAAGATACCGCATTTTGGAAGGCACTGGGAGGTTAACGCGTGCATTAATCTCTTGCTGTCATTCTTCCATGGCACTGGATTGAACATGTAGGGACCCAACCCGTAAGACTTCTACCTAGGGAAGGTTGCAGACCGCACCCTGGCATAGAGGATTAAAGATACCTATGGCAATGTAGAAAAGGGGACATGAGGCTACAAGGTAGCTTCCATATAGAATGGTGTAGTGTGCCTAGCCTACCATCTAATCGCAGGAAAGCTAGTGAGAAAGAACAAACCCATGTAGGTCACAAGGTTCGTTGTTGACCTCGTTGGAAAATGTGTGGAAGGACTAGAGATGAATTGGGAAAAGTACTTAGTCAACTAGTTAGAATTGGATTGAAACGAAGCTTTGGATCAGGGCTATGAGTTCCATTTTATCTGGATGTTGATCCTCATCGTGTTTACTGCTTGGGAGATGTCGGAAGGTGTGACCTTCCCTGACATTGAACCATTCGAGCCGCTCATTTTGAAGTTCACCATGCTCTGGTATTTGAGCAATATGGGGAAACAATGGTAGTCGAATGTGGTATTCCATAACTACTATCTCCAATTAAAGAGGGATATTGGGGCTGTCCCCCATATGACGTCCAACACCCTGCACTAGTTCTAACCCCTTATGAAGTTCCGCACAGATCGACACTTTATTTATATCACTGCGCACACAGACGAGAGTAAAGAAGAGATTCAATCATACTATAAGCTTATAAAGTAATACCTAGAAGAAATAACTAAGGACTGGCCTACAAAGCTCCTTATCCCTACTGACCCCACAGAATTTTTTGACCCCGAACTAATCGGCAGCCTGAAGGCCAATCGTGAAGAGCATGACACACCTAGAACTAGCAGAAGGAAAAATATTGAAGAGGTCCAACAACTAAGAAATCGATAAGAAGAAATCTCTTCAAAATCCCTGGGAAGAGGAGGTGATGACGAAGTAGATAAAGAAGATACCAATGGAAAATAAGATCAGTAGAAGCAAGGTGAAGGGATCATGTTGATGAGGTTGATTGCTCAAAGAAAAGGAAGGTTTCCCCCAAGAAACCTACTTCATGGAAGAATTCCAAAGCTAATAAGACTAAGATTCATACTTTATCTAGGTGGATATTGGTGGCCACCCACCTTTTCCAGCTGGATCAAAACAGTTTTCTGGCAATTTTGGTAATTTACTATTTTTAGTAGTTTTTAACTTACAGGGTCATTTTGAGGCCCTAAACGATGTTTTTTGGGAAAATAGGGTTTGAAATATGATAGGTCCTTCTATATTATGCTTAAAATGAATCTCCTCAATAATACCTTCCCAACGAGCTATCATACGCCTAAAATGGAGAACGTATGCAAAAGTTACGACCCTAGGAAGTTGATGTAGTAACTTACCCAAATGGGGCCCACATGACTTTTGGCACATCATCTCCTAGGGTTAGGTTTTTGGATGCCTAGGGATTTTGGAATTCCTTCTTATTGTAAAAAGGCCTTTAGAGCCTCATTTTAATCATCTTCTTGTGAATGCGAGTAGACATCACATCTCTTCTCAGAGATAAGCTGCCACCATTCTAGCGAGTCTTTCACTCTGTATTTTTTACAGTCTCTGTACATTTATTTCATTAATAGAAATCATGTATTACTGTATATCTTTGTTTATGGTTTCATATATGATACATTTATTTTATATTATTGAATATCTGTGATATCTCTGTGCATTTCTTTATTATATCTATGCTCTCATTTCATGCCGAAAATAATTCAGATCCGTGGTATCAGAGCAGGCTGCTCTTGATCATTTTTTCAGTGCATGTCCTCAACGAGGTTAGAGCATATCAATTTGGGTATCGATATTGTCTCTCTTGAATAAAATATCTCTCGCACACCTAGGAAACCCTCCATGGCGGAAGAAAAGAAAAACAACGGAGCAGATGATCCTATCAATTTATTGCTTGAGCAAGCTCTCACATGACAGAGGGACGAAATGATGGAGAATTTTTCCCACATCTTTCAACGCCTCCCAATAGCATCAGGTGCATCTTCATCAAGTGGCCACTTTGGAGGCACCTCTCCTTTTAAGGTACAGGTTAATTTTGATATTCCTATATTTGAAGGTCAAATAGATGCAAATGCCCTAGATAAATGGTTAAATCTGTTAGAAGGTTATTTCTCTGTTCACAATTTTTTTGATAGAGAAAAGATCATCTTCATGCTCCTTAAGGATCGCCCCCATGTCAAACATTGGTGGGAAACTTACTGGTAGTAGAGTCTGGAATATATGGGGTCTAGCCCACTTGGGATTTTTTTGTGGATGCGATAAAGGAACAGTATTACCTTGTTGGCAACTATGAGGACCAATACATGAGATGGACCACACTGCGACAAGAGAGGGGCCAAGCAATTCCAGAGTTCACTAATACCTTCAATACCTTGCGCACCAAGTTGGGTTTCAAAGACTCCAAACGACATTTGTTTCTGAAATACCGTGGGGATCTACACAGATACATCCAAACTGAAATTGATTTTCTAGACATCTCATCACTTGGTGTTGCTTATTGATATGATGTTAAAATCGAGTAGAAATTTAAGCACCAGAACAAACAAGGAGTTTGGGTATGAAAATCTACAACAACCAAAGTATGACAAAGACGACCCTAACAAACAGTCGCCCAAAAACCAATCCAAGCCACAGGAAAAGAAGGGTCATGGGAAGACATAGAAGGACGCTGAAAAATGGTGTGATTTCCACAAAATCCCCTGGCACAACACCGAGGAATGTAGCTCAAAAAAATCATTGGTGGTTGATATCAAATATAAGGAGCCAAACCCTAATTCAGAATCTGATTATGAAAATACTAGGAAAAGATAGATCATCAACGCAGACCCCACTGTTATTTTTGGGACCGCAACAATTCAACTAGAAGAACCAACAGATCCTGAAGAGGGGGAGTGGATTTTTCATTCACAAATGTGGGTGAAGGGGACCTCGCTGCATTTTATTGTTGATAGCGGAAGCCAGAAGAACCTCGTCTCAGCAGAGGTCGTAAAAAAATTTGGATTTTCGACAACACCGCACTCGCAGCCATACAACATCAGGTGGCTTCGCCAAGGATGAGATCTCCATGTCAACTAGCAGTGTTAGTTGTCATATGACATCCATCCCTATAAGGATGAGGTATTATGTGATGTTGCCCCACTAGATGTCTGTAATGTTCTCTTGGGCCAACCATATATGTGGAGACGACATGTTGTTTATGAGTCTCGACCTTATAGTGTTAGTGCTTCTCTAGGGGGTCATCTCTACAAAATACTAGAGGTAGTTCCAACTATTGTTCCACCTAAAAAGTGTCGCAAGGTAGTATCTCATACTGCAAAATTCAGCTTCTTCACAATTCATTCAAAATGGCAATAGAAGGACATTGCAACCACTACAACCTCGCCCCAAGCACCTTCTATCCAACAGAAGCAGGTTGAAAAGGTTGCAATAAAGCACAAATATTCCTTCCGTACATCATCCTATCATGTAGCTCGAATTGTTGAACAACCTCAACCTCAATAGGTCTGTGACAAACTTCCAGAAACTGAGCAACGCGATGTCTCTATCAAGGCAAGCAGCTCACCAAGATTTAGATTTAGAAAACAATTTTTTCCTCTCCCTCAGGCACTCAATGCAATAAACACCATTTCTTCCTAACGAGGAAGGATTCATCTAGGTGGATATCAATGGCCACCCACCATTTCCAACTGGCTCAAAAAAGTTTTCCGACAATTTTGGTAATTTACTATTTTTAGCAGTTTTTAACTTTTGGGGCCAATTTGAGGCCCTAAACGGTTTTTTTTGGAAAAATAGGTTTTCAATATGTATGTTCCTTCTATGTTTCACCTAAAATAAATCTCCTCGATGATACCGTTTGAACGGGCTATCATACGCCTAAAACAAAGATCGTATGCAAAAGTTATGACCCCAGGAAGTTGATGTACTAACTTACCCAAATGGGGCCCACATGAATTTTGGCACTTTATCTCCTAGGGTTAGGTTTTTGGATGCCTGGGGATTTTGTAATTCCTTATTATTGGAAAAAGGCCTTCATATCCTCATTGTAATCATCTTCTTGCAAATGCGAGTAGCTGTCACATCTCTTCTCAGAGATAAGCTGCCACCATTCTAGTGAGTCTTTCACTCTGTATTTTTTACAGTCTCTGTACATTTATTTCATTAATAGAAATCGTGTATTACTGTATATCTGTGTTTATGGTTGCATATCTGATACATTTATGTTATATTATTGAATATATGTTATATATCTTTGCATTTATTTATTATATCTCCACTCTCATTTCGTGTCGAGAATCATCCGGATCAAGACTGTACTCATGCTCGATGACTTCAACTTCATCATTGTAGCTATATCTGATGCTTTATAGGACCTCTTGCAGAACAATGAAGCCAAAAAAGCAGCCATGCATGATATAATTGTGACAAAACTCAGAGGGGTACAACAAGCCCTTCACTCTAGCCGCGCAGTGTCCACTGCTCCCCCGCCATCAGAAGAACTAGAGTTGGGAGATGAGCCTACCCAACTCTGTAGAATAGATGATGTGATTGACTCTCTCCTTTTTCGCGCACAATAAGAAAAAGAACATGCCACAATGGCCTTGAAGTGAGAACAGGAGGAAGTAGAAGAGCAATGTCAAGTTGCGCAACAGGAGAAGGATGATGTACAAACAAATTTTGAAGAGGAGAAAGCACAGATACAACAAGAGAAATAACAGTTACTCGTGGAGCAGATTGGAGTAAAAGAAGAATTCACCAAAGCACTTTTCTCCGTGATAGGGTTAGATAAAAAAGTGGAAGAACCAGTGGAGCATCAAGTAGTGCAGTTTGCTAAAGCCATCCAACAACTTCAACTGACAGTAGCAGACCTAGAGCTACAAACAGTGACAAGCACTTTGTAGGATGTGTGAGATCAAAGAGAAGCCACTACATAGAGAATAGTTGAGAGAATCAAAGCATTAGCTTTAAAATGTAAACAACTAAGTGATCACAGTGCCCAGACTTATGAGCGACTTACTGAGGACCCTGAACTCAAGACACTGGAGTCATGGATCTAGGAAGAAAAGTAGCAAGAAACAATAGTACATGCATAGCTGAAGCTCTTATAGGCAGTTGAAAGAATGAAACGATCCTAGGAACAACGCACTGCTCAACAACAGGTCCACACCATACAAAGAAAAGTCATGGAAGTGACTCAAAGGCTCCAACTAGTCCAGGACGAAGCTTGCCAACTTTTTGACGAGATTGAAGGCTGAGGAGCAGAGCTGGAACAAGTAGTCACTACAATCGAACAACGCTTAGAGGGACCTTTCAACAAAGAAGTTATCCAAGAGTTTGCTGAGCAGGAGGCCTTGGCATAGCAAAAGGTCAAAGCAGCTCGAGGCTTTTGAGGCAGAGCTACCCAGACCAGAGTGACTCGAGACGAGTCAAAGGTGAGTGTTGGGGGCCTGTTGGCCCTTTACCAAGTTTTGAGGATCCTTGGTCAGGTTTGACCTATTTTGGGACTTTGACAGGCTGTCGAAAGTGGAGTGCAATTCAAAGTGAATATCACGGGATCTCAGCCCCTTTTTAGGGCACTTTTGGGTTTTGGGCTTATGTAACTGGTATGGGGATGTCGACCCATGGGTTTACCCATGTTTTTTCCCTTTTGTAATGTATAAATATATGTTTAGGCGATGTAAGAAAGACACCGGGGCCTATAAGAGACAAGTTGTAAGTTGCACTAAGTGCAACTAATAGTTGTAAATGATTTGTGCATATTGTGTGAGGTTTGCAAAGCTAAGTGAAAGTGACTGTAAGAAACTGTGTAAAGGCTTTGTGTTGTACCCTAGCTTAGGGATGGAGGATTTGGAAAGGTGCACGCCGATATTCTGTCTTCCACGAAATAAGATTTTGATGTTATGTTCCTATAAGAAGCTTGATCGAAGATAATAAAGAAGAGAAGAGTTGGTGGACGTAGCCCCAGGATGGGGGTGAGCAACGTATATCTTGTGTTATGGTTTCTTTGTCCGTTATGGCTGTTATAGTGTTTATATGATTCATTCTTAGTGTAATGATGAATACTTAGATGAATATGATAGCTCAGTGCCTAATGATGTGAATAAGATGCTAGATCTGATCTGTGTTGATATGCTTAGTGCTTCAATATATTAGATCTGGATGAATAGTGTGATGCTCTGTTATTAGGGTTTATTTGTGCTATAAAAAAAGGCTAAATACTAATGAACTATAACTGCTAAGTTCTATGTTAAGGTGTTACAATAACAGATCTGTGTCTCAGCTAAGGTTGCAGACACTGGAGTCCTGCAACCACCCCTGCCTCTACCTCAGGTGAGACTTCATCTGCTTTGTAGGTGTTGACGAAAGGGTCGGTAGTTAGGGTTTTTTTGGTGCATTGTTGAAGCATTGAACCCTAGGTCTGCCCCTGTGCCAACAAAGACCCCATAATCTAACATGCAATTGTGAATTAAGTGGTCATGAATAGTTAATGTAATATAAAACGGATCAATAGAATCCTTAGTATTTTTTATTTGCGGACCAAAAATAATCGTAGATCTTTCATCTTGTATATTGATCACATCAGCGTGACATTCATCATCATAAAATTTATCATTTTAGCAATCTGTTTTTTATAAATTTGATTCTTGGCAAGCTTAACCAGGGACATGGGAATTTTAATTTTATTTATTTCATTTTTTAAACTGAAACCCCCAGTTGTTTTTTTTATTTCTCTAGTTGGAGGTTGTGCTTCAATATTATCTATTTTCTTAGTTTGTGTTTCTCTTCTTTCAACTGTTTTGGTTCGGGAATCTTTTGTTTTGACCAACGATTTAGTAACAACTGCCTCATTCACTTTATTTCTTGATAAAATATTTGTTGGTGGAACACTTGTAGGATTTTTTTATCTGGGCCTTAAATTGTACGTATGTTGAAGTTTGACCATTATGGAGACGGTGATTCCTTGATATGAAGACTCTCCCATATTATTTATACTTTCCTCATTATTAAACAGGGATTCTAGGTCTAGAGATCTTTCATAATCATGTCTAGTTAAATGAGGTTCTTGGTCTTCATCACTAAGGTTGTTTATATCCTCTTCCAACCGATCATAATTTTGAATATCATCCCTTTGCATAAAATTTTCCATTTTAAACATAGATTGGATTTTTTTATATTCGTTTTTTACTTGTCTTTGTTGCATCTAAGGGTTTGGGTTTCTCCTGAACTGATTTCTAGTGAATGGATCAGGTTTGGATTGGTCTAGTTCCATTCTAGATATTTTTTTCGAAAAATATTTGATTATCTTATCCATCTAGTCCATTTTTTCTTCTGCAGACTTCCCAGATCCGAAGGGTCTTGCTTATTCCATGAAACATTTAGGTTCTTTGGTTCCTGTCTCAACCTTGGATTTTAATTTACCAGATGTCATCATATTTGATTCTATTTCTATGGCATCGTCTTGCATTCCTTCCAGAGTGGCAGATCTTCTTTCTCTTAAGAGTAAGGCAAAGTCGAGTTCAAAAGCTCCTGCAAAAGTTACCTTTGTCGCGGGTTGTGAGGTTTTAACTTCAGCTGGAATCTTATGTATAGTTTGTTGAACCTCTAATTAAATTCAAGAACCAACTCAGAATTCCTTTTTCTTAGAGCCCCAAATTCAACCAAATAATACATATGGTCTTTCTTTTCTCCCCACTGTCTTAAAAATGCATTTTCTAGCTCGTCATATGATCGTAGGGATCCTACCAGGAGTCCTCGGAACCAAGTTCTTACTTGTCCTTAAAATGTTTTCACTAAAATCCTTGAGTAAAAATATTCATCTTCAATGCCAAGGATATCAACAAATTGATTAAAAAATGCTATGTGCTATGTGGCGGTTATCTCCTTCTCCCGTAAATTTGGGTAAGTTCTTCATATAAGTTTTAGGCAAATCATGAAGGATGGCAGGGAGGACCAAGGGAGCGTATCAGGAAACTACCTTGGAAAAAATTCTAGGGATTGGAGGTTTGATCTAGGTGGATATCGGTGGCCACCCACCTTTTCCAAATGGCTCAAAACAATTTTCTGGCAATTTTTACAATTTACTATTTTTAGCAGGTTTTAACTTTCGGGGCCATTTTGAGGGCCCAAATGAAGGTTTTTTGAGATAGAGGTTCTCAATGATAGTCAAAGGAATGATAGATCCCCCAAAATGAATCTCCTCAATGATACCTTTCCAACGAGCTATCACACGCCTAAAACGAATATCATATACAAAAGTTACGACCCTGGGAAGTTGATGTACTCACTTACCCAAACGGGGCCCACACGACTTTTGGCACTTCATCTCCTAGGGTTAGGTTTTTGGATGTCTAGGGTTTTTGGCATTCCTTCTTATTGTAAAAAGGCCTTCAGAACCTCATTGTAATCATCTTCTTATGAATGCGAGTAGCCATCACATCTCTTCTCAGAGATAAGCTGCCACCATTCTAGCGAGTCTTTCAGTCTGTATTTTTACAATCTCTGTACATTTATTTCATTGATAGAAATCATGTATTACCGTATATCTATGTTTATGGTTGCATCTCTGATACATTTCTATTATATTATTGAATATATGCGATATCTCTGTGCATTTCTTTATTATATCTCCGTTCTCATTTCGTTCCGAAAATAATCCAGATCAAGGTTGTCCTTGACCTTGTCCACTTGCTCCTCCACATCCAGCACCACCTCCTCCAGCAACATCCATTGGAATTCTAGGGGATGGAATTTGGGAAAAAAGAGCATTTTCAAAAATTTCAAGGGACCAAAGTGATGACCTTTCAACTTATTCGAGATGTGGCAAAGGAAATTCCTGAAAAAGGTTGTTATTAGATGAATATTCTAGAAGAGGAGGAAAAGGGAAACGTGGAATGGTTTCCTCATACTTACAAGACGTATAAATAGGTGAATTGATAGGGGATGAAACGGGGTATAAAATATGCTCTTCAGGGTTTCGAAGAACTGAAACCTTTACTTTGGGTAAGGATGGGTTAGACAAAATAATAATGACATCGGGTAGGGAGAGGGATCTTTCGTTCTGACCTTTAAGAGTATCACTCGTGTCAATCTCAGTGTTTATTTTGGGCACAATTTCCTTCGGGTTCTCAAACCTAACCGCAAGTTTAATAGTTGATGCCTCCACAGAGGGTGCTTGTTTAAAATTCTCTTCTGGGGTTAGTTCCTCAACCATAATGTTAGTATTGACTTGTGCAACTTTGGGTTGGTATATTTTACCTACCGATGTGGTAGTCGATTTGAGGTATCCCTTTAGCTTCAAAAACCTTTCGAGATCTGATACATGTGTGGTTTTCTTATCGTTTGGATTCTTTGTGGTATTATTTCTACCGAATGCCAATTTATCTGTGGTGGAGTCGCCAAGTGAAAGATAAAAATAAGCCTTACTTTTGTATTCAATCTTTGTTCACTATCAAAGATAGAATCTTACCTTGTCGTTTTTCTATGGAAAAATAACTTCGGTTCTCCATCCTCGGCAACGGTGCCAAAAATATGTTGTTCCTGAGATTAATCTTAAGGCTCAAAGAGTAATGTCAGGCATCAGGAAAGTTTAAAGAGAGTGTTTTTTAAAAGTGTTTTTATACCTTATTTGTATGAAAAAAATTCCTTAAATGAAATTAACAGTATGGCAGCATAGAGGCCATATTTCGTGTCTGAGTCAAAATTGTAATATCAAATGATGTGATAGAAAACTACAAAATTGTAAAACAAAGAAAGACATCAATTGTTGAAGAGTCCCACCTTGTTGCAATGGAAGAAAATAGATAGTGTAACCTTGAATAAAGTATAAGATACAATAATCCACACAACTCGTGGGTCTTGATTTACTCACAGTAAATGCAGAGTAAAAACTGCTTACTTAACAAATTACTAATGAAATATGATTAGAGTAGTTGTCATACTAAATTGAAATCAAACCTGTATCAAGGAGTTGCATAAAGAAATGTTGAGATATGGAAAAACAAAAGAAAAACATAACACAAACTAAACAAAATTTAGAATATCTGTCTGCACTTGTATTAATACTCAATGAGAGTTTTTTGTCTTACATTCAACAAGAAACGGCCTTTTTTAGATCTTCAATCTATGTATTTGTACAAAACTGTTACAAATCAAAATGGTTGGACTTCTTATAATTTAAAATAGCAAATATTTGAAATAAGAAATCAGAAAATAGAGAATGATGACCTTCGTTGGCAATCTATGTCTCTTCATCTGCTAACTGAAACACTTCCTTTCCTTATTCTTTTGGCCTAGATACAACTTTCATCTGATCTTCTTAATGGTTTGGCATATATTTCTGGCATTCTTTGTTTGCTTCCATCTGTCCCTCAAATATGTTAATAACATGCACGTGTTCTTTACTTGTTTCCGGATGTGCTTATTTTCCCATATTCAATACATTGGATGTATTTACTCACCAATTTACCACCAACCTTGAAGATTTAGCTTCTTCATTCACCTCGAAAGTGTATAACTTCCTCTCTACCCGAGGCATCTTTTCTTGTATCTTTTTCGCTCCTTGAGATATGACCTATAATAGCAAGCTTGGGTTTACTATCCATTTATTTATTTGAAGGATATCAATCTGGTTCATTTTTTGAATGGTCGTCAGAGATTCTTCTTTGCTTGTTCTGGAATTATATTGGTTCTTTGCTATATAAATTTTCCCTAGGGCTTCGGAGATAGAATTTCCTTCAAAATCAATCAATCCTTTGTCTATTAATGATAATGATTCTATAGAAGCTTCATTTACCTCTCTAACAAGTCTTTTTCTTTCTGCTAGATCTTTTTTCCGGGCCTTTAAATCCATATCGCCTCTTATTTGTTCAGGAAGAGAAAGCCGATGAACATCTTAGATGTGATCCTTTGATACCAATAATATGGCCTCTTGAAACTTAACTTAGGCTGAGCGGGCTTCTCTTTATTTGATGTAGATGTATTTCGGGGAAAGATCTCTTTCCTGGTAGCAATTCTAGATGGCATCAAATTTCATAAAAAGATCATGTTGAGCCTTTTCCAATTTTTCATTTATTTCCAGTGCTAGAATCTGGAAGGCGGAGATATCCATTGAGGTACTTGTGCGCAACTCCAACCTAGCTTGAAATTGTTTTATTAATTCATCATGTTGGGTGATCAATCCTTGATTGAACTGTGAAATACTTTGGAGCTCATCAAAGTTGGCCTGGAGTTGTTGAATTTGTTTCTTATCATATGCTCTGATCTGCTCAAAGTCTCGACTCATTTTGTTCTGGATAGTCTACTCAGTTGTGTGTATTTTCTTTTGAATTTTCTCTACCAACATGGACTTATGTTGCAGTTGTTAGACCAAATTTTCCATAGACCATTGATTAGAAGTGGTGAAAGTGCCCAACAAACCTACAACTTCCTTTGTGAATTCTGTATCATCTCAGTTTTGTCTATCGTACACCATTCTTTTCCTTTTGACTATCATTCCATCTTTCTGATTTGTTTATGTTTTGACGATGGCCCTTCGTTTCTTGTTGAAGAAGAAGTATGAAGGGGCATCTCTTTGGGAGAAATTGGGGTAATATCACCTATAAAAATGACTTTGGAACTAGGATTTCTGAAACTTGACTTCAACAGTGTCAATGATGTAATAGGGGTATCCATATCTATGGATGGCTATTGCTGGCAAACAATGTGGCTGGTGTCGAATGAGATGTATCTTTCCCTTACTTCAGGAAGGCTTTGAGTTGAGTCGTTGCCTAAGGGCCTAATGGACTTGACAATGAAGCTTTCAATTCCTTAGTCAAAACTTCAAAACCCTTTGGGGTTTCCTTAGTATCATGTTTTCTAGAGTTCCCTGATTCAAAACCCAAAGGTACAAATTCTTGTGTAGGCGAAGTGGCTACCAATTCTCCCTATAGTACTTTTGGCAAGATGTTTTGTTTGTGTCTTTGAAAACTGAGGAAATTGGCCTGTTGATCTGCAATTTATGTTAAAAATCATTACTGTTGATTTGTGATAAATGCCATTAGTATTTGGTGGTTCGTGTTCGAGAGTTTTGGATGAAACAGAATTGAAATTTCCCGAATCGTGAATTTGTGAAAGGTTAATTACGAGATAATCTCTTTTAAAATATTAATTAATAATGTTTAACTTCAAATGCTTCAGATATTTGGACTTCAGGATTTTTAAATGTAGCTCGAGAAGAAATTCTCGAAACTCGAAACTGCGAAAAGATTAATTATCCAATAATCGTTTTTATGTTTTAATTAATCATATTAAGTTCAAGTGCTTCTGAAATTCATATTTCATAGGCTTTCGGATATGATGAAAGGTAAACGACCAAAATCCAAAGTGAGAAGTCGTTAATTATATTTTGACCAAGATTAACTTAATTAATTAAAATTTAATACCTCACATCTTAGTGCTTCGTGGATTTTCCAATTAGCTCTTTGTTATATTTACGAAGAGTCGTCTCCTGTAGTGACGTGTCGAAGATGATCTCATTCTAGATGATGTGTCAAGAATAGGAGGTACCACGTATTACTTAGAATTGTATTAATATTCAAACAAAAATGTCAGAAAAGGGTGCCACATGTCAACCCAGGTAAGACTCAAAAGGTACATGTGTACTATGACTTGTGTCCCTTAAATTCTTATGAAAAGTAATGAACAAACACTTTCAGGTTTTGGGTCCTTTATCATTAAGAGTTCTCAAAATGCCTGAAGCACGAAGCTCTGGAGTGACCTTTAGTGATCTGACTCTTTAACAATCAGGCAACTCCAAAACTCTTGGAAAAAATAAGATCTTCCGATCGAATGGGGAGGCTTGATCTATGATGGATTTCATGTGCGCCTTATTACCAATGAACCAGAAATAACTTTGATTTAAATTTCGAAAGTTAATTTCTGAGTTACCACCTTAGGAAGGATTATACTTTCATGAAGTGGATAATGTAAAGCTCAAATTTTAGGATTATATATGTTCCAACAGTACCAATATTTTTCAACACCTTATAAGGGCCATAGTTCTTCAGTGATAATTTATTATCCTTCTTATATTTATTGAGGGACATCTTTTTGTATCATTGTAGTCTTAAAAATACCCAATTCCCTACTTGAAAATGTATTTCACTACGATGTTGATATGCTTGTTGTTTCATGCAATTTTGTGCCATGGTTAGGTTGTCCTTTAAGAGTTGGAGAACTTTTTGTTGATGCTCGACATGATATTCCACTACTTGAACCTTAGATTTTTCTTTTAGAGAAGAAGTGATGGATTGTGGGTGATATCCATAAAGTGCCATAAATGGTGTCATTTTTTTTGTAGTATGAAATGAAGTGTTTTAACACCATTCTGCCAAAGGTAACCACTTGAACCATTGTGTTTGTTTATCAGAGACAAAGAAACAAATGTATCCTTCTAGACATTTGTTCACTATCTTAGTTTGTCCATCAGATTGAGGATGATAAATGGGCTATGAGCCAATTGAGTACCCAAACAAGAAAATAATTATGTCCAAAAATGTCTAGTGAAGATGGGATCTATTTCACTTACAATAATCTTTGGTCTTCCATGTGGATTTTTAACTGTCTCCATTAATGTGGAAAAAATTGTACTGTCTTTGAAAGGATGATAGAGTGCACAAAAGTGTGCGTAGTTGATAAGTATATCAACAATCACCATGATGACACTCTTTCCTTCAAACTTTGGTAACCCTGTGATGAAATCCGTGGAAACCTCCTCCAATGCTAGCTTGCAATGGATAATGATTCTAAAATACCTAGGGTCTTAACTGTTTCTACCTTAGATTTTTGGAAAACCAAACATTCTTCCACAAACATTTGAACATCAGTTTTAAGGCCATCCCAAAAAAATTCCCTCTTGACCCTATGATAGGTTTTCAAAAATCCCGAGTACCCTCCTACGGAAGAGGTGTGTAGTTCCAAAAGTACCTTTTGTTTGAGTTGGGAGTTCTTACATAAATATAAGCAATATTTGTACCATAGTGAATCATTTTTCCATGTAAATGTATCAGATGCATTGGAATCCTGCTGTAACCTTTGAATGAGATTCCACACTTCTTTGTCATTCTTCCATTCACCCCTTGCTTATGTTATACAATTAGGTTGGATGATAGAGATATTACAGAGAAATGCCTCAACATATTCATCCTTTACTGAGAGTGCATATGCCACAACATTTTTCTTCCCCTATTTCTAGATGATTTCAAAGTCATAACCCAACATCTTGGTCACCCATTTTTGTTGTTATTCTGAAGATAGTCTTTGTTCTAAGAATTATTTAAGAGAATCATGATCTGTTGTGACCTTAAAGTTTCTACCTATTAGGTAAGGGTGCCATTGCTTCAATGCATGTAGTATTTCCATCACTTCCTTCTCATAAATGGGTTTGTGTAAGTCCTTTCCCTTGAATGGCCGACTTTTGAAAGAAAGGGGCCTTCCTTCTTGCATTAGAACAACAACAATGTGCCTTATCCTAATCATTTAAAAGAAAACATACCAAAAATATGTCCCAATAGTTGGGTGGATGACCAGATAGAAGAGAAATATGAGGTTTCATGTCGTAACCCATGTGGAGAAGATATGGATGCAATAAACATAGAGATTGGGTGCATCAAATCTATAACAACCTCTCTAAGTACCATGTTCTATTTATAATATTTCACATTTGAATTGTAACACATATTATGTTTATATTAATTCTTCAATTATTAGACATATGACATTGTCTTTTGTTCGCATTTTTACAAGTGCATTTATTCCCATCTATGTGGGCATATAGACATCATTTTTTCACTCAGTATATCGATGAAGGCCAAAACGCACAATATTGTGGAGTGGAGATCAAGTTCGGCCAACTTATTCATGCTAGCCACCATGATGAAAACCTGATAGAGGGGAAGTTAGGTTACATTGGAAAGATACAAGAGATCATGCAAGTGGATTTCTCATCGTTTCAATGTGTTATTTTTTATTGCAAGTGGTGGGATACCTTTGACCGGAACAATGCAAAGGAAGATCGTGATAGTGGGTTAATATGTATTAACTCTAAAAAATGTGGGTTGAAAGTAAGGAGACTTATATTGTCCTAAAACATTGCAACCAAGTGTCTTTTTACCCAGATGTGTTAGATGGGGATTGGTGGTTCATACTAAGACATGATCCAAGATCTAAACATCCTTTTTAGAAGAACAATGTTACAATTCCAAGAGAGGAAAATAATCAGGGTGATGGCAACGAAGATTGATTTGTAAATTATTTGTTTGGACATTTATATTGTGTATGTGTCATTTTATTATGGGTATCTATAATGGAAAATTATGTTTTTTTTTTCCTTCATTTTATAATTATGTTGGATATTAAAAGTTAAAAACCATTTACAACCACCATATTGAAAATACATTAAATATACATACAAGCATAAGATGTGGTTTTGATATATTTTCATTGTCATATTTATTGTTTATTATAACAAATTTATGTTGTATTGTATTCAAATATGTTTATGTTAACTCTTGAATTACTAAGCATTAGTTGAGATATCACAAAGTTGGTGGCGTACAATAGTAAATATCTATTTTAAATTATATTTTATTTAACAAAAAATAAAGATATTAAAAAATATTCAAACCTCAAAATTTGTATTGTTTAAGAAAATAAAAATTCAAATAAATATATACTTACTTTGAAGAAAATTCTAAGGAAAATTCCAACAAAATAATTTCATGAAACATCTACAGTACTTTTGATGTTGGCATTACCAACTTTCATGGAATTACCCACCTTACCTAGTGCAACTATCATGTCCTTCACCTATTCCACTCTATCCTTTAGTTTTATAATCATATAAACTTATATTAATCATTCATTTTGCATTCTTCCTTAAATAACTGTGAATATAAGGACATGGAAATTCTAGAAGAGTTGTTTTCTAGAGCCTAGTCAAAATTAAGGAAAATTTTAATGATCCATACTTATCTAAAGGTATAGAAACCTTTGCCAACTTTATTAATTCCTTAAAATACTAATTACAAATGTTGGGTGATATTATTTTTTAGTAAAAATTTCACAAAGTCTGTATTGGAGTAAAAAATTGTGAAACCATTTCATCTAAAGTGTATAGATCAAAATACAACCTAAGTGGGCCTTGTTATCACTCTGTAATTTATTATGATGAGTAAGAAGTTGAAAGAGGTAGCCACAAAACCACTTTGGATTCTGGGATCTATCCCTCCTACTCAGAGAGGGATATCTCTATAAGATTTAGCCTTCTTTGCTGGGAATTTTAGGCTAGTTATGATAGTACAGGGTTTGGTTTTTTGAATTGTTTGGTTGGAACAACAAGGGAAGGCCATTGGGCAATGTCACATACCCACTACCTAAATCATATTTTTTTCTGGTCTCCTATTGAATCAGAAGCCCTAAACATCCATGGAGGACCAGCGTAAGCTGGCTCTTTCTCTCTCCCTTCTCTCATGCAGTCGCGGGTCATGATCACAGTCCGAATAAACATAGTACCTCTTTCATATTTCGCGCCTCGGCGCTATAGTGATGTCGATTCATTTAACTTAGCAATCACCGAATCCTGATAGGGCTAGCGATCGGCCAATGGGGACGAATCCCTACAGGGTTAGCAAATGGCTAATAGGAACAAATCCCAACAGGGTCATAGAACAGCCAATGAGGAATGGCCCCATTGTGCAGTTAAGTGGAATACAGGTGGCAGGGAGGGAAACGCGACACGGTAGTCGACATGATAGGAGGGGTCCTACTTCACACGCCACACTATTCTGGACCCCCCCCACACATTAAAGGCAGAATGGCAAGGGGGGTCCGGAATCCACTTGAGAGTCGTTGATCATGATGAATTAATCTCAACCATTCGAGACTTGCATGTCCAATT
>JASDQU010103441.1:226145-255031 GCA_032191745.1 Picea mariana | reverse complement strand
TCTCCTCTGTGTTGGGTGAAATACAAACCTTGAGTGTACTCTGGAAATAACCTGTGAAATACCGACTTTACCTGATTTGATGGTGTCAGACCCTCTGAACCTCATCTGTACCTGCGTCACCGGACATGAACTTGCCATTTCTGGTGTGATCATAGTTGCGCGTCGGTTCTGGAAAGATTTCAAATTTCTGTCATATCCCGTCATACGAGCTTGAACTATCATGATTGCTTGCTTCCACCAGCGCATGTCTCGGATCTTGTTGTGACGTGGGGTTATCACTTCATTATTTCGTGCATGCGTGGATAATGAGCACGTGAACCGTGTTTTATGCAGCTACGGCGTTTGGAGAATATCCCTGTCATCAGGCTCGCTTGCTACTTTCCACAGCACGCGAACCCTTCGGAGACCCCTGTTAGCTGCGGAAAGTGAATACTTTCCACAGCGCACCCTTTGATATGAAAACTCACTTTAGCTGTGGAAAGCAAAACTTCGTGCCACAACATTTAAAAATATTTCTTAGCGCGAAAGCAAGTATTCTCCATATCGTGCCACGTGCGAACTGTCTATTGAGCTTCTCGCGCCTCGTTACTTTCCATAGCACCTTGAACTGATGAAATAATGCCTTTAGCTGTTGAAAGCTATCGCTTTCCAAAGCTAACGATGGGCCTTTTTACATAATGTTAGCTGTTGAAAGTAAACAATCACATTTTCGAAATAGAAGACTTTACAATCCAAATTATTTTTAAGTCAAACCAAAATCTAAAATTTTGTAGCTAAAAGACTTAACAATGAGTTGAGGAAACTATCAGTAGCCATGCTATCCATCGTAAAACCCAACCAAAATGATGGTGCTATTTTGGGAGTTAACAGGGTCGATTCCACCAATAGCTTTCAACAGTGCCTTCCGTTGTGTAGGAAAACTTTGAAGGATTTCGAGGGCTAACATCGCAGAAGGTGCTTGGGCTAGATCTTCAACAATGTTGTATTTTTGGGCAACACGAGCATGAGGATTGAACATTGAGTTCTGAACAATGCCCTTTGGAAGGGGTCGAAGAACTGTGTCAAGGCTTGGTCATTCGAGATGAAGAGGACTATTGGTAGGTAGAGTCACAGAAGAGGGTTGTACCAATGAAGGAGCTAGATCATCAACCTTATTTTTAGAGGGAGAATAAGCTTTGGCTCGAGTGGTGAGTGCAATGTCATTCTTCTTTGAATCACTAGTACACACCAATACATAGGACATAGTAGAAGGGGAAGGTTGGTCCTGAATGACCAATTGGGCCTATTGTTGAGAGGGGAAGGGTTGGGACAGAACGACCAAAGAAGGTGGTTTTGGGGCTCCTTGAAGGACTTTAGTGACCTCGATGCGTTGTGGACAATCCTTCATGTAGTGATCATCACCACAGATAAGACAAGGGTATCAAGGTTTACGCTTATCCCTATTGTCAACAGGCGGAGTTTTTGTTTTCTCTGCTTGTAAAGTATTTTTGTCCTCCTTATTCTTACCCTTTCCTTTTCTGGATTTGTTTTTACCAGCTGGGGTAGATTGAACTGCATTTACCTTAGAAGTCTTGCCAGTGGGAGGGGTAGGAGACAGAGCATTTTGAACATTAGAAGAAATAGGTTTGGGGTTGGTGCTTGAGGCAGAATGTGGTTGGGCATGGAAAGTGCCAATCACATCGTCGGTCGCATGAGAGGCAGTTGGAGTAGTTGAAGTGGCGGAAGTGGAAGGATGAGGTGCATCAGGGGGTAAGTCATAAAGAGTACCCGTTTATGAGTAAACGAGGTCAAGATATTGAGCGTGACTTATGGCCTATTCTTCTGTGAACCATGAACAATGTCGTTCACAAATGATTTTGTGAACCACTCTGCTAGCAACTGACCGGGAAGTTCGAGTTTGATGAGACATTGTCTCCTTCGCCATTCATGAATGTGATCAGATATATGAGTGTCTTTGGTTTGTTTGAAAGAACTCAAAATATCAGTCCCTGTTTCATAACGGATCGGTCACTGGTAGTGTGTGAGGAAGGCCATATCTAGGGTGTTGAAATCGGTGAAGAAGCCTCGTGGTAATTCTATATACCACTTCATAGCAGAACCCATGAGAGTTCTTTGAAACAGATGTAAATGAATAGAGTCATCCATCAAGGAGTTGGATGAGCACCAGAGGTGAAAATTCATGACGTGTTTGGTCAGGTCCTCTCCCACTTTTCCATCAAATTTAGGGATGTCCGATGGTAGCTTGGATGGTATAGTGGGCCATTGGGGAGAGTGATGAATTGGATCATTTAAAATCCCTGATAGATCTGAGAGATCCAAAGTGGCCAAGAAGGGTAACTGTCTATTCACATGCGGGTACTAGTGGCTTTGGGGAGGGAGCCTCGTTGGCAAACCAGTGGGACCATAAGCAGTCTGCATATAATGCGAAGACCCAGGAAAATTTGGTGGTTGTTGTGGAGGAAAGTAACTCATGGGATTCTATCTTTGAAAAGGGATGTGAGTTTAAGAATTCAAGCCCCAAATAGGATTGGACGTACCTGGTGTTGGCAGCCAATTTGTATTTTTATACTATCCTTATAAGCTGCCTACACCAATATTTCGCAACCCTTGATTTGCCTCACAGTCTTTAAATAAAATGACACTATTATTTCGTGCATTTGCACACTTACCTATGTTCTTGTTTTCACGACTGCAAGCGTGAAAACTTTGTTTTTAAAGTCACATTAAAACATCATTGGATTGTTTTGATCACTCTTGTCTCTATGTTCATTGCGTTTCAAATTTATTTATCGTTATACAATTGACAAGACTCCAAGATCCTTATTCATTTGGCATTCTTATTTGTTAATAAGACTTCGTTTTACAAGACTGTGATGATATTCTTTTGATCGAATTTGTGATGCATTGATGATTTGATTTATATGTTCTTTGATCGATTCCCTTGACACATTGGTTTCATGAAAACACATTGGTGTTGTGGTTAGACCCTTGGTATAAATCATTTCATACAACACATAGTTCATATAATCAAACCCTTGGTGTGATTTCGAAATTATTGCTTTGGTTTTAAACTATGCTAAAACTATGGCTTGCGCAAATGTTTGGTCGATTTATTATAGATTTCATTGGTTGATTGAGTGGCATAGTTTTTAACCTATGCAATAGTGGGTTGAATAGTTATATGCACTGGTGGTTGTATTATGGGATATGACCGTTTTGCATGTATTGAACTAGCTCCACCACCTTCGCACGTTCTTTCATTAATTATTTCCCCCTACCCCGGTTCACCTTTGCTAGTTTTTGGGTGAGCCTGTGAGCTATCGACCCTGTGTATACTATGTTCGAACCCTTACCCACTCACCCTGCTTACCGTGTGCTCCTGTGTATGGCACCGGTGGTGCGCATAGAGCCGAATTGTAGCCAAACTCTGTTACTCTTCGATAATGCTCGAAAGGATTTAGAAAACAGTGGTTGGTTGGTGTTTATAAAGAGGTTTGAGGGTTTCAAAATTTTGGTTGCCCAGCAATTCTCCCTTACCTTTGACGAGTGTAGGGATAAAATCGGTCACATACAGCTTGAGCTGAATGAATAATTCATAAGCTCTGCTACAGGATTGTCGGCTACAGGCCAAAGGTGGTTCAAAAAATCCAAAGTCGACAAGGTGCCATGGACATTCCTATTCATATCAAGGAAGGTTGTTCCCTTTGATAAAGGTATGCCTATTTCTACCCTCAAACCCAGGTGGCACGATCTTTTGGTAATTGTGAAATAGTTTGTGACATGTGAAGGTCGGTATGGCTTGATTTTTCTGTATCACCTCCGGTTATTGGTGAATTTCAAAGGCTATCCTTTGAATATGCCGCATTACTTCTTGTGCAGTCTTTACAAGATGTCTAAGAGGTTCAAATGTGAGAGGGTTGATAGTAGCTTGTTTCATCACGGCTTGATTAGACTCATTATCGTCCACCATTTGAGCCTTCATGGCGATAATTGGCAAGCCTTTCTATTTAGAAATGGCTTTGCTAATCCGGAGTCTATTCAAATTGACAAGGTTGTGGCTAGTGAGACTATGGTCGGGCCACCCGTGCCATTTCATATCCTTCTACCCCCTACCAAACCCTCGATTTTCCCTGACATCGACCTACTTGACATCATAACCAACCCATGTACAAAAGACCAGACTGAGGCTGTCAAGAAGCCTGTGAGTAAGAAATTCAAGGGTAATCCTACTGTCAATAGAAAAGGGAAGGAAAATGCTCAATTGATATCGAGACTCACCCGTAACAAACCTAAACAAAACATCGACTAGAAGCCCATAGTGTTGAGCGAGGACTCGGACTTTGATATTGAGCATTTCCTAGCTGAGGAGTACCCCTATTCCCATGGCATATGCTCTACGAAACCCTATGACTATGTATCTAATTTTCCCCCATGCCTCAAAAGCGACTCAAATTATCTGGGAATCAAGTTGCACAATGAAACCCCTAGTGGTTTAAACAAACCCTCGCCTGTGTTATCAAATCTTGAGCAACCATCATGTATCCAGTGTAACGCTTGGCTAGAGCGTTATTACATCGATGTTCCCCTGTTGCAATCAAAGATCAAAGCATTAGAAGAATAGGTGACAGTGTTGGTGAAGGAGAACCACAGGTTACAAGCCAGTGAAAAGAAACAAAAACCACCAATTCGATTGTCTTCAGGAATGTCGAAGCGGCAACAGCCTTTGTCAATTCCAAATTATCATGACCGAGTTGTTTTCTGATTGTTCAGGTATGAATTTCAATATGAATTTTTCTTTGTAAGTTTTCTTGAATTAATATAACGAATTGGGTTTTGATTTCGATTAGCTCTGTTCATTTTAATACATTCGAAATGATTATGTCATAGTTTGACCATCAAAAACGGTTATGTTGTGGATCCTGTACAGTAGATTCATTTTGCTAAAAATGTAAATATGATTTGGTTATGGGATTTTTGTCATGCCCAGTCAAGTATAAGCAATTGATTGGTTTTTTATTCGGTTCAGTTTGTTTCTGAATCAATTCGTCTGTTTTAGGATAGTCGATTTGGTTTGATTTCAATTAGTTTCGTTTGTTCCTAATAGACTCAAAACAACCTTGCTGAATTCGATTTAATAGGAATGACTCTGTTCTTTATTGAATCAATATTCTCATTTGGATTTTGATTACATTCGACCTGTGCAAAAGATCTATTTCCTAAAATCGTTTATTTGTGTTGATTGATACAATTTTGCATTTCGATTGTGTCAGCCCCAAACTATTTCGATTCATTCTTTTTTTTATTTGATTTGCAAATGATTACTGTGTGCCATGACTATCATAATTGTTTGTATATATTTGATATAGTTCCATTAGTTTGAAAAATGATCCTGTTGATTTCGTTTGGATTCGACAATGATTTTGTTAATGGCTGAAGCGACATAAACTATTACATGCATGATTTGTTTAACCGGTTACAGTTTGTGTCAATTGGAATTGGTTCATGAAAATGATTTCATTGCTGTGGAATTATCTAATGTGATTCTGTTTACCCCAAATTGGTGAAAAAAAATTGAACAGAGTGCATGTATCTCTGTTATCATTTGATTGACCACAATTTCGTTTGCTCGCAAATTAGCATAATAGTTTTGATTTGAATGATTCGTTTGGTTTCCAATTGGCAATTAGACATTTGTTTAATAGTTTGAATATAATTCTTTAAGATTTGAATTGGTTTTAAAATGATTCTATGTTCAATTTAGACCAGTTACAAAATCGCAATATTCTCTAACTAGTCTTAGAATTAGATTTTTGTCAATTTTATCAATAAAATATCCTCTAATATTGTCTATTCTTGTCCTCTTTCAGGTGCATACGAATTACAATGATTAATTGGGCATGCTATGGTAGTTTAGGAGATACTTTGGATATGGTTTTGTTTTAGGTTGATTAGCTTGAGTCAGAAATAGAGAAACTGGGATATTATCTCCAGATTTTTTGTAAACTGTTTCGATAATTCCCATAGGGGATGTTTTACCCTGTGGGAAGTCTTTAAATACTTGTTATTTTTTGTAAAAAAATGATGGTCACTATGGGAGAACCAGACTATGGATTTATGATATAGACTGGGATGAAAGTTGATGTCTTGTAACAGCTTTTTCTTTCAATATATCAAACTTTTGTTTCAGATTTTATTCATATCAGTTTGCAGTCGATTATAGACTACTTTAGCTATCGTAATTCATTGCAGGTTGATGTGACTTGGTTTATATGTTGCCCATATCTGATCTCTCTTATTTAAAGATACAGTAATTATTCTGCTTCTGTTTAATGAGTTACAGGTTTACCTTTTTCGTTAAATGAATCATTTTGTACAGATCTTTGCACGCAGATTTATCTAACTGTGACAATTTGTAAATCATAAGATTGCTGTAATTTTTTATGTCTTGTTTGTCCTATAATTATATTTGAAGAGCACAGCAGCTTCCCGTTTACGAGAAGCTCGTGGAGAATCTGGTGCGGGTTTCCTCCCACCAAACAGCTGAATAAACTTCTGCATATAGGACAAACCTGAAGCATTACTTCAGGTCAGTTTGTTATTTGATAATTAATTCGTTAGTATAATATAAGTAGTTTAGATAGATATATGTATAGTTTAGATTTGTAGTTAGAGTTAGTGTTGTAGTTGCTTAGCTTAGATAGTTAGTTTTTATTCTATTTCTTTCTCATAAAACTAGAAAAATCAAAAAATAGTTTCATTGTCTTAGGACAGTGTACAAATGATTTTTGCAGGTTTTCATTTAAATCTGTAATTTGTAAATATTGTACATTTGTGATTAAGATTTAATACTGTCGATAGTTAAATGTTAAATTTCATAGAATTATTATAGTGTTAGATAGTAAATTGTATATATTAATAGTTCAGATTTGTTTATTAGTTTGTTTTAATTAGATTAGTTCATTTAGAGTAGTTTCCTTTTGTTTTTCTAGGACTTAGATCGGCCAACGGAGCCACTAAACCCATCAGGGTGGGTTATCTCAAATGGCTTGGGTTATTTAGACAACCCCGGACCGGATCCACTCTTCCAGTTGGCGGGCACTCATTTTCGCCCATCAACAAATGGCGCTAGAAGGAGGGCGTGAAATTTATTAATGGCACGAGGTAGTCGTAAGACTCCTCCACCACCTAATCGCTCACCTATAGTGACAAGAAGTCATTCGAACGATAACTTTCCCCCTCAAATAGCAACCACATCAAACGATGATCCACGGATCATAGTTGAGCCAGCAACCCCAAATCCTATAGGTGGTGACATACAAGAGATTGTCCATCAATCTCTCATAAGAACACATAGTGCCTTAGCCCGTTTGAGGAAACCAAATCGACCTTTGGACCAGCCTCTAGATTTCTCTGATACAAGAGAATAGCTAGGATGCACTAACCTCACTGTGAACCCTACAGATCTAATCCTCACTCCTGTTGCAGGAGGATCTGGAATACCTCCCTCACCACCTCCATCATCCCCTTCTTCTTCAGGAGAGGATTCTTCTGACAAAGGCAGTTCCCCTTCACAGCCTTCCACACCGACTACACTAATGGCCAACTAGAACAATCCTGCTAGACCTTAGCTCAACCAGGATGCGGTATCCGTACCTGGAGATCAGCATCCCTTACCCAAACATCCAGAGAAGTGGCTTCCCAAGTTTGAACCTGACTCTAAACAGATCGTTGAAGATCACATTAAAAATTTTATGTTAGCCATTAGACTCTGCAATGTTGAGCATGAAGACGTAGTCTGTAGGTTGTTCCCCTATACTTTCGAGGGCAATGCATCCACATGGTACTTTGCCCAGCAACCCCATACCATCGTGTCCTAGGAAAAGTTTGAGTCGTGCTTTTTGGAAAAATTCGGAGACGGTAAGCCTCCGGAAGTCCTAGTCATGGACCTTTCTAGCTTATGAATGAACCCAAAAGAGAAAATTAAAGACTTTCATCAAAGATTATTAACACTTAAAAACCAAATCCCTACAGATTCCATGCCTGCTGAGAATCTCATAATAGCATACTATACTAAAGCCTTGCATCAAAGTATAGCTATTTGGGTTAAATGATCTAAGAAATCCACGTTGTTAGAGGCCTTTGAGGAGGCCATTCAGATTGAAAAAGACATACTAAGTCTAAAAGACACTACTAGCAATGAAACAGAAATGAGTTCATCTTCCAAAAAGAAGATCGAAATCCTCCCTAGACCTACTCTAAGTAAAACACAACCTGAAAGCTCTGATTTAGAAAACTTAACTAAATTCATTCAAAAGATTTCGAATCAAGTTATAGGTTTAAAAAAGATGACCGAAGAAGCTTCGTCGAGCAAAGGGCCTTACAAGCCCCCGTTCAGGAAGCCTTTTCCCACCAACCATATAATCCAACCACCGAGGGCCTTAGTCTAGAAAGTCTGCAATAGGCCTTCAAACAATTCGAGAAGCCTAGGATAACTTGATACCTCCTGAGATTCCTGAGGAGGTAGTTGAACAAGAGACAGTTCAAGAAGAAGAGTCTTCTCCAAATATTTTTGGACACTTCTCGGATAACATCTTTCAAGCTAACTTTGAGATAGTACATCCCTATAACACTAGAAGTAAGACAGCAAACAAACTTTCTTCCGAAAAAACTACGACTTCACCTCCAAAACAATCTAAACCAGCTGAGACTAAATAAAGTCATGTGAACCCCAACTTGATTATGATTTAGTTGAAGATCTTAAAAAGTTAAGGGCTAACATTTATGTTTATGAGTTATTGAAATTTCCATTTCTGCTACAAAAAATGTTGCAAAACATCGCAGAGAATGGAAAAAATGGTAATTCAAACAGTAGCAAGGTTGTGCAGAACAAATTTCCTCATAAGACTTCCACTAAGAATAATCTTGATTTTCATGATAAAGGAAGCCTTCCTGTAAATAACGTAAATAATGTAAATAATGTAGATAAAGTAGCTTTAGAAACTGCGAGTAAAAAACCACAAACTACCACTCTTAGTACTCACAGAAATGTACCTCCATTTTTGTTAACTTTCAAAATATTTAATAGAAACATGCACAATTGTATGGTAGACTCAGGAGCGTCATCCAATGTGATGCCATGGTCTGTGTGTCAGAATATTAACGCTGAAGTTGAACCGTCCACTTTAAAAATCATCCAACTTGATAGAACCAGTGTGAAAGTTGTAGGCAAATTATGGAATGTGCTTATAAGATTATCATATAACCCCAAAGTTCATCAAGTCATTGATATTATTGTTGTGCATATTCCAGAAGTGTATGGTCTATTTTTAAGCAGGGACTAGTCAGAACAGCTACACGGCTATTTCACGACAGACTAGTCTCACCTATGGCTTCTAGAGAACGGCAATCCCAACAAGATCAAGGTAAATCGTGAATGCTACCTTAAGTTCACAGTCACAAATTTGAACGATCCCAACGAACCATTTACACCTTCTGCTAATTCACCTGAAGTACAAGGGATGATACCTTTTTTGGCAATTTCATGGCCGAGGCTTCAGCTATCACCAATCCAGAACAACAGTCCGAGATTGTAGCATGCATGCAGCCAATAGCTTCTACACAACAGTCTCATGCACCCGATAAAAATAAAATTTGGTCTCTTTATTTTGACGGGTCAAAGTCCAAAGAAGAAACCGGTGCAAGTTGCGTTATTATTGATCCGACAGGTAAAAAAACTCTGATTGCATGTAGGTTAGAATTTGAGTGTACTAATAACACTGCAGAATATGAGGCTTTACTGCAAGGTCTCGAAAAATCTTTAGATATGAACATTCAAAACTTGACTGTTTTTGGCAACTCCAAAATCGTGGTTAGACAGGTAAGAGATTCTATTCATTGTCTGTCTCCGCATCTTAAAAGCTACCAATCTGAGGTATGGAATTTAATGAATAAATTTTCTACTTTCAATATAAATTCTATTCCTAGATTGAACAATTCTGAAGTTGATCTATTAGCTAACATAGCTTCTAAACTCTTTCCTGTAGAAGGCTAATCCCCAGATGCATTCTTTGTCGAACTGTTGTTCAGGCCATCCGTTCCCAACAACATCATGAACCGGAGAGTCTTCAACGATGATCAGCAGATTATTAGCTTCCTGCATATGGAAGAAACTTTTCAAGGCGCGGTGATAGACGAATGCACTCATGACGACAATTTGCACGATTTCACGGTAATACCAGATCCAAGAACTCCTGAATCTTCATCGGACATGGTAAATTCGATCCCTAAATCTGTAGTTAGGTTAGAGAAATTTTATGATCTTCAAGATAAATTCAAAAAATCGGTCAACTGTAAAACCAATAGTTCCTCGTTATCATATGAGAAAGTAAACTTAGGAACTAATGAAAACCCACAGTGCATTAATTTAGGGGTTGGGTGTTCTGAACAAGAAAAAGCTTCATTTATTAAATTGTTTAAAGAATTTAAAGATGTCTTTGCATGGACATATGATGACCTTAAAAATTTCGACCCTAACATCATACAACACGTCATTCCTATGAAACCCCAAACCTCACCCTTTCAACAAAAATTGAGAAAAATGCACCCTAAGCTTGAACCGACCGTCAAAAAAGAATTAAATAAACTTCTGAATGCTAAGATAATTTTCCCAGTTAGGCACACTCAATGGGTTTCTAACCTTGTCCCTGTCCAGAAGAAAACTGGGGAAATCTAACTATGCCTCAATTTTTGAAACCTTAACAGAGCATCTGATAAAGACAACTACCATGTCCCACCCATGGAACAGATCCTTCAACAGGTATCTAGTTCTGAGAGGCTATCCTTATTGGATGGTTTCTCAGGGTACAACCAAGTCCTGATGTCCCCTCTAGACCAACTCAAAACTACCTTCAGCACTCCATGGGGCACCTATGCTTATCGAAAACTTCCCTTTGGATTGATTAATGTTGGTGCCACTTTCCAGAGAGTGATGGACATTGCTTTCTGAGGCTTAATCAATCAGTCCTCCATATTTTACTTAGATGATGTTACTGTATTTTCTAAAAACAAAACCGATCATCTAGCTCATTTACGAGCCATTCTACAGCAATGTTGTAAATATGGCATTTCCTTGAATCCTAAAAAATCCATCTTTGCAGTAGAACAAGGTAAACTCTTAGGATTTATTGTGTCAAGTAAAGGAATGATTATCGACCCCGAAAGGACTCAATTCATCTCGAAACTTCCCCCTCCTACTTCCAAAAGATCCATGCAATCTTTCTTAGGCAAGATAAACTTTGTTAGGAGATTCGTCCCCAGTTTCTCCGAAATGGTCAAACCTTTACAGAATTTAATTAAGAAAGACACCCAATATCATTGGGGACCCTTAGAAAATCAAGCTTTTAATGCAATAAAAAAGGCCATAATAGACGCTCATTCTCTCATGTGCCCCGACTTTTCTCAAGACTTTACACTCTACACTTTTTCTTCTGATCGTTCCTATGTTGTAGTCCTAACTGAAAAGAACGTTGAAAACAATGAAGTACCCATTGCCTTTATGAGCTCTACTTTCAAAGGCACTGAACTTAATTACCTTGCAGTAGATCAGAAATCCTACGTTGTTTTCAAAGCAGTCAAGCACTTCCGGTCTTATCTTTTGAAATCCAAGATGAAGATCATTGTCCTGTACCCAGCCATTAGGAACCTGTTAGTGCAGAAAGAACTAGGAGAAAAGAGGGCTAACTGGGTTACCTCCTTGCAGGAGTACGACATAGAAATTACTCCAGCACAGATAGTGAGAGGCCAGGGGTTGTGCAAGTTAGTTGCTGATTCGGCAGCAGGACAGCAAGAAGAAAATGATACGTCAAACCTAGGACAGCACAATCAAAATGTAATCTGTTGTGCACAAAAATTTGTCAGCCCTTGGTATGACGACATAAAATTATGTCTTGAACATGGGTCAGCCCCCCGTCACCTGGATCCCACTAATAGAAGAGCACTAAGATTAAAGTCTGCCTCCTTTCATTTGGTTAATGGTATTCTGTTTCATCAAAATTTTTATGGCGTACTGATGCGCTATCTTGAGAAAGACGAAGTAGAAAATGTCTTACTAGAGTTGCATGCAAGAGAAGTTGGTGGTCATTTTGGTGGTGACACCACTGCCCATAAGGTTTTTAGAGCCGGTTATTACTGGCCTATGCTTTTTAGAGACGCCCATGCCTTGTGTCGTAAGTGTACTATTTGTCAAAAAGCGTCAGGGCGGTTATAGAAACCAGCCTTTCCTTTGCAGCCCGTTTCAGTAGACTCTCCTTTTTAGCAGTGGGGCCTTGATATTATAGGTCCAATCAATCTGCCATCCTCACAATAGCATAATTTTATCATAACAGCCACAGATTACTTTACCCGGTGGTCTGAAGCTATCGCATTAAGGACCGTGAATACCAGTCAGGTAATTGCCTTTCTAAATTCGAATATTATCACTCATTTTGGTATCCCTGACTGTTTAGTATTCGAAAACGCTTCTTACTTTTCCTCTCTTGAGATGAGCAAGTTCGCTTTGGAAAAAGGAATTAAATTGAAGTATTTTGCTAGCTATTATCCCCAGGGCAATGGATTAGCAGAGTCAACAAATAAGAACTTGATTAAAACCATCAAGAGAATGGTGGCTGAAAATCACAAAAAAATTCACAATGCACTATTAAACACACTTTGGGATGATAGGGTAACACCAAAAACTGCTATAGGTAACTCTCCCTTTTTTCTCGTTTATGGAAGAGAAGCAATTCTACCACCACACATTCTTCTTCCTTCACTACAGTTATCGCAGAAAATACAAGAAGAAGACTATCCCCCATTGGAAAATCGGATTAATTCTTTAATGAAGCTAGAAGAGGTAAGAGCCCAAGCTAAATGTAAGTTAGATCAGCATCAACTAGTAGTTAAAATATGGTTCGATTCTAACTCTTCCTCTGATAGGAACTTCGAAGTAGGTGACCTCTTCTTGAAATGGGACAAACCGCATGAGGGAAAGCGAGAGCACATGAAATTTCAAAAATTATGGCTTGGACCATTTTTAATTGCTGAGAAGTTGGGTCACAGCTCTTTCCAATTGCAGAATCTAGAAGGGCAACGTGATACCTATCTGGTGAATGGCCAAGCTCTGAAAAGATATTTTGCTTGATGACAACTCTTTGTATATTATGTACATATTTTATTTTTGTTTTCTTTTCTTTTGTTGTTTTGGTTTTTATTTCTCCTTTACGCTTATCAGTTTGTGTCTTTGGAAATACACATACCTGCATGCTGAACTATTCGGACAAAGAAGACAGAAAATTTCTTTACTGAAATGACTGCTGAAAAATTGTATAAACATCAATTATATACTTCTGAAATTTACATTTGTGTTGGCAAAAAATTGTTGTTTGAAAGAAGTTAACTGATTTCAATCTCTGAAATAAGCCTGTCACGATCATCTATTATCTTTTTACGCTGTCCCTATTCCTTAAGGGAATGATTCATAAGATGTCTCCCTGCCTTAGAAAGTTGGTTTTGTAAATAAACCATCTCTGGATCTTAATAAAGGACAGTTCTAAAAAATTCTGCTGAGGTCTAAAAAAATATGTTAAAATATCATAATTTTTAGCGTCACCCCGCTCGACTATATATCTTTAAAAAACAAAATAAAACAATAAAAGAGCTGTGGGAAGTGCTTGTAAACCCGTCGGGATGTTGAACAGGTCTACTGGTAGCGGGTAAATGCATGCATGATGCCAAGACAACTTTGTCGGGGTACTGAACAGGCTCGTTGGCAGCGAAGCAATTTCAGGTATATGAAAATTCGTAAATAAGAAACCTCTTGACCTTAAAATGTCCTTTAGTCTGATCTGGAACTTTTGGGTAGGATACGGATGTTAGAGTGGGTTAAATGGAAACCCTGCCGAGGCTATGGACGCCTACCAGAAGCAGTGGCTCTGTCAATAGTATTGGAGATTTTATCTTTAATATCGTGGCCCGCTTCTCCTAAGACTGTTATCAGTTTTCATCCTTTAAACACTGCTGGAATATTTGATTAATGATGATGTTTACATGATTTTCTGGTTGTTATTTTTGAGTTAGAATTTTTCTCATTATCATAATCTAAATTTATTCTTTGGCAGAGATAACTACTTCTACCAGTGTGTCGCCATTGTTGGCAGCCAATTCGTATTTTTATACTGTCCTTATAAGATGCCTACATCGGTGTTTCGCAACCCTTGATTTGCATCACAATCTTTAAATAAAACGACACTATTATTTCGTGCATTTGCACACTTATCTGTGTTCTCATTTTCACGACTGCAAGCATGAAAACTTTGTTTTAGAAGTCACATTAAAACATTGCTGGATTGTTTTTATCACTCTTGTCTCTATGTTCATTGCGTTTCAAATTTATTTATCATTATACAATTGACAAGACTCCAAGATACTTATTCATTTGGCATTCTTATTTGTTAATAAGACTTCGTTTTACAAGACTGTGATGATATTATTTTGATCGAATTTGTGATGCATTGGTGATTTGATTTATATGTTCTTTGATCGATTCCCTTGACACATTGGTTTCATGAAAACGCATTGGTGTTGTGGTTAGACCCTTGGTATAAATCATTTCATACAACACATAGTTCATATAATCGAACCCTTGGTGTGATTTTGAAATTATTTATTTGGTTTTAAACTATGCTAAAACTATGGATTGCGCAAATGTTTGGTCAATTTATCATAGATTTCATTGGTTGATTGAGTGGCATAGTTTTTAACCTATGCAATAGTGGGTTGAATAGTTATATGCACCGGCAGCTGTACTATGGGATATGACTGTTTTGCATGTATTGAACTAGCTCCACCACCTTCGCACGTTCTGTCATTAATTCTTTCCCCCTATCCCATTTCACCTTTGCTAGTTTTCGGGAGAGCCTGTGAACTATCGACCCTGTGTATACTCAGTTCAAACCCTTACCCACTCACCCTGCTTACCGTGTGCTCCTGTCTATGGCATTGGTGGTGCGCATAGAGCCGAACGGTAGCCAAACTCTGTTACTCTTCGATAATGCTCAAAAGGATTTAGAAAACAGTGGTTGGTTGGTGTTTATATAGAGGTTCGAGGGTTTCAACCTTTTGGTTGCCCATCGATTCGACCTTACCTTTGACGGGTGCAGGGCTAAAATCAATGACATACAGCTTGAGCTTAATGAAGAATTCATAAGCTCTGCTACAGGATTGTCGGCTACAGGCCAAAGGTGGTTCAAAAACTCCATTGTTGTCGAGGTGCCATGGCCATTACTATTCATATCAAGGAAGTTTGTTTCCTATGATAAAGGTATGCCTATTTCTACCCTCAAACCCAGGTGGCACGATCTTTTGGTAATTGTGAAATAGTTTGTGACTTGTGAAGGTCGGTTTGGCTTGGTTTTTCTGTATCACCTCCGGTTATTGATGAATTTCATAGGCTATCCTTTGAATTTGCTTCATTACTTCTTGTGTAGTCTTTACAAGATGTCTAAGAGGTTCAAACGTGAGAAGGTTGATAGAAGCTTGTTTCATCACGGCTTGATTAGACTCATTATCGTCCACCATTTGATCCTTCATGGTGATAATTGGCAAGCCTTTCTATTTAGAAATGGTTTTGCTAATCTGGAGTCTGTTCAAATTCACAAGGCTATGGTTAGTGAGACTATGGTTGGGCCACCCGTGCCATTTCATATCCTTCTACCCCCTGCCAAACCCTCGGTTTTCCCTGACATTGACCTACCTGACATCATAACCAACCCATGTACAAAAGACCAGACCGAGGCCGTCAAGAAGCCTCTGAGTAATAAAGTTAAGGGTAATCCTACTGTCAATAGAAAAGGGAAGAAAAATGCTCGATTGATATGGATACTCGCCCGAAAAAAACCTAAACAGAACATCGACCAAAAGCCCATAGTGTTGAGCGAGGACTTGGACTCTGATATTGAGTGTTTCCTACCTGAGGAGTACCCGTATTCCCATGGAATATGCTCTACGAAACTCTATGACTATGTATCTAATTTTCCCCCGTGCCTCAAAAATGACTCAAATTATCCAGGAATCAAGTTGCACAATGAAACCCCTGGTGGTTTAAACAAACTCTCGCCTGTGTTATCAAAGCTCGAGCAACCATCATGTATCCAATGTAATGCTTGGCTAGAGCGTTATTACATGAACGTTCCCTTGTTGCAATCAAAGATCAAAGCATTAGAAGAACAAGTGACAGTGTTGGAGAAGGAGAACCACAGGTTACAAGCCAGTGGAAAGAAACAAAAACCACCGATTTGATTGTCTTCAAGAATATCGAAGCAGTAACAGCCTTCGTCAATTCCAAATTATCATGACCAAGTTGTTTTCTGATTGTTCAGGTATGAATTTCAATATGAATTTTTCTTTGTAAGTTTGCTTGAATTAATATAACAAATTGGGTTTTGATTTCAATTAGCTCTGTTCATTTTAATACATTCGAAATGATTATGTCATAGTTTGATCATCAAAAACAGTTATGTTATGGATACTATACAGTAGATTCATTTTGCTAAAAATGTAGATATGATTTGGTTATGCGATTTCTGTCATGCCCAGTTTAGTATAAGCAATTGATTGGTTTTTGATTTGGTTCAGTTTGTTTTTGAATCAATTATGTTCGTGTGTTTTAGGATAGTCGATTTGGTTTGATTTCGATTAGTTTCGTTTGTTCCTAATAGACTCAAAAAAACCCTGTTGACTTCGATTTACCAGGAACGACTCTGTTCTGTATTGAATCAATATTCTCGTTTGGATTTTGATTACATTCGACCTGTGCAAAAGATCTATTTGCTAAAAATCGTTTAGCTGTGTTGATTGATACGATTTTGCATTTTGATTGTGTCGGCCCCAAACTATTTCGATTCATTCTTTTTTTTATTTTATTTGCAAACAATTTTTGCACGCCACAACTATCATAATCGTTTGTATATATTTGATATAGTTCCATTAGTTTGAAAAATGATCCTGTTGATTTCGTTTGGATTCGACAATGATTTTGTTAATGGCTAAAGCGACATAAACTATTACATGCATGATTTGTTTAACTAGTTACAGTTTGTGTCGATTGGAATTGGTTCATGAAAATGATTTCATTGCATTCTAATTATCTAATGTGATTCTATTTACCCTAAATTGGTGAAAACAAATTGAACAGAGTGCATGTATCTCTGTTATCATTAGATTGACCACAATTTCGTTTGCTCTCAAATTAGCATAACAGTTTTGATTTGAATGATTCGTTTGGTTTCCAATAGCAATTAGACATTTGTTTAATAGTTTAAATATAATTATTTAAGATTTGAATTGGTTTTAAAATGATTATGTGTTCAATTTAGACCAGCTACAGAACCACAAGATTTTGTAGCTAGTCTTAGAATTTGATTTTTGTCAATTTTATCAATAAAATATCCTCTAATATTGTCTATTCTTGTCCTCTTTCAGGTGCATACGAATTACAATGATTAATTGGGCATGCTATGGTAGTTTAGGAGATACTTTGGATATGGTTTTGTTTTAGGTTGATTAGCTTGAGTCAGAACTAGAGAAATTGGGATATTATCTCCAGATTTTTTGTAAACTGTTTTGATAATTCCCAGAGGGATGTTTTACCCTGTGGGAAGTCTTTAAATACTTGTTATTTTTTGTAAAAAAATGATGATCACTGTGGGAGAACCAGAATATGGATTTATGATACAGACTAGGATGAAAGTTGATGTCTTATAACAACTTTCGCTTTCAATATATCAAACTTTTGTTTCAAATTTTATTCATATCAGTTTGTCGATTATAGACTACTTTAGCTATCGTAATTCATTGCAGGTTGATGTGACTTGGTTTATATGTTTTCCATATCTGATCTCTCTTATTTAAAGATAAAGCAATTATTCTGCTTCAGTTTAATGAATTACAGGTTTACCTTTTTCGTTAAATGAATCATTTTGTACAGATCTTTGCACGTAGATTTATCTAACTGTGACAATTTGTAAATCATAAGATTGTTGTAATTTTTTATGTCTTGTTTGTCCTGTAATTATATTTGAAGAGCACAGGAGCTTCCCGTTTACGAGAAGCTCATGGAGAATTTGGTGCGGGTTTCCTCCCACCAAACAACTGAATCAACTTCTGCATACAGGACAAACCTGAAGCATTACTTCAGGTCAGTTTGTTATTTGATAATTAATTCGTTAGTATAATATTAGTTTAGATAGATTTATGTATAGTTTAGATTTGTATTTAGAGTTAGTGTTGTAGTTGCTTAGCTTAGATAGTTAGTTTTTATTCTATTTCTTTCTCATAAAACTAGAAAAATCAAAAAACAGTTTCGTTGTCTTAGGACAGTGTACAAATGATTTTTGCAGGTTTTCATTTAAATCTCTAATTTGTAAATATTGTACATTTTTTATTAAGATTTAATTCTATCGATAGTTGAATGTTAAATTTCATAGAATTATTATAGTGTTAGATAGTAAATTGTATATATTAATAGTTCAGATTTGTTTATTAGTTTGTTTTAATTACATTAGTTCATTTAGAGTAGTTTCCTTTTGTTTTTCTAAGAATTAGATCGGCCAACGGAGCCGCTAAACTTGTCAGGGTGGGTTATCCCAAATGGCTTGGGTTATTTAGACAACACTGGACCAGATCCACTCTTCCAGATGGCGAGTGTTCATTTTTTCCCATCAACACCTAGATATGGTTGGCCTATACTAGGGGGTATAACGGATGTAGCTGGAAGTTGTTGCCCCCCAGTCGATTGAGGATTATGTTGTACCAGATGGTTCCACTATTGGGCCAAGGATGGAGGTATGTTTTGTCCATAGGTTGGGGTCAGTGGGGGTTGTCCTCCAATCGGGGGTTGTGTTCCAATTGGGGGTTGTGGTCCTATTGGTATTTGCATTCCAATAGGAATGTGCCCTACAAAGGGGGGTTGAGTCAAACCTCCTTGCTGAAATTGTCTACTAATAGGAATCTAGTAATTTGGTGTGAACGATGGAATAGTGCCACTAGGATTAGTGCTACCGGTAGAGGACAAGAAAGGTCCTCCTAAAGGGGGTTGAGGAAGTGTCAGAATGAAGCTGGGAGGACAGTGCCCAGAAGAAGAGAGACCACCAGGAGTTCCGGATGGGGTTTGGGTAGGAGTGGGAAAAGAAGAATTCAACACATGGTATACGAGTGGAAGTGTCGGGGTGACACTGGGCAAGAGCGGTGTGTCGATGGGGGATTGACTCACTGCTGTAATCCCGGTGTGAATACTCATAGTGTCTTTGTAATGGACCATTTATATAGGGATGATCAAGATTTGGTCAGATCACGGAGCTTTTATACCAGGAAAATAATAAGCAATAGTAAAAGGTATTGCGTCTGGGTCTGAGGTTTTGGGGAACGCAGGTGAGACGATGATTTCAATCCCTGATACTGCACCAAAGAGATCCCGTTTAAAAATGCCAGTAGACCAAAAAGGATCTTGGCCCTCAGGCCCTGGAAAGGGTCCAGTCGGTGATCCAGAAGACAACACAACTAAGTCTCCAGAAGAATTCACTCACATAATATGTCTCTCAGAATCGAGGTGAATTTTAAAGTCCTCTTGAGTATTGGTAATTCGAAAACATTCTAGAGAGTCGATTCTTTCCACTTGTGGAGTGGTAACGTCTTGCACTTGACTCTGTTGAGGAGAGCCCTCAGGTGAGCTTGTAGGCAGTGGTTGGGAACCTTCTAGGTTTTCTAGAGGTAAGCCATGCATTCTACTATGAATGACATGGAGGGTCTATTGTGAATGAGTTACAAACTTATGAAGAAAAAACCTATGGTCAACTTGGGTAAACAAATCGCACACGCTAGTAAACAAAATCTAGGAAACAATACCAAGGAAACAAGACCTTCTAATTCTGAAGTCACTAGTTGGTGATGAAATCCAACGTCACAACAACGAGACAAGAAGGGGCTGGGCTAAGGTGGAAAATGTACACTGATGACCTGCATAACGGACTTACACCCTGGTGCAAGCTCTCACACATAATTGTGGGTATACCCTCCAAGGAGCCCGAGTGAGTTTGGCCAACGTCAATTCCAGCTACCGTGAAGACTTGCCCCTTCACAGTCACCTTGTGTAATACCCTAAGAAGATAGGCCACTAAGGTTACCACCGACAATAATAAATCCTGGGCGAACAGTAGACAGACCGATCCACACACAAGGGCAAGGTATCTAGCCCGAAATCAACTTGAGAGGCTTCCACTCATCATTGTGGGTATACCTCCAAGTGACCCCTGTAATATGTGCAATCTCTACACTGATATCAACAAAGCAGGGTTAGTAACTCTGTCAATATCAATGCAACCTCGGGTTTGACCCTTGTGTGAGAAGGGCTTCCCAGGACAAGATGTTGTAAATGGAATTTGAAACTCCTTAACACAAGATGTTATTGTGTGTTTTGTTCTTTGGAGAGTTTATCTCTCTACCTATTCCAAAGCACTGGCCTAGCTAATTGTTGGTGTAATAGAGCCCTAGAAAATATTTATTAGTTAAATTTTAAAATTGCACAATGTTATTAAGGGTTGTTGTTACTCAAAGGAAATGGAGATGAAACTGATGTTGTGTGAGACTCTGACCCAACAATGCATATACAGGAATGAAATATATCAATTTTCGTTCGATGAATCCTATGTATGGGAGGGAAAGAGAAGTGTTCCAGAAAAATCTTGAACTACAATACACAATTTTCTTTAAAATGTAATCTCAATGAATCATGCAATAATGACAATTCTCTATTTGTTCTTTTTCAACAATTTCAACAATTGATTTTCAATATTTTTAAAACCGAAAATGGTTTTAAAAGAAAAAAAAAAATTACTTTTCAGAAAGGATCTACACCATGGTGGTGAAAGTAAGGAAAACCAATAACTAATGAACAAGTAGTAAACAAAAACCCAAACCAATCTTTCAATGGAAGGAAAAATGAAAAGAAGACAAGACTAGTCTTTTCAATTGCATGAGGACAATGATCTTCCAAATAATGAGAAAATGAGAAAGACAAAGAATCCCAATTGTCAAACCGATCACCGGCTCCTAACCAATTAAGTACTTAGATTCCAGGATCACAGAGTATATCCTTGCTAAGAAAAGTCTAGAGATGAGAGTTGAGAAAAAGATGGACAGGAAGAGCCTTTGATTTCCGATGACTGATCGTGCACAAAATCCGAAGTCAAGAAAACATCAACCAGTGGTCCAAGAAGTTCTTTTCAGGCACCTATACTAATCTGGGCATCTGAGCATGAAAAAACCTTAAATCCAAAAAAAAATTAAAAGAGGTTTCACAGGCTATCAGTAATACATAGTGTGAGAATGGATCATTCTCACAGGATACCTTTGAGCAGTGTGTGATAACCTCGCACTGGACTTAAAGGTAGAGTGCAAACTCAAGGTATTCTCATAGGCCACTGTGGGGTTCAGTGCGAGAAGGCCTAAAACTAGGAAAAATTTTGGAAAAAGACAAAAAATTTGAAGGGACTTCTAGACCCAAGGAGTCTATCAGGGTGTCCTGAAGACTCAGAGATTGATGGAAATGGAGAAAGGTAAGGCAAGAGCAAATGGCCAAGTAAAAACACCAAAAACCATGAAGAAATGGGTTGCATCCCCAGTGGAGTCATCAATTTTTCTATCAAACTAATCGATAGGTGTGGACACTAATAGATCTCCCTAGATCCACCTGGATCTAGAACAAAACAGGATAGGACATGACTCTTTCCCTAAGTTACGACCATTGAAATAGCTAGTAAGGAGGAACAAGTGACATACCTTTGTATCACTTCCTAGGGTCTCTGTTGCTCCCGCTTCACTCCGGTGCTCTCATGAGGTCAAGACCAAGACAACACAAACCAACCAAAGTGAAGATAGCAAGATGTATTCAATCGTCAACTTATGCGTATGATCAAGGAATTACACAATAAAGTAAGAATGACTTTATGGGAAAAGGGCATGTCGTTGTATCATATTAATCGAAAGTAGAAGATACAACCTGATCACCTTGATGTCGCAAGCTTCCTTTCAGTGGCTCTTGGTTCCAACACACACACTTGCTCGATCCTTGCATGAAGAAGATCCAATTCCTCTTGATAGACTTGATAGAGTCTCCAAGCTCCTGTTCAAGTTGGGTTCTTCACACAATTCCTTCACCAATTCTCCAATTAATCTTGCTTAACCTTTTCCATGAGAATCCTATCAATATATAGGAGAGGATGAGATGGCTACATGGATGAGAATGATCCCACCAAATCAAGGAAACCAGTAAAATGATAACCATTCAAATGCCAACCTATTCTCTAGAAGATTCCCTTCTAGAACCCTCGAGACTTCTTCCTTTTTCCAAGCTTGAGAACAATTTTGCAGCCTAGGTATAGAGCACAGTGTGAGAAGTTCTCACCCTAGCTGAAGGTGGCCTGCGAGAATGGGTCATTCTCACACCCTAGGCTATAAGCATTCTATGAACTCTCTTTAAAAATATGTTTTCTAGAAGGAGATGAATGCCACATTTCTCAGGAGAAAGTTGTTGTTGGGAGCCCAAGTACACCATCATCAATACACCATCAATATGACCAAAATTATGGGTAACAGTCTTGTTGGCCCTCGACCAAGTTTTGGAGAACCTTGGTCATGTTTGACCATTTTTGGGACTTCAACAAGTTGGTCGAAGATAGAGCGCCCAGGAAAAGCAGAGATCACGAGATCTCGCCCTCTTTTACAGGATTTTTTGGTTTAGGGTTTATGTAATGGGTATGGGATATCAGCCCATGGGTTTACCCATTCTTAGGCCTATTTTGTAATGTATAAATAGGGAGATATGAAATGTAATAAGTAGTAGTGGATGTGTGTGGCTTAGTGCAAGTATTTCTAATTGGCTTTGTGCATACTGTATGTGGAGACTTACAGAGCTAAGTGCAAGTGATTCATAGTGCTTTGTGCACAGACTGTGTAAAGTCTCTGTGCTTGGACCTAACTCAAGGAAGGAGGATTTGGTGAGGTGCACGCAGATATCCTATCCTATGCGGAGTTGGATTTGTGGCTCTGTGCATGTAATAAGATTGGAAGAAGCTAATAAAAGAGGAGAAGAGTTGGTGGATGTAGCCCCACACTGGGGCTGAACCACATATATCCTGTGTTGTGGTTGATTTGTGTGATGTGGTTGATAGGTTATTGATGTGATCTATGCTTAGTGTTTTAATCTTTATGTATGTTAGGTGCATCTGATGTAGTAGCTTAGTGCCTTGTATGTGAATGAATACTAGATCTTCTTTGATGTTATGTGTTGAATGGTTAGATATATTGAGATTTTGACGAATACTGCAATGTTTTTTAATTAGGTTTTTTACCTGGGATGTGAATAAGGGTCAAAGACTAATGAATGTTAATTGATAAGTGTTATGTTAATTATTGTGATCACAGATCTGTGTCCTAGCTAGTTTGTAGACACTTGAGTCCTACAACCCCCCCTTCCTCTACCTCGGGTGAGAATTCATCTTCTTTGCAGATGTTTCCGAAAGGGCCGGTAGTTAGGATTTTTTTGGTGCATTGTTGAAGCATTTAACTCTGGTTCTTCCCCTATTCCAATAGGGATTTTTCCTTACTTACAAAAACAACTTAAAAAAAATTCAAAATACCCAAGTCCAAAAGACTTAAGGTTTTAACAACCATGCTCCTTCTCTTTCATCCAACGTCTCTGAGGGATTTTCATATCTCCCTAAAAGATCTTGTCCACTTGCCTAGAAAAAAAGAGATTCCTCCTCTTAAGGACTTACTCTTACTATCCCTCCTGAGATTTGTCTCTTGAATGACTCGAAATTTGGCACACACCTTGTGTTGTAGGAAAATCTCCCTGCGGATAGGTAGATCACCTCTAAGGCTTGACCTTAACCCTAGACAGAAAAATGCTTAACGTGGACACTGAATTCCTTTCAAATATATCTAAACTAATGCATGAGAAGGGAGAATAACAGAAGTACCTCTTTATCGACGTTTGTCCCTGCACGCTCCGAGTTGCGCTCCAATCCTTTGCTCCTCGCTGAGTTCTTTGGACAAAACAAGATACAACCACTTCCTACTCTATTGACATTAACTTGAAAATAGATCTATCAATAAATGACAAGTTCATGTAACATCAGACACAAACTAGAAAGAAACATGCCAAGCATGTCATATTAATGAGAATAATGACAACAGTACTTACAATCGTAGATGCAAATGCGACAGCTTCGTCAAGTCCTCTTCGTCCAACCCTTGCCTGAAATATCCACAACCTGGATAATAGCAGCTTCACTGATCACTCTCCTTTGGCTGACTGTAAGTTTCCTCCAAGATCATAAGTTTCACATGTTCAATTCTTCCTCTCAATTATCAGTTCCAGCACCACTTATGAGATCATAAGTTTGGTGTAATTATCCCTTTTGCAGTCCTTACTTATGAGATCATAAGTTTGGTATCATTCTCCAATTTGCATCCTCCTTTCACCATTAGAAAGCTTGCTTATATAGCCTTGGAGAGGCTCAACAATCTTGAGATATATTTGGGGAAGGTGAGGATTTTCCTCCTTCAGTTGAGGACCTGCCCTAATATCATGGTTTGATTCGAGCTCAACTTCCTTCCAGGAATGAAAAGATGCTTCCCCCATTCATCTCAACAGCTTAACAACCGCCCAGAATAGGTAGCGCTCCCTCAAAAGGGCCATCAGACTATTGTAGCACTCCCTAGTAAGCTTTAGGGGCCGCTAGCGCTCTCAAAATCTATAGCGCTCCCTCAAAAGGGCCAGGGGAGCGTTATAACGCTCCCTGACAGTGTAAGGGGGAGCGTCAGTGCTCCGAGATAGTGTAAGGGGGAGCGCTCCTCTCCAAAAACTCAGTTTTGAGGTGCTTTCAGATGGAAAAAGGTTTGCAATCCTGTTGACTCATTTCTCCTCTTCCAAATCAGATGTTTGAGGTGTTTCAAGTGTCTTTCTCATGTCGTTATAGGCACAACATAGGCATCATGGAAATATGCTTCCCTGACACTTTACAACACTTGTGAGCAACATGCGACACTTGTGACCTTGTGAGCAAAATGCGACACTTGCAACCTTTGTAATGACGACACTTGCGACACGATCAAAGTGAGTAATTTTTATGTGTAACAGATTTCCCCCCAAAGTATGAAGTTAGAAGATAGGAACTGATAATTGAAATACTTTGCAGATGCTCAAGCAAGGGTATAGACTCGAAGAACTTGACGGAAGCTGCACACAAACATCCAACAAATATCATGACATATTTCAAAACCCAAGGCAGGCATACCTATGCTTGGGCGATTAAGACTTAGTAGGATATGGCCGCCATAAAATACACTGCAGATCCATATTTGTATTGATAAAAAAGGTATAGCCACCGAAGATACAATGTGTATCTATACTCTAATGACATGAACTGATCATAGCCACGAAGAATACACAGTGTATCTACGAGATGACAAGACATAGCCATGACCAATACAAAGTAGATCTATGTAACAGTGTATGTGTCATTGTTCAAAAGAAATTCCATCGCAACTTGGGCAAAGCATTTATCAAAGTGAAGGCTCAACCCAGGGTCTTCATACCAATCCCAATATGGTACGAATCTGACCATGTGAATAGATGTCTTGACGTCGAACATGGCAGAAACCACTTGATTACTGGCCAATGGTGTGAACCTTTAACAAGTGCGAGCGAGATCACCATTAATGTCAATGATTCCCAAGGTACCCTAGTACATTCCAGTGAGTGTGAATAGATGAGCTGAGGTCAAACATCCGTGGAATCATTTGATCAGGGGTCAATGATGTAAAACCACTGTCGAATGTGAGGAGGCCTGCCGTTGAGGCATGCAGGTCCCAAAGTACTAACTGGTTTCTAAGTCTAATTCCTGGATAATGTGTTGGAGTCAACAGGAATAGACTCGTCGAGGGAGAGACTTGATGTATCCCCCATCAACGACATGAAACGGACATGGAGATGTAATTGGTAGATCAAATGGACATGGATTGACACAGGTTTTGAGGCAAGATATTTGGGATGGCTAACTCTTGAGGCGGATACTTCCCTTGAACACTGAGGCACAACAGCAAAACATGACATGGACCAAAATTATGCAATGGATACTGTGAATTGCATCAGGTGACCCAAAGGAGTGAAAGGAACTCGAAGGATTGTCTCAATGCAGAGGTTCAGCGGATTATGATGTGTGTAAATGACAAAGTGTCGTGTTCAAGGGCGACTCTAAGAAGTGCTAGATAGTGTTCTCAAGAGACTGGTTGGCTTGCTTCTTTCAATTTTTTCCCCCATCCAGATAGATGAGTACCTCTTTTTTATTTAATGAGCTCGAGGAGGATAACACATGCTCGATATAACTCACCTTCGGTAAGTTCCTCTTCCTTTGTTTAACAAACCGGAAGAAGTAAGGGTTCGTTCCCATATGGGCCTATCGATGTGTGCTTTAACGAGTCCAAGGAAAGAAAACTTGAAGGTTTTTCGGGATTATAGAGTTTGGAAAAACACTTAAAAGAGAACTCTCTCAGTTCCTTTTTCGTACAGTAGTCCATCGAGACCGAAAAAGGGTTAAACTATCGCTCGAAAGACGCCCTTTCTGACCTTTTAACGAGTGTGAAAGGAAGCAATATCACTCGACAATCTTTTCATATTTAGAGAGTCTGAAAAGGGTTTAAAGGAGACTCCAGGGGGGTTCCTTTTTCGTGTTTTCATATCTGTACAGGTCCGAAAAAGAGATAAAAGTTTACCCGGTTGCATTCTCATGTATTTACGAGCACGAGAAAGAACAAAGACTAAGCTCGGTATGCCCCCAGCTTGAAAGCTGGTGACTTGACTCCAGAATGATCATCAAAGGCTGGAGACATGCCCCCCAAGCTTTAATTCATTCACTGACTTTGAGGTTGTCACCAATTTATGTGCTAGATGGAGAAAAATGATACGGGTGGATGAAATGAAGTTTCAAGAGCGAGACCTAACGAAAGACTCGACTCGACATCTACGAGATCTGGCGAAAGACTCAACTTGAAGGGAGAGGTGATTGTTTCATTTTTTAATGAGCTTGACACAGGAAAAGAACTATTCTCAAGGTTCCAGGTTCGATCCCCAGATTGTTGTTTCATTTTTTAACGAGCTTGCTACAGAGAAGAAACTATGTTCAATACCTCCGTTTCATTTTTTAATGAGCTTGCCATAAAGAAGAGAAACTATGCTCGTGATGCCCCCAGCATGAAAGCTAGTGGCCTCTGTTTCATTTTTTAACAAGCTTGCCACAGAGAAGAGAAACTATGCTCGTGATGCCCCCAGCATGAAATCTAGTGGCCTCTGTTTCATTTTTTAATGAGCTTGCCACAGAGAAGAGAAACTATGCTCATTATGCTTATTGATCATGGCTTCCAAGAGGATAACACTCTGGAAGGATACCATGTCAAGGGACAAAACTCGGTCATGGCTTCCAAGAGATCTTCGTCAGATGGAAGAGAATCACTCTAGAAGGAAAACATGTCGAGGGTCGTGACAAGGGTAAGGAGATCAGGCTCCAATAACCCTACTGAAGAGATCACCATGTCAACTACCAGATCCAAATCGTCAGAATTTGAGGTCATGGGAGACAACGCCACATAATTGACATGCGGCAGGGTTGATACTGTTTGCATATAAGAACCACTTAGGGAGGTAACCCAGTCGGGGCCAATGAATGAAAGTTGATCAATAGTCACAATTATTCCATCGTGAGGGAAATATATCACATGGAAAAGGGTGGATACAAGAGCTTTCATAGCATAGACATAATCCCGCCCAAGGAGTAAAGAGAAATCCAAGGGGTCTCGGACTACCATGACATCGATAAAGACAGTTTTCCCTCCCAAAGTTACAGGAAATTGAGGAAGGATCCATAAAGGTTGACTAGTTCCTCTGTTGAAAGCTAATAGATTCTGTGTAACTGGTGCAAGCTGTGGACAACGCAAAGCATACCAAGCAACAGAAGACAAAATACTAACAGACGCACCTTCATCTATCAACGTTTGAGGAACGTCTCGACCACGAACCTGTACTGTAATCTAAAAAGGAATGTGGGAGGGAAGATGAGGTCCAGTTAGCACACCCCAATCAAAAAGGATGGCTTCAGTACTTGGAGGGGGTTCCATAGGAGGAGGAGGAATGCCCCCACGCACGGTAGAGTCTGTATTAATGAGAAAAACATGGGCAGTATCGGGTTTACTCTCTAGAAGGAGAGTAGGATCGACTGATGGTTGGATCGGATCAACCAATGAAGGACTTGGATAGACCACGTTAGCACTCTTTAGAGGAAGAGTGGGATTGACCGAGGAAGGGAATGGATCAGTCACTTTGACATTCTGCAATGGAGGAATGGGATCGACCGATGCTGGAACTGAATCGACCACTTGAGTTTCATTCTCCAGGGGAAGAATGGGGTCGATGGGTAGAAACAGATCGATCGCTTTGGTGTCACTCATCAAAGGAAGAGTGGTATTGACTGAGGATGAAAACAGATCGACCACTTTGGTGTCACTCTTTCGATGAAGAGCGGGGCTGATCGATGACAGAACTGGATCAACTACTTGGGTTCGTGGTTCAACCGAGGAGGAAACTAGATTGACCACCTGATCAACCGGACTGACCGGGGATGGAACCGGATTGACCAGTCCATCAACCAATGATGGGTCAGAGGAAATATTACGATAACCTTTTGGAAGCTGAAGTTTTTCCAAAAGAGAAGAATCCTCGTCCATGCGAGGACAAATGTGAG
>JASDQU010103441.1:202386-215004 GCA_032191745.1 Picea mariana | reverse complement strand
GATGTCAAAAAATTTCAAAAATTGAGATCTGAGCTTGACAAATATGCTGAATGTGACAAGGTAAGGAGCCAATCAGCTCATGAAACTAATCAAAGAGGGGTGAACTAGGTCTGAAACAATCAAGGGACAGAACAAGGTCAATGAGGAGAAAAATCCAAACAAGAGGTTTCGATTCAAGGTTATCTCCCCAGCGGAGTCGCCAGTTTCTGTTGTAGGAAAATCTCCCTGCGGACAGGTAGATCACCTCTAAGGCTTGACCTTAACCCTAGACAAAAAAATGCTTAACGTGGACACAGAATTCCTTTCAAATCTATCTAAACTAATGCATGAGAAGGGAGAATAACAGAAGTACCTCTTTATCAACGTTTATCCCTGCGCGCTCCGAGTTGTGCTCCAATCCTTTACTCCTCGCTGAGTTCTATGGACAAAACAAGATACGACCACTTCCTACTCTATTGACATTATCTTGAAAATAGATCTATCAATAAATGACAAGTTTGTGTAACATCAGACACAAACTAGAAAGAAACAGGCCAAGCATGTCATATTAATGAGAATAACGACAGCAGTACTTACAATCGTAGATGCGAATGCGATAGCTTCGTCAAGTCCTCTTCGTCCAACCCTTGCCTGAAAGATCCACAACCTGGATAATAGTAGCTTCATTGATCACTCTCCTTTGGCTGACTGTAAGTTTCCTCCAAGATCATAAGTTTCACATGTTCAATTATTCCTCTCAATTATCAGCTCCAGCACCACTTATGAGATCATAAGTTTGGTGTAATTCTCCCTTTTGCAGTCCTTACTTATGAGATCATAAGTTTGGTATCATTCTCCAATTTGCATCCTCCTTTCACCATTAGAAAGCTTGCTTATATAGCTTTGGAGAGGCTCAAAAATTTTGAGATATCTTTGGGGAAGGTGAGGATTTTCCTCCTTCAGTTGAGGACCTGCCCTAAGATCATGGTTTGATTCGAGCTCAACTGCCTTCCAAGAATGAAAAGATGCTTCCCCCATTCATCTCAACAGCTTAACAACCACCCAGAATAGGTAGCACTCCCTCAAAAGGGCCATCAGAGCGTTGTAGCGCTCCCTAGTAAGATTTAGGGGGTGCCAGCGCTCTCAAAATCTATAGCGCTCCCTCAAAAGGGCCAGGGGAGTGTTATAACGCTCCCTGACAATGTAAGGGGGGGCGTCAGTGCTCCGAGATAGTGTAAGGGGGAGCGCTCCTCTCCAAAAACTCAGTTTTGAGGTGCTTTCAGATGGAAAAAGGTTTGCAAGCCTATTGAATCATTTCTCCTCTTCCAAATCAGATGTTTGAGGTGTTTCAAGTGTCTTTCTCATGTTGTTATAGGCACAACATAGGCATCATGGCAATATGCTTCCCTGACACTTTACGACACTTGTGAGCAACATGCGACACTTGTGACCTTGTGAGCAAAATGAGACACTTGCAACCTTTGTAATGACGACACTTGCGACACTATCAAAGTGAGTAATTTTTATGTGTAACACCTTGCACTTCCCACCTAAGCTTGGGACTTAAAATAAGTCACCTGCACACTCCTTGTGCTTAGTATTCTAATCTTGCGACTTGAAAAAGTCACCTACGTACTCCTTGTGCTTACTCTCCTATGAGATTTATCAACACTTAACAAAGTGTCAACTCTGTGCACTCTTTGCACTGGTATCCCCTATGATATTTTATACTCCTGTGAATATAGGATCACTCCTTTCACTCGCTCTGCATAAACTTACACTATCTCTCCTAAGATATTTGAAACTATAGATGGTTTGGCCTCCACACTCCTTGCATTGGAGCTGTGCACTCCTTGCACCGAGATTTCAGAAGACAAACAATTGAAACTTATATTAACATTAAGGATTCATTCAACCAACCATTTAGATAAACACACACACAAACACAGAGATAAATAACATAACATTTACCCATTTACTCAAAGATAAGAAATCTCTAAAATTGAAAGAAATTCTCCTCTTATATATTCCTTCAACAAATATTTACAAGGATTTCAACAACCTTCCACATCTTTTAGCTTATTTTCCCAGCCAACAACCCTTTTGGGAATAGATTACATTGATTTATACATGAAGGGGATTCTATAGCCTTCCCCCCATACTATTCTAGTACTTTCATATCACAATTAAAAACATCCTACCACTAGGCTTATTACAATAAATGAATAATTACAATCCATATATGAGTCGACGCTCAAAATATGTACAAAGCTACGGGAATTAAAGGAAATTACAATCTCCTAGAGAAAATAAAATGTATCTAGCTTCAATATCTCATGGGACATTTAATTACAAGGTTTTAAAATTTTAAAGTGAAGCATCCTCCTTGGAATCCAAACTAGTTAAGTGTGTTGTGCTGGATGTTGAGTCATTCTCCAACTTGCCTCATTAAATGACGACAGTGATGCTCCTGCATCAAACTCCTATGGACAAAATATTCATGGAATCCCATCCATGAGCTCCTCCACTCACTTCCCATGCTTCTGGATGTCATTTTTAGTTATCCAACTGGCATCTTCTGCTATATGATTCTACCATTTAACAAGATATTCATAGTAAACGTTTTTCCTAGTTTTCTTAGAAATTCTCTAATCCAAGATCTTTTCTATCTGTGACTTCTCTACTATGGGAATCTGTCACTTACACTGAATCTCCTCTTGATCATATGTCCCTTCTATTTCATCCATATTGTAAGGGTATAAGTATGATACATTAAATATTGGTGAAATTCCAATGTCCTCTGGCAGTTCAATCTCATAAGCATTTGTAGCAAATTTTCTAAGGATTTTACAAGCAGCTATCTTCTTCATCTTCAACTTATTATATTTCCCTCTTGGAAATATTTCCTTCCTTAGGTGTGTCAAGAATTGATCTCCAATTTCAAAATTCACCTCTTTTCTTCTCTAGTCTATTATGTTCTTGTATCTTTGGTTGTTATCATGTAGCTATCTTTTGATTTTATCATGCAACTTCTGCAGCAAAATCCTTTGCTCTTGCACTTTAAAATTTAGCTTGTCCCAAATCTATCTATTCTGAAATTCCTCTTGGATTCATTCCATATAATATATGGAATGGAATCTTACCAGTACTTAGGTCATATACATGATTGAAATTTTGTGAACATTAGGGGATCTAAAACTCAGGTCAACTACATGATTGGAGGTATATCTTCCTATGTGTGTTAGGGTGACTATTATGAAGAAATCAAGAATAGCTATGACTTAGTGATTCATAATCATTTAATTTGGTGAATTCTCTTGTGGATATTGGTATGAGGTCTATTTCATTGCATTCTTAATGAGATATTGATATCAATAGTAGTAGCAGAACTATTAGAGACAAAATCATCAACAAGTTATCAGTGATAGAGGTAGTGATAGGTTGGTCTACATTTATATTTTATGATGGTTGGACAGGGCAAGGAAAGGGGGTTGTAGCCTTGTTCTAGTTGGAGATAGTAAATTAGGGAGTTGGAGTTTCCTTCATGTTGCATCCTGTAAATAGGGGTTTGGAGTCTCCTTCCAGTTGTAGCTGGAGAAATAGGAAGTTGGTGCTTCCATTGAATGTACTCTTTCGATAAATAAGAAAAGAATTCCATGGTTTTCTCTTGCATTGGGTTTCCACATAACATTTTGGTGTACTATGTTTATGTGATGTCTATGCATTGAATTATGATGTTTTCAATGCTCATAATATTATTGGAGGTTTTATATTGCGAATAAAAGTACTAATTGTGCTCATACTTATTCACCCCCCACCCTCTCAGTATTCCAACTTTTTGTGGATTTGGAATTGGGAGAGAGAATCCCTTTGAAGGAAAATGAAAGGTTATAGGAAAGTTAGGACATTTTAAGAGTCTTGAAGGAGAATCTGCAAGACACTTAGAATCAACAGAAAATGTTTTCAAATACACACATGGTAGAATGCAACTTTAAGGTTGGAGATCTTGTCTTTCTTATATTTCAACTGTATAGGCATTCATTTCTGAAGAATATTAGTGAAAAGAATCTAAAGCCTCACTTTTACAGACCATACAAAGTGATTAGAAGAGTTGGGGAAGTGGCATACGAGCTGGAGCTACCAGAGGGTAGGAAGATCCACAACACCTTCCATGTATCCTTCCTTAAGAAGATTTGGGACAACAAGTCACCACTTTAGCAGATCTTCCTCTGCTAGATGAGGAATGGCATTTGGTTCTAGCTCCTGAGAGGATAGTCGATGTTAGGGAATGAATACTTAGGAGTAGGGTCATTTGAGAGTATTTAGTTGTATGGAGAGGATTACCCACAAAAGATGCTACCTAGGAGGGGGAGCATATTTTACAACACCTTGATCTAAAAGTAGCATTAAATGAAATAAACAATTATATTTAGTGGAATTGGAAGGAAAATAAAGTGAAGATTTGATTTGGTCAAATTGGGGGAAAGATCCAGAATATTGATCCAGGATCTTTTTGTCTGGTGAATTATTAAAGAATTGTATAAAATGAGCATAAACTAAAGTACACCATAAATAAGGAAGCACTCAAAAGGAAAGAGACATAATCATTCAATATGAACACAAAAAATTGATAAAAGAGTTTGTCCCTAGTGGACTACATCTCAGGTTCCTACTCTTAAATGGGTAGGTCTTTTTATTAATTCCACAAAAGAATTGGGAAAAATACATAAGTATATCTCATTATGGAGTTAAGCTACAAAATATCTGCTCAAATCAAAAAAAAACATCACCACTGCAATCGTGGCATCGAATTACCTAAAAATTTCTATCTCCACGCCTTGATCCGAGTCTGGCACTTTCAGGCCTAAGACACACCCATGTCTCGGTTTTCATGTCTACCTCTATAATAAATGACTGGAATTTTTTTCGAAATGCATGCCCAATTTGTATGGTCATGCCTTCGTCTCCCTCTCTCTATCTCATACACTAGTAGAAACCCCTTTTTTATACAAAATCTGGGTGGTTGTGTAATAATGAGGGCGCTTGGCACATTGGTTAGCGGAGCTATATTTAGGTCATTTGTTAGGCGGAGGTCTCGGGGTCGAATCCTGTGAGCCTCCCCTTTTTAACATATGGTTACAACCATACCTGGAGCGATGCTAAAATGGCGAGGCATTTGGCGGTGATTCTGGCAGGTATGCCATATATGGTGGACTCTTTAGAGTATGTTGGAACAGTTTTGGAAGACTCTATATTTGGTGGAGGTTTGGAATATGCCCCCAATCTGGTGGCACTGCCGTCAGATTTGGCGTGTCATATTTATATATATATATGAGCAATACAGTTGATGGGAGTCATTGGGAATCTTCCCACTTCCACGTTGCAACCAATCATTGGCCCACGTCACCTCATTGCACAGTCATCCTGCCATGTCACCTTCCTACAACCTCACCCTGCCATGTGTTGTACGGATGCCACATCATCATTCCATGTAGTGTACGATTTCCACGTATGTTGTACAGATGATGATTTCATTCTTACTGATGCTAACATTAGCAGTACAGATCATGAGGGTTTTACACACCTAGGAAAAGCGGTGTCCCCACAGGTTGAACTAGGTTCATCCCGCGAGGCCTCGCTAGACATCCCACAGGCATCCCATGAGGACCCCTGTGAATCGGGGTTTTGCAACAACTTGTTGTTTTATGTCCAGGGAGGAGTTTGAAGCAATATAAGGATCAGCCATAGAGAAAATGTCACCTGAGTAGAGCAGAGGAAGGATTGAAGAGCCTTGGGTTCCATATCTTGGCATCATTATAGGTTCAATTGTGTTGTTTCTGTAGTGGTTTGTGATGCTTCTTGCAAGACATTAGCTTATGTGCTTAGTATTAGTCTGCAGTTGTTATTACAACCCTTAGTTACCAGCACATTTATATTTGTGGAAATTCCATCCATAATAGCATGCCATTGTTATCTGCTCAATTATGTATGTAATGGATACATGATCTATGTTTAAGCTACTATTTGGCACTTCCAACAATTTGTTTGATAAAATCACACAAAGAAGAATACTAATATTGGGTAGTACACATATATTTCCCATCTATCCTAGGTGGGAACACCATCTTGCATGAGGAATACTCTAATTCCTTTACTTGAAGCATCACATTCCAAGACAAAAGTCTTTGTGAAGTCGGGAAGGGATAGGACCAGAGTCGTGTTGATCTGGATTTTATGAGAAAAATGAAATGAATACAGATTATTAAAAGATGCTTAAAATGGAATAATAGATATACAGTAAAACTGGTTTTCTATTCAATAAGGAAATAAACTGAAACTATAAAATGTAGCGGAAAAAAAGCTTGTTGAAATGGTGGTGCCTTAGCTCTGAGAAGAGATGTGACGGATGCGCTCATTCACAATAATATGATTAAAATCAGGATCTGAAGGCATTTTTTACAATAAACAAGAATGTCAAAATACATAGACATCCAAAAAACCTAACCTTAGGAGATGAAGCACCAAAAGTCATGTGAGCCATGTCTGGGTAAGTTAGTACATCAACTTCCCAGGGTCATAACTTTTGCATACGATATCTATTTTAGGTGCACGATATCTTGTTGGAAAGGTATCATAGAGGAGACTCATTTTGGGGGATCAGTGAGAGCCCTAGGCTATCATTGAGAACCTCAATCCAAAAAAACCTTCAATTAGGCTCTCAAAATGGCCCCGAAAGTTAAAAACTGTTAAAAATAGTAAATTACCAAAATTGTCAGAAAATTGTTTTGAGCGAGTTGGAAACGATGGGTGGACACTGATATCCACCTAGATCAATCATACCACCTTAGGAATAAATTGTATCCATTGTTTTGATTTCCCCCATTAGATGAGGAATTTTTTGTTGAATTTGGCCCCGGGTGAGCCACTTTCCTTGGTGAAGGAGTTGCCCTGCTTTGACAACTCGATAAAGATGGATCCTTTACTCTCGAGTGCCATTGATATGTGTGTCAAAAATATTATCATTGGATTCATGTTGCATGTAATCAGGGTTGATCTTTTTTGGTGTCAATTTCTCTGCTATCTCTGAGGTATCCAATAATGGTGGGAAATATGGCCAAAGGAGATTCATGTTGAAGACCAGGTGTAGGCCAATGAAAGGGGGAATGTTGAGCTCAAAATAATTGACACCCACATCCTTGGTGATGGTGTACGACCCATAATAGAGTGGGAAAATCTTTAGATGGGGCCCTATCAGGTGTTCTTTCTGCAAGTGCAACCAAACTTTGTCTCCCACCTGAAACTTATGTGACACCCGATGTTGATCATGGTGTTTCTTGTACTTAGCATTAGACTTCTATAGAATATCCTGAACAGATTGGTGGATGTGTTGGATCCACTCAATGAACTGGGTGTCTTTGTCAGATTCTGGTGGACCAGGGGACTAGTCGATCAAGGTGATCACCAGGGGTAGTGCAACATCCATGGGGCCCAATGGTTGGAATCCCAACCCCACCTAAAAGGGGTTGTGTCCAGTTGAGCTATGCAGGGCTCGATTGTAGCTATGCTATACATAGGGAAGAATCTCATCCCATGTGTGGGAGTGTTTTGAATTATACATGCATAGGATATGTACAATCATCGGATTGATGACCTCATTTTGGCCATCTCTATGGGGGTGGAAGGTAGTGGATTTTGTGATCTTGGTATCTAGTAGTGACTAGAGGCTCGACCAGAATGTGTTGAGGAACTGACTTTCAAGGTCTGAGATAATGGTTTTTTGGATCCCAAAATGTACTCATGCTCATTCAAATAAGATCTTTTCAGTGGCTTCTATTGTGATGTTCTTCTTATAGGCAACTAGAATCGCCATCTTGGAAAAGCAATCAATAACCACAAAAACGCATTCATTTCCCCTCTTGGTGGACGGGAAGCCCGACATGTAGTCCATTGAGATGTGTTCCCATGTCCTGTCATTAGTAGGCATAGGGGTATACTTGCGCAGATTGTGCAAGACTTGATATACTTGTTGACATCCTATTTAAGTTTTGGCTAGTAGAAATGTTTCTCCAGCACTGCCACTGTATTTTTTATGCCAAAATGTCCTGCCACCCAACTGTAGTGAGATTCCCAAATCATATTCGCATGCTATCTTGATGGAACACAGAGATGGTACAAAAACACTTCTTGAATATGTAAATTAGCAACTACTGAGTTGGTGCCCAACATTTGGTAGGTGGTGGAGAAGTCAGGATCTGTCTCATAGAGGTGGGGCCATCCAGAGGTCTCGTGACTGCAAGATTCTAGCACCATGGTGAGTGTCATGGCTGGAGGTCAACTACAGCAATCAACAACTCAGTTGGTACTTCCTATTTTATACTTGATGTTGAGGTGGAACTAATGTAATTATGCGGACCACTTCTGATGGCGATCATTATGCAATTTTCCTTGGGTCTACATGAACTATAGTGGCTTGTGATTAGTGTGGATGATTGTCTCCTTCCCAAGAATGTGATGTCTCCATTAGTGGTAGGCTTGCACAATGGAGTACACTTCTTTGTCATAAGTAGGGTACTTACAAATATCATCTCATAGTGTCTCACTATGATATTCCACAGGGTGGTTGTGTTGAGTGAGAACGATGCCCACAACATAGTCTAAATAATATGTCTCAATATCAAAGGGATGTTGCAGGTCCAGTAATGAAAGTACTGGGGATAAGCACAAACGCTTATTCAAGTCATCAAAGTATTTTTGTTGGGACAGGCCCCACCACAAAAATGTTTCCTTACCCCCACCCCTGGTTACTTGGCTAAGGGCCTATGCGATATGAGAGAATCCCAACATGAACCTGTGATAGAAATTCGCGAGGCCCAATAATCTCTGAAGTTTAGTCAGTGTGGTTGGGGCTTGCTAGTCACGAATGACCTGAATATTTGTTGGATCCACATGCAAACCATGTCGATCAATGATGTATCCTAAGTAATGGACCATGTCCATGCCGAAGGATCATTTTTCCAATTTTTCATATAGTTTGTGTTGCCGCAGGGTGTGCAGAACCTGTTGAATATGATGTAACTATTCCACCCAAGTCTTGTTGTATATGAGGATGTCATCCAGATACACCACTACAAAAGTATTAGTAAAATTTCATAGGATATTTTCCATCATCCTCATAAAAGTTGTTGGAGAATTTGTCAAACCAAAGGGCATGACCAACCATTCAAAAAGACCTTATTTTGACTTGAAGGTGGTCTTCCATACATCTATTTGTTCTATTGGGACCTAGTGATAGCCAAACTTCATATCAATATTACTAAATTATTTGGCCCCCGTGAAATGATCAAGGAGGTTGGCAATTCAGGGAATTGGGTACTAGTTTCAGACTTTGATTTTATTCAGGGCTTGGTAATCAATGCAGAGTTGCCAGGTCCCATCTTTCTTCTGCACCAACACGATTAGGCTCCCACAAGAAGATGAGTTGGGATGTATGTGCCCCTTGTTGAGAAGTTCTTGGATATACCTCTTGATCTCCTCATTTTCTAACAGAGAGTGGTGGTAGATTGGCCCATTGGGTAGCCGTGCGCCTGGGGTCATATCGATGGGATGCTTGACCTAGCAGTGCAGAGGTACCCCAGTAGGAGAGGAGAAGATATATGAGTATTCTTCCATGACCTTATCCACTTGCTTCTGTTGTGTGGAGATATTGGCCATGGAGGCCCAAGATGTGGCTGTGATCTTTCTCTCACTCTGAGAGAGAATCACAAAGAAGAAAAATTTCCTGGTCTCAAAGATGACTTGCCTGCATTGCTTGGTAAAGATCAAGGAAATAGCACAAGGAGGGACTGCCTCGAGTATCCTATACAATTTCCTATTCAAAGTAATAATAACACTACTAGGCCTAGAATCGTATATAGAATGATGTTTCCATAAATAAGGTTAGCCCAAAAGAACATTACAAACTTTGAGAGAAGCTACATCACACATTACCTCGTCTATGAAGGACTTAATGTCATATGACAGTCGACACTATTGGTTGACGCGGATATCGCTTCCTTGGCAGAGCCATCCAATGGTGTAGGGTTGTGGGTGTGACATTGTTGGAAAGGCCAGTTGCTTGATGACCTATGCTGAGATGAGGTTATTATGGATACCACTATCAATAATGAAGTGTAGTGGGGTGCCTTTTACCCACATATGTTAATCGAAGAGGCACTCTCCTTCTTCTGGCTCGTTTGGTTCACCAAGTTGGAGCTTGGTGATAGAAATGGTGGCATTGGGTTCTGCATCAATGATCTGGGTTTAGAGGCTCTCACTTTGGCCACCAACGATTGCTTTGAGCAGCAGCCAACAGTGTTATGCCAAGGGCTTTTATGGAAGTCACACCACTTCCCGGTATCTTTATTTGTATTTTTGGTGTCCTTCTTTTCTTGTGGCTTGGACTGGTTTTCCTGATACTTTCCATCTTTGCTCTGTCCTTTTTTATGTGGGTTTGGGCCTCCCCTTCCTAGATTTTTCTATGAGGGGTTCCTAGGCCCAAATCGACATGTCTTTTGTTTGAGCTTCTACTCGATTTTTACGGCATATCACTAGGCCGCGCCCAAGGACGATATGTCTATAAATTCCATTTTGGTCTAGATGTATCTATGTAGAGTAGTGCAATACTTGAGAATCATATTTTTCTCTAAATCTTGTATACCCAGCTTGGTGTGCAAGGTATGGAAGATATTTGTGAACTCTGGCACTTCTTGGTCTCTTTCTTGTTGCAGTGTGGTCCATTTTGTATGCAATTCATCATAAATTCTGAAATGGTAGTAATGTTCCTTAATAACATCCCTAAAGGATTCTAAGGTGGCCACGACTATAAATAATGAGGGTTCCTTTTTTTCCTTTTACTCACAGAAAGTTTCCCACCAATATTTGACATGGGGAACAACTTTGGGGACTACCAAAGTAATATTTTCTCTATTCGAAAATGTATGGACAGAAAAATACCCTTCTAGTAGATTCAACCACTTGTCTACATCATCTATGTCTATCTGACCTTCAAATATAGGAATATCGAAGTTTATTTGTACCTTGAATGGGGCGGCGCCTCCACTCAAGGAAGATGCATCACCTGTTGGTAGTCACCAAAGGATTTGCATGAAACTATCCATCATCTCGTTCCTCTATTGCATGAGGGCTTCCTCAAGAAAATTTCCGAAAGGATCTCCTGTCTTGTCATATTTATTTTCTCCTACCATGAGAGGTCACTTGGGCATGCAAGAGCTTTTTTCCTCAAGAGAAATAATCTCGAGACCCAATTCTTTGTAACCTGGCCTCGTTGGGGACATGCATTAAGACGACAAAGAGAAGACCACTCTGATACCACTGATTTAGATTTTATGAGCAGAACGAAATGAATACATATTATTAAAAGATGCTTAACACAGAATAACAGAGATATAGTAAAACTGGTTTTCTATTCAATAAGGAAATAAGTTGACACTGTAAAATGCAGCGAAAAACAATCTTGTTGGAATGGTGGTGAGTTATCTCTGAGAAGAGATGTGATGGTTGTGATCATTCACAAGAAGATGATTAAAATTAGGCTCTGAAGGCCCTTTTTACAATAAACACGAATGTCAAAAAACCCTATACATCCAAAAACCTAACAATAGGAGATGAAGCACCAAAATTCATGTGGGGATCAACTTCCTAGGGTCGTAAATTTTTCATACGATCTCTGTTTAAGGTGAACGATAGCACGTTGGAAACGTATCGTCAAGGAGATTCATTTTAGGGGATCGATCAAAGCCTTTAACTATCATTGAGAATCTCTTCCCCGAAAAACCTTCATTTAGGCCCTATAAACGGCCTCAGAAGTTAAAAATTACTAAAAACTGCTAAAAATTGTTAGAAAACTATTTTGAGTTAGTTGGAAAAGATGGGTGGCCACCGATATCCACTTGGATCATGTGAAAATAACCTCTTTCAAGGCATGTGTTATAACCCTATCTTTTATAGGATCACCTGGTGATTAGATTCTCTTCCTCTAGTTGTATTTCATTGTAAATAATGTTTTATTCTACACATGAAAAGAAAGAAAAGAAATAAAAAGAAAAGAAAAAAATCAAAAGAGGGTATAGAAAATAAAAGATGAAGAGATAAAACCCCATGAAATAAATTTGTTTTGATTCATATTGTCTAACCATGATCAAACCCTTTAAATTTATGTTGATAGGATAGTGAATAAATTTGGCCAAACAGTCTAATATTGGCCAAATTAGATAGGTTAGTGAAAACGTTTGTCCAAACAATATAAACTTGGCCAAATATCTTAGGTTAGAGTAATTATTGACCCAACAGTTTAAAATAGGTTAATGTGTTAGGTAATTAGATTAGGAACTAGGTTAGCATGTTTTATTTCAATAAAAATTTGCAAAAGGTTGATTAAATGGCTTTTATTTGAGTTACATTGATGTGTTTTTGACCCCTTGGTGACAAACATTAAGAAAGGGAAGCTAGTGCTACCCACAATATGCATTTTATCCTAAGTTCTATCAAGATTTGACATTTTGGCACTTTGTGGCTAAAGGGCGCACAAATCTCAGCGGTTGATCAAGGCACGCACAGATCAACTGCCAACAATGAATATCA
>JASDQU010103441.1:190824-202286 GCA_032191745.1 Picea mariana | reverse complement strand
ATAAAGCACAATGATCAAAATCTTACCCTCCACCACAAACTGGTATAGGTTTGCATCCGCTTCACTTTTGGTTAATCCCAATCTTCAGTTGCATGTGAGTTAACTGATTATGAATTAATGAATAGTTAATTCACTGAACTCGCACTAATACAACTAAGCTTAACTCACTTAACTACACTTGTAATTCTATTACAATTCCAAATCACTCAGTTATGAATGAGATAATAGATTAATATTTATTGTCTAATTTAATTAAGGGAAAACTAAATTAGACACATGTTTCTTGTTGACTTTTCAACAATGAATAGCATTGCGATGTGGCCTTGGTCAATGAGGCTCATAAACATAAGGTCAAGTGTCAATATGATAGGTCCGTTCGTCCTCGGATTTTTTCTGAGGGTGACCTTGTCCTGGTCTATGACCAATAGAAGGACCCCCTGGGGGCAGGAAAGTTTAAACCCATGTGGTTCGGACCCTTCATTATCAAAGAGGTATTAAAAAAGGGCGCTTATCATTTGGTCAATTTTGAAGGGAATGCTTTGGTGGAGACTAGAAATGGGCTCTACCTCAAGAAGTATTACTCATAGAAAGGTCACTGTGGGTAACTTTTTGTAACATATGTATAGTCTTTGTACTATTACTTTTTTGCATTTATTTTAAAAAGTGTTATGGATGTGTCATTGATGTTATCTTTCATCAATATGGCAGATGTCAAGTGAGTCTGAGGTGTTCGTTGGGTATGCGGATGGTGCTAGTCGACACACACGGAGGCTTGCCTCCGCAGCTTGGGTAATCTTTACACCACGGGGTTAGTTGTTATCTTCCAGAGGTATATGCTTAGGTGACACCAAAAATAATGTTGCCAAGTATAGTGCAGTTATTGAGTTGCTTCGTGATGCATTGTCATTGGGTATCTCTCATCTCTGGGTCTATCTAGACGCTCAATTGGTTGTGTTGCAGCTAAATAGAATATACCGGGTTCATGATCCAACCTTACACCGACGATTCCTTAGGGTACATATCTTAGAACGCAACTTTGATTACATTACATATTTTCATGTTCCTAGGAGATTAAACCAAATCATAGATACTCTAGCTAATCACATTTTAGATTGGCATCTTGCCCACTTACAAAAAGATCATGCACATAAACATGTAAATACATTTTTGCACACATAATCCATAAGACACAAAAAGAGATAAAAAACCATATATAAACATCATAAAATCCTCAGAGTACATAGATGGGCGCAAGCACCTCAAGAGTGGGAACAGTAACGAGTCACTGGGCTTATGCCCTCAAAAAATATATACATATCAGTGCTTGTGGCACATAAAATTCTAAAGTATACTCAGGGCCTATGGGCCCTATTATAATCATCTACAGCGTGGGCTAAATGCCTAAACAATTGGACCCATGTCTGAGGTGCCCCCACGACATGAGTCTGCATGGATGGCTGCAGGTCCTCTATCTTTGCCATCGGGACTGTGCAAGTGAGTGCAGTAAAGTTCTACTCAATTCACCTTAGGACCCTCTCGACCTCTCCTGCTGGGAGGTTCCCTGCTACCGCTGCTCCTCCAGGGGAAGAAGCTACAGCTTTTGGCCGTGGGCGATGCATGTTCCATGCATAGTCGGCAGGTCGCACGGGTCCCACATCTGCATGCAATAAACGTTCACCCATCAAAAACTATGGTATACAAAAACATGATATATATATCAAAAAATACATAAAAATTACATATGCAAGCAAAAAAACTATATAGGTGGAGACTTACCCATCTCCTCTTGCTCCTCACCAGGAGGCACTAGTATCTCTAGATCTCTGGAGAAGTCGATCCCCGCATATGGGTAGTCCTCTAGAGCAGGGATCTGTCATGAAAGACAAACAAAAAAGTCATCATTGAAGGCCTCCACAATCCTTCCACCACCCTGTCATGGCAGTAACACTACCCATCTGCATACTGCGGGGAAAGTGGCCAGATGTCCTCGTACTGTCAGCCGAGGACTGAAGCACAGAACTCTCTCGAAAAAGAATGAACACAGGATGGTCCCAAACCTGAAGTTCCTGTGTGTCCGATGTCGGCAATCTGTCAATTGCCTCTTCATGCACTCCAACAGTGTGGTACTTGAATAAAAATTTTGTGCATTCATGCATTGGATCGCACAGTTCATCTGTGCACGTGAAGTCTGATGCACGGCTGCTGAGCCAGTAATCCGCCCAATGAGAAATAAAATAGTTTGTAGGGTGAGGCTGGTAATACTACTAATCGGTACCAAGGAACCTCTATGATCGGTCCTAGCCTCATAGTACTTAGCTACCATCTCCGAGACCTTGCTCAGCCCCGCAGGAAAAGTCTGAAAATTGACTGGTTCCCCTCTCCTCGAGAGGCCAGTCAGAAAGTAAATATCCTCGGTGGTGGGCACCAAGGATTTCCCCTCTATCATAAATGCCTCTACGTTAGTGTGCCAGTAATCAATCAAGGCGTTCAATAGCCTTGGTTGCATGTGCATGAACGGACATAAAAATAATTTTGCCAACCCGCACTGCGTCAGCATGGCCACAACATTCAGATCTGCTGCAACTAATTCATTGGAGGCCTCGTGCTCCCTTTCCCTCCACTGGACATACATCCTGCCAACACAACAAGGTAAAAGAGGGTCAATACATGTTTCCATTTGCTTTTTCATCACATGGGGGGGTACACGTGGCCTGTAGAGGTGATAATCGCGGGTACCCACGTGCAGGCTTTGCTCTGCATGCGGGTACCCACGAGTTGTCCCTGTACAGCCTGCGTTTACCTAGGGCTGACCTTTTTGAGGTCGACGCCCACCCCAAAAATAAACTAAATGCTAAAAAGGAAGTATTGAATAGCTAGATAAGGGAGTTTGTACTTACTTGGTCCAAGAAGAAGTTCGTTTCGTCCACTGTAGCTCCCGGAATCACGATCTTTGGCAAAGGGGGTGTTTTGGGTCCAGAGTCAATTTCCAAATCAGCAATGGTGATAATGAGCTACCAGCTTCTATTTATAGACTTTTTGGCCTCTTTTTGTCACTTTTTTGCCCCCCTTATCTGTTTCTTTATACCAAAAACCATTTTGAGTGATCCATGAGTTATATGGGAGAGATTTGAGCAGGTATTGGGACACGTTTTTTTGAGTTTCGAAAAAAAATAAAAATATATATATATTGACGGTCCATAAAAAAATTATTTTTTCAAAAAATCAACTTGAGCATGTAGGTTAGGCTATCACCCCACCTTTTGTATCTCGTTGCCTCTTTCTTATGTTATAGGATCGATCCCATCCGGTGGTGACATGGAACCATCATATCTGTTATAGAAGTGTCGCGACTTGGTGGTAGAGCTTACCGAAACATGGATTCCCTAGGTAGGTCCTGGTTGCATTATGGTATCCATGCCGTTTCTAAATACATTGTAGGCTCGGGAGTCCGTATAGTCTTTCCTGAATACGATTTTGAGCCTCATTTGCATGGGTCTTTTTCACTCTTTGTCTTACCCTCCGGACTCCCAAAACATAAAGGGTCTCCTTTTAAGCCCTTTTTAGACCCTCTAACCATGAAAAGATTGCCGAGTGATCTTGTGACCTTTCACGCTTATTAAACTGAAATTTGAAGTCACGTCTGTCCGGCGGTAGTTTACCCTTTTTTCTGTCCAGATGGTCAACTGTACGAACAAAGAAATACTCTATAGAATTCCCATTCTTTATAAGAGTATCCTCAGGTATAATTTTATTCCTTTTTCGGCCCTGAGGGACTAAATTTACGAAAAAGAAACCCCCCCGGAGTCCATAGTTAAGTTCTTTTCATATTTCCTAAAATTGAAAAGATCGCCGAGTTACCTTATTCTTTCACACTCGTTAAAATGGTCCAGAAGAATATTTCTGACGGAGTCCATAGTTAAGCTTTTTTCAGACTCCTTAAAAGTGAAAAAATTGCTGAGTGATCTTGTCATTCTCACACTCGTTAAAATGGTTTTGAATTGACATCTAATCGGTGCTACTTTATCCCTTTTTCGAACCAACTACACTATTGTTGAAAAAGTTACCCCAATGGAGTCTCCTTTTATGCTTTTTCAGACTCTCTAAATATGAAAAACCACCGAACTTACCTTCTCTAGTCTCGTTAAACCTACATCGAAGGATGTTACCATTGTGTGTTCTATAAACCGCATTTGCATACCTTACTCATCAACCTGGTAAAAAATTTTCTTCTATGTCTTAACACCTTTGGCCACTGGAGGATTTTTCCCGAGTATCATTTCCCCAGAACATCAGTCTTGTCCTTGTGCCTAGAGCTTGTATGTTTGTAGTACTCGTTCCTCCATTGTAACGTAATATTCCTTTATTCTTTTTCACAAATCATCAAACAAAACAAAAAAATCAAATATACCCCAAAAAGAGGATGGGAAAAGTATTTTCTTTATTGGCAGCATAATGAGTCGCCCTTGGATGAAGCACATCTGTCTGTTTGATCATCAGACTATGGGATGTAGTACGACCTTAGGAATCTTTTTCTCACTATATAAAGTTGTGTCCTCCACCGTTTGGTTACTCTTCCAAACATATGGAGAGTTTGCGTTGCCTCCTGCTTCGTCGACTTATTATTAACAGATATGTTGCCTGAGTCTTATCACTTGTCGTGCTATTATTCAAGGGAAGTTTGTCACTGAGCCTGAGTTGGCCCCTCTACAATATGTCTCTTGTCTACATACCCGGCCATCCTGAACGTCCAATCAAGTCTTTGTTTGAAAGCAATGAAGCCTTCAGTCCGATCATCAAGATTATCAAGTCCATAACCGACGAGCCATTGAAGACCTCTGGGTAGTGTAGTCGTACACTCATATTACACTCCTACCCAAGTTTATAAGATTTTGAAGTTGTTGCTCAAGCTCTAAATTACATTCATCAGGCCGAATTAGCTTCTGGGAGATGGATACTTTATATGTATATCTTTCTGATTTCGAGATGTAGCTCCGCTGTGTATTATTCGCGGCTAATCTTTATAGTTATTTGACATGGATCTACAGTGTATTTGATTGGTAGCCATGGATCTATTTTATCACGAGCATGGGTATGCCCACCTCGGTGAGACATTTTTTATTTTGCAGATGGCACCTCCTGGTTCTTGATCCTTGGGCTCACTCATTCAGCATATCAGTACAGATTGGTAAAATATTGGTAATGTATTTCGGCCATCAGGTGCTCTTCTTACCTCATACATTAGGGCGCATCTATTATAACCCTAAATTGCACCACTCATTCTTACCTGGCATTAGGCCAACTCATATCCCTTCATTGCCAAACCATCTGCTGAACAACCTCTGTGAAAGTCCTCTTGGGTAAAGGCACATGCGCCCTAACCCACTACTGCACGCGTGTGAACGCTGGCAAGCCTAGTACAGCCCGCATTTACCTAACAAAACAAAAAAATAGGAAAGTTTCCGACGGGACAAAAGCTATATGTCAGTTAACTAAAACTCCCGGCCATGCATGGCCGAGAGTTCGTCCAAAACCCTAGCTCCTTCTAGCCTATAAAAGAAGGGGTAGGGGTACTATTTGGAGGAGGAAAATAATAAGTGAAGAAACTCTGCCCATTTGCTGAATCCATTGTCCCAACCCTTTAGCCTTTCCTCAAGCCTAAGGAGAATTAACGCAAAGCAGTTGGAGGACAAAAGAAGAGGAGGAGCCTAGGATCAGGATCAAGGAGCGGTGGCCGGTCTCGAATTTGATTGTAAGTTGATTCATTTTGAAAATAATAAAAGAATACTTTTCCCATCCCAAATGCATGAGTTATTTATGATTTGTTTGATTTATGCTTAATTTCTAACCCTCAAGTAGAAAAGTAGCATGCATGCGTAGTGGTTTGTCTTAATTGCAGGATTGTCTTTGGAAGGAGCAGCGCAAGCAAGCGGGCAAAGCACAACGGAGGATCTACACCAAACATCAGTAAAAAGGTTAGTAGTCATTCTCCATGCATTTATTGTGAAAGAGAGGTTTAAATTACAGGTGGTAGGTTAAAGAGTAATTTCTTTACGGTCAAAATCTGCATGCAAGTCTGAACCTAGTTTGCTAGTCCGTAGGGTATTTTTCCCAACAATACACATCATTAATTGTTGTATCCTTTTGAGAATTGTAGAGTCTCCTACTGTCTTGTTTTCTATGAGGGCAGTCCCATAGTAGATGTTCTTCTCCACATCCCAGACATTTCAATGGTTCTCTCTTTGTAGTATCAATCCGTCTCGAGGATGATCCAAAGGTTTTAATTCCACTATGATATGGAAAGTTATGTTGATTCACACTCTTATTTGGAAAGCTCATATTACAATTCCTCCCAAGATTATTAAACTTTGAGGGTTTAACCCCCTTCTTCTTGAATATTAGTTTACCGTTCTTCTTCTAGTCCTTTAGATATTATTCCTTGTGGTTGAATAGTTCATAGTAGTACCTAGCCTTCCTAATAGCATCTTACAAGGTCTTAGGTTCATTAAACTAAATTATGTTCCATAAGGATTGAGGCAACCCACTAAGAAACCGTTGCATCTTCATGTTTTCCTCCTTTACATAGGTGTTGATGTAGGCCTATTCTATGAGAGAAAATCCTATTTTTGGGTGCAGACTTATTTTGGGAACGAAAGGCATATTTTTGGAGCACATGCCTTATGTGGCAGAAAAGAAACATGAATAAGAGGAAGGAAAAGAAACATGTAGAAGATGAAGTATAAGTAGCATGGCATGCATACAGTCAAAACTAACCATGTTATGGTTAGGGTTTTGGACATACATGTAATGGCTATAAGCCAATAGAAGAGTATAAATAAGGCTTATGAGGTCTAGTAGAGGTTGGCCGGTTATTCGTTGATTTGTGGATCAGTAGGTTGTTGGTCGATTGGTCTGAGTAAGCTAGTTTTTAGAGTTAGATCATAGGATGTGGACCCTGGTGTGGTATAGTCTGCCTCACAGGGGGTACTTTCCCTCCTTTTTAATTTTAAAACCTGAAGAATGTAATGCGCGCAACACATATTTTGTAGAAATATGAATAAAAGAGCAGAAGAGATATATCTTTGTGGACGTAGTCCTAGGGGGGTGAACCACAATAAATCTATTGTGTTTATGTGTCATGAATGCTTATTTTACTGTTATGTTACTTATCAATTAAGAATGAATGGTTAAGTTGATTATGACAACATGCATGCATAGTTTAATGAATGAAGACTAGAAGTATATGAATGAATAATAATGTTAGTGCATGAAGAAAAATATTAGATTGCAGTCCCAATCCATTCCTTGACTACAAACACCTGAGTATTGCAGTACCCCATAAAACTATCTCAGGTGAGACTACACTGTGCACTTTGTGTGCAATGTTTCCTTCTAGTTTACCAGGAGGGATGATAATTTGAGGGTTTTGTTGGAAACCTTTAATATCATAACTTGGGTCAGCCCATGTTTCCAACAAATGGTTCTGTTGTCAATACGAACTGCACATTATTGAGTGGAAGGGATTTGTTGAATAACAACATGGGGAATAAAACAATAGAAGGGAGTGTTCAGACCATGGAATCCAATGAAGGGAGATATTGAAAGATGGTTAAGGACAAAGGAAATCTACTTTGCATAGAAGGAAAACAAAAACCCTATATATACACCACACAAATATCTTGACCAATATGTGTTTAACGACTTGCATGAAGTATTTTTTTGTGAATTCTCGCATCTATTGCAGGAGTGGTTATTGAGGTTGAAGGACAACCATCCTACAAATCAGATCAGATAGCTAGAGTGGCATCCTGTGGAGATCGTGTAGTTGCAACAAGTCAATAATAAATTTACATGCACAATATATTTTTTGTTAGACAATATTATTACAAGGTTTATCACTAAATTTGTAGTTGATAACATGAATTCATACACTACTGTAGAGCAGGCTTTTCTAAAGGGAACCAGAGGTAGTCACATCAAATCACTATATACTTCTATCAATATTTTATTGTATGGAAAAGGTGTGATGACCATGGAATCAAACAACTAAACTTCCCTGCATGCATGGGGGAAGGGGGGAAGCATTGACAAGAGTATGAGATATGGACATGGAGATGGATAAGGGGAATCAAAATGATACCATGGACCCAATGATGATGGATGAGGAACATAAAAAGTAGATAATGAAAAAATATGGAGTGACGCGCAGCGGTAAGCCCTACCAATATAAGATGGATAACAAAAATAAGGCCATAGACGATAGAGAGGGCTTGGTGAGCGATGAAGAAGATGTAGAGGATCTTCAAGATGTGGAGTAGATTGAGGAAATCCTGTGTGCAACGTATGAGAGGAAAATAAGAGGTCCAGATTCATAAACAAAAGGCATAACTCCAATCCATATCACAGTTAGTGTGGAACCTACAACCCCATGTGTGACTAATACACCCGAAGGAAGATAAGATTTTAGACAACACATTTTCAGTATAAGAGGGGAAGCAAGTTAGGGGTCCAATAGAGGAAAACCAACTGGGGGTACAAGTTCAGGAAGTAACAAACAACTATATGCACCGTGTGAAGGTAGCAGTTCAACACGTTTCAAAATGACAGGAGCAGATTCCATTATCACATTACCATAGTTTCGGGGTGAGTCATCATAGGACCCTAAGAATCATTTATTAATCTATGAAAAGATCTAGGAAGAAAATTAGGTCACAAACAAGGATACCAAATTCACATAGTTGGCCATAACAATCAGAGATCGCAGACTAGACTGGTACATGAGCCTTGATGTAAATAGTCCAAAAGAAGCACCAAAGATTGTTGCAAAGGTGAAAAAGCTGTTGGTAAATGAATTTCAGAAGACAATCTCACAATACCAGTACATGAATGAAATGATCGAGATAAGGAAGAAGCTAGGTGAGTCTGTCTGGGAGATTGATCAAATTTTCAAACATCTGAAAGGTAAGTTAAAGTACTCTATTGTTGACATGTAGCATAGGAAATTATTTGCGAACTCAATATTACCACACTTGAAGTATCCCTTGAGACAAAGAAAGTTCCAAACTCGGGAAGAGGCTCTTCAAGTAGTCCTACAACTGGAACAAAACCAGTATCAACAGACATATCAAACAATAGAAGAGATGAAAGAGGATGTGAATTTCAGTTGAACCAGAATAAGGGGAAAGAGAAGAGAGAATTTGTTTGGTGTAAGTTATGAAGGACATAAGGAAACCATAAGAATGAATGTACAACCTGTGTGCACTACTTGGCAGCAGGGGTGCCAAACCCCTTTCCAACAGAAGGACCATGGTGTGAAATTTGTAAGACACATGGGCATGATCCATCTCATTGACCAATGATGCAGAAGTATACGACAATGACAAAAAGTATTTACTGTAATTTTTGCAAGTCGATGGGTCATAATGACAAGGACTGCAAAACATTGGAATTGATGAGAGAAAGAACTTTAGATACCTACAAGGTGCAAGCAGAGATGCTGATAGACCAAGTTGGACCGCAGTTCAATAATGCACAAACATAATTTAATCCCACGCAGCTGCAACACAATAATGCGCCACAGTATGATTCCGCGTAGTATAACCAGATACCCCAATATAATGCACCGTAAGGAGATAGAGGTGGATTCAGAGGTGGAGGTCGGAGCAGAGGAGGATTTGGATGCAATAGATGGATAATAGTTTGCCACAACTGTAAAAAGCTAGGACACTATGCAAGAGACTGTCCACTTCCACCTGCGACATATATGTATTTTCACACAGTAGATCATGGCAGATAAGAATGCCCAACACTGATGGGAAAAATACAATAAAAAATGAACCAGAACAATCAGAATGTCCAGTGGATTTCTGCAGAATCTAGGGATGATGGGAAGAACATCAACATATTTACTCAAGGAGGAGCCAAGATGGGATTTGATGCAACAAAGAAGGATCCACCTCAATACAGTGGGTCAAGAAGAACACTGAGACACATAAGCATTTTGAAGAACAGAAATAAAATGAGATGTTTAAGAAAGCCATACAGGATATTCTAAAAGAGAACATTGCATCTACATCAATTTTGCAACAAACCGAGGATCAACCAATATACAAGATTCCACCTTCAATGTATCACACCAACAAAGTACAACCTTTGGAGCAAGAAAGTAACATAAAGACTTTTCTGCAATCTTGTGTTAAGTTATTAAATGATCCCTCATCCATTAAGATCTTACAGAACTTGCTATAAATATGCAACATAGAAGTAGAAGGGAAGTTATAACAAAAGACAGTTAATCATTGCCATATGAGAAGAAGAACAAGTAGGGAATTCAGGTTAAATTCCAACATTGGGGATTTCAATATGGGAGATATCATACTTGATTTAGGCTCTGAAGTGAATGTCTTACCTAAGAAGACATGGAAATGTATGGGGGAACCCACATTAGGATATTCACATGTGCAGTTGAAATTTGAGAATTAGCATAAAGTGTTACCAGTTGGAAGACTTAAAGGTGTGATGATAGACTTGGATGGAGTGCACACCGTGGAATATTTTGAAGTTATAGAAATAGTATATTGCATAACACTGTACCTAACATTACTAGGACTAGAATGGGAATTTGGTAACCAGCCTGTGATCAACCTGAAGACACGAAAAATGAATTTTGAATCAGGAGAGTATAGAGTGATTGCAACATTGGATCCCTCAAAATGAGAAAGGTTTGACTTGGAAGAAATAAATCAAATTGTATAAGATTGTCATGCGAGACGAAGACTATGTCAATCCAAGTACAGACTGGGTACTCAACTAGAGAAGAATTACATCATGTGCCTCAGACTCAGATACAACTCTGAAAAACTGGTAGTAGAGAATAAATGGAGTCTCCATAAGGAGGTGTACAAGAATAAAGTGCACAGTAAGGTGGGTCAGTGCAGAGGTCAGAGAACCTCCCACTTTTCATGGTTTGAATGACCTTGAAAAATTATTGAAAAATTATGAGTAAGAAGTTTGGAAAAATCATAGGTTGTTAGCCCTGGATATTTCACTCAAGGCAACACCTGCAAGATGGTGGGGAGTGCACAAGGAAAAATTCAAGACTGGTATCAGTGAAAATGGTTACTGTGCATTAGATTTGGAGAAAAACATGGGAGCAACACATTGCAAAAACGTGATGGATGAGGAAGGCCAACTGATCACATAGAGAAGTGCAGGACACAATGGAGGTTGACACCACTAGAAGAATGGCCTCATTAATTTATTCATACATTGGAACTGATACCACAGAACCGGTATATAGTCTGGGAAATGTGCAGAGGAACTACATAATGGATAGTATTACAACATAATTTTTTGGTAACTTTCTCATTTGAGCATGAGAACCCCAATATTGATTCATCCCTGAAGATGATACAGGGAATGATATTTTTTGAGGAACCCGAGGTGGAAATTATAACATAATATCA
>JASDQU010103441.1:146714-183876 GCA_032191745.1 Picea mariana | reverse complement strand
CAATTCAAAATTCTCTTCATGGTGGATAATGTTTACACGTGCCAACACAATAAATCAATGCAATTACATCATTTTCAATATTAGGAATATCGTTTGTTTCTAGCTCATAGGAATTTTATATTCAACCTAACTTTTTCTAGATGCCTTGACTTTTACTCATCGCTCACAAGGTTTGACTAGGCTCACAGAGGTTGTATGTTCCCCCTGACGTTTTCACTAGTCTGTCTATTCTCACAGAGGTTGTATGTTCCCCCTAACTTTTGCACTAGACTGTCTATGCTCACAGAGGTTGTACGTTCTACCTAAATTTTGCATTAGACTTGCATAACATCTTTTTCATCCTAACTTTTGGTTTGACTGAAAGAGGTTGTACGTTCCCCCTAGCCTTTTTCAATACCTCACAAGACTGGTTGATTCTCCAAATCTCCCTGGCTAGCCTCAGGGTGGCCCATATGGCCTCTCATTGGAGAATGAATGTTGATGCTACCAAATTTAACACTCCCTCTCAGCAAGGGAGTCATTCTTAGCCACACCAAGCTTGCCTCTTAGCTACACAAACTGTCTCGAGGTCAGAGGCTTAGTCAGGATATCAACTACTTGCTCGCTCGTGGCTATGTACTGTAACTTTACAATTATTCTCTAGACCAAGTCTTAGATGTAGTGGTACCTCATGTCAATATGTTTTGACCTGTCGTGAAATACTGGGTTCTCTGTTAATTTTATGCAACTTTGATTATCACAGTGAACCACCATCGTCTCAAGCTTGTCACCAAACAACCCAGAAACCAATTTTCTGAGCCATAATGCTTCCTTACTAGCATCACTTGCTGAAATGTACTCAGCCTCTATTGTACTTTGTGCAATGGATCCTTTCTTTCGGCTTGACCAAGAGATCATAGTGGATCCTAAACTAAAGCAGTATCCAAAAGTACTCTTTCGATCGACTGGGCTTCCTGCCCAGTCAACATCTGCATACCCATGCATAGATAAACCACCACTGGATGTATATCTCAGACCATAAGTAATGGTCCCTCTGAGATATATCAAGATATGATTTTCTACCACCTAGTGTCTCTATCTTGGTTTAGTCATGAACTGACTCATTGCAATCACTACATAGGATATATCTAGCCTAGTGTGGATCATGTACATCAATGATCCAATCAACTGCCTATACATGGTGGGATCCACCAAATCTGAACCTCTATCAGAATCATACAGCTTCCTTAGGTTGTTAACCATTGGAGTAGACATGGATTTGCAATCCATCATACCAAACCTCTTTAGTACATCCACTGAGTATTTTCCTTGTGCCAGAAATATCTCACCCTATCTTTTCCACACTTCCAATCCTAGGAAGTAATGCATCAAGCCTAAGTCTTCCAGCTTGAATTCTGAGGTTATCTCCTTCTTACACCAGACTATTATCCCTTCATCTCCCGTTAAAAAGAGATCATAAACATACAATATTAGTATAACAGGTTGGTACCTCTTACCTTGAAGTATATATTTGCATCAACATCACTTTTCTGAAAGCCCGGGCTTTTAAGAAAGCCATCAATCTTGTCATACCAAATTCTGGGAGCCTGCTTAATATCATACAAGGCCTTCCTTAGCTTGCATACATGAGTGCCTTTGTTATGCATTATAAAACCATCTGGTTGTTCCACAAAGACCTCTTGTTCAATATTTCCATTCAAGAATGTTGTTTTTACATCCATCTGATGTAGCTTCCAACCAAGTATGGAAGCTAAAGAAATAATAGCTCGAATGGAGGTATACCTGGCTACAGGAGAAAAATTCTCTTCGTAGTCGATTACTTCTTTCTGAGTGAAGAATCTGGCTACAAATCTTTCTTTGAACTTTTCCACACTTCCATCAGCTGCATGTTTGATCTTATATATCCATTTGGAAGAAACCATTGATTTGTCTTTTGGCCTTGGTACAATGTCCCAAACATTGTTCTTTATAATAGACCTGTATTTCTCAAGCATGGCATCCTTCCATACTTGTAATTTCTTTGCTTCTTCAAATGAATAAGGTTTGACATCACTAATGTTGCTCATCAATGCAACATAGCCTCCAAAACTATGACGCCTCTTCCTTTCCCTGAAAGTTCCTTTGGGAGCAACTATCCTTTCCACGTCCTGCACTATTTCTTTAAGCTACCATGGCTTCCTTTTGAATGGAGGTTCTTCAAGAGTTCTTTCTAACACTTCAGTGGGTTCTAGGGGCTCATTACTTGGCCCTTCATGAGGTTCCTCCCTCTGATTATCTGACTCTTCATTTTCAGAAGAGGGTGAAGCTGGCTGAACTGCTTTTGAATCCTGTTGAAGCTCTCTGGATTTCTTAAATGCGGCTTCCTCATGGAAAGTCACATTTCTGCTTACCTCTATTTTTCTTTGACCTGGTACATAAATCCTGTAAGCCTTGGAGTTCTTACTGTACCCCCAAAACACCCCTTTCTTGCCTGAGGGTTCCATCTTTGTCCTCTTTTCCTTAGGGACATGAATATACACAAGACATACAAATATCCTTAGCTGTCCCACTTCAGATTTGATCCCCGAGAAGACCTCTTTAGGAGTCTTGTCCTTCAAAATAACATGTGGACACCTGTTTTGAATATACACAGCAGTGGAGGTAGCTTCTGCCCATAAAGAATTTGGCAGATCCTGGTCAAACATCATTGCTTTCGCTGCCTCACAAATAGTCATTTTTTTCCTCTCAACAACACCATTTTGCTGAGGGTTATATGGCATGGTCATTTGTCTCTTGATTCCTGCTGACTTGCAGAAATCCTCAAACTGAAGAGATTCAAACTCTCCTCCATTTTTTGTTCTAAGGATTTTGATGTGTTTCCCTATCTGGTTTTTAATAAAGGCTTTATACTCTTTGAATTTATCAAATGTGTCACTTTTAGATTTAAGAAAATATATCCAACATTTTCGTGAGTAATCATCAATAAAAATGACATAATACAAACAACCACTGAGTGAGGGAGATGACATGGGATCACATACATCAGAATGAACCAGATCTAAGATGCCTTAATCTTTGTTGTCACTACTAGGAAATGCTTCCTTTATATTTTTACCTAGCATGCATCCCTTACAAATTTCATTTTTACAAGAGAAATAGAGGGCATGCCACATACCATGTTCTGTAGATCCGGAAGAGCTTTGTAATGAACATGTCCAAGTCTTCTGTGCCACAACTCGCTGGAGCTAGTCACATCATGAACCAATGCCTGGACTAACTATCCTAGCACGACGTACATTCCTCCACTACAAGTTCCAATGGGTTCTGTTGTACTTAAGTGACTATCTTTAGCCCATAGTAGTGCCTTCCTATCCTTGAAGATCACCCAATATCCCTTGTCCTCAAGGGTTGCAACTGATAGTAGATTCTTCTTGAGCCCTGGAACATATAATACTTCATCAACATGAAGTCTAGCCCCAGATTCCAATCTAAAGGAGATAGAGCCTACTCCCTCTATCTTGTAACATTTTTCATCCCCAAGCTCGACCTGCTTTGAAAAATATTTTGTCTCGAAATCTGAGAGGATCTCCTTGTACCATGTCATGTGATTTGATGCACCACTATCTACTAACTAAGTTTTCGGCCCCATGGAAAATGAACTGGATAAGGTAGAAACCAAATTATATTATTTCCTATTTTCTTTCTCATTAGAAGGACTTTTCTGATTTCTTTTGGATTCATAAGCCTCAACAGTTGAGGCATGATGTTTCCCTTTCCTAGGATATTTCTTTCTAAACCAACAATCTTTAGAAAAATGACCCAACTTATTGCAACTAAAGAATTTAATCTTATATGTATCAATATTCTTGCCTTTGAATGTACCTTTGGTGTTTGGCTTCCACTGAGATACTTTCTGTAAAGTGCCTTTCTTCTTTCCCTTGAATCTTGATGCTAAGGCTAAGTGTTCTTCTTTCATTGGGTCACGCTTGGTAGCTGTGTGACTCTCCTCTTGGAGGCAATCATGCCATAACCTCTTAAACATGGGTTGAATCTCTCTCTCACTTACACTGGATAAGAAGGTCTCCCATGAAGAAGGAAGACCGTAAAAAATGGCCTGCACTAAATCATCATCGTCCATTGTCAGCCCTGTGACCAAAAGCTAATCTTTGATCTGAGCTATCCTGGAACAGAAAGATGTCACTGATTCACCTTTCTCCATATTCAAATACTTAATATTGTGCTTAAGTGTCCTCTTGGAGCCTGTTTCTCATACAGATTCACCAAGGTATCCATACAGTCCTTGGCAGTCATCAACGAAGTCATTGCAAGCATTATACTATCTTTGACTGAGTCAAAGATGATTCTCTTGGCCTTTTCTTGACTCTTCCTGAAGGTCATTCTTCTTTCATTATTCATTGGTTTCTCCACCACTGTGGTCACATACTGCTCAAGATCATGCTATTGCAAGATATTTGTTATACAGAGCTTCCACACATTAAAGTTGGTAGCTCCTTTGAGTCTATCCTCGACCCTGACTGAATTGGAGGATGTCATGGTCCTCACACTGGAAAATTAATCAAGCTTTCTTGGATCTATGTGTACCTGCTGCTACACTTCAACACGTTTAACACACCCTAAGCTCTGATACCATGTTAAATTATGAGCTTGATTTCTTATGCGGATTAATTATTTTATTTTCTTCAATACTTTGATTCCAACTTAATATATTTCAACAATTTCAAATCATAATCGAATAGAAATAATTATGTAGATAACTAAACATGCATATCAACAACACATATATCCGGGGAACTTGTACAGGGAGAAAAACCCCAACAAACAATATTCCTTTATTGCATTAATAATGTAAGATCTCTTACAAATATCCACCATGAATGTTCTTCTCTCAAAGAGCTTGCCAATATGACTTTGACCTGACAAAGACTTACAAGACCTTGCTGAAATATACCTCTGATATGATGCTTCTTTATCAATGATGTGCTCCTCTATTACTTCACCCTCAACCTGCATATGAAAACTGTGTTTCAAAAATTTGTTGCAGAACTGTGTTGAAGAGAGGGTTCAACCTCTTCTTATATAGGATGAAGAGGGGAAGAGGAGAAGCTTTAAATAGTAACCTAATTGCATGCATTAAGCATAACTCAACTGCATGTTTTAGTTCGAACTTAGAACTAAACTTGAGATTGGTTACAACTCAGATTTACACTTTAGTTCGAACTTAGAACTAGACTTGAGATTGGTTACAACTCAACATTAAACTTTAGTTCGAACTTAGAACTAGACTTGAGACTAACATGCTTTAGTTCGAACTTAGAACTATACTTAAGACTTTAGTTGCAACTCAACATTACACTTTAGTTTTAAAATAGAACTAGACTCAAGACTTTGATTGCAACTCAACATTACACTTTAGTTCTAAAATAGAACTAGACTCAAGATTTTAGTTGCAACTCAACATTACTAAAATAGAACTAGACTCAAGACTTTAGTTGCAACTCAACATTACACTTTAGTTCTAACATAGAACTAGACTCAAGACTTTAGTTACAACTCTTGACAAGGCAATTCAAAATTCTCTTCATGGTGGATAATGTTTACACGTGCCAATGCACTAGATCAATACAATTACATTATTTGCAATATTAGGAATATCGTTTGTTTCTAGCTCATAGGAATTTTATATTCAACCTAACTTTTGCTAGATGCCTTGACTTTTTATCATGGCTCACAATGTTTGACTAGGCTCACAAAGGTTGTATGTTCCCCCTAACTTTTGCACTAGTCTATCTATGCTCACAGATGTTGTACGTTCCCCCTGAATTTTGCACTAGACTGTCTATGCTCACAGAGATTGTACGCCCCCCCTGACTTTTTCATTAGACTCACATAGCATCTTGTTCATCATGACTTTTGGTTTGACTCACAGAGGTTGTATGTTCCCCATGGATTTTGTCAATACCTCACAATGCTGGTTGATTCTCCAAATCTCCCTAGCTAGCCTTAGGGTGGCCCATATGGCCTCTCATTGGAGAATGACTGTCGATGTTGCCAAATTTAATGCTCATAGCATAGGTGAGTCCTAGTTTCCACATTACAATAGATATGTTGCAGTTTGAGGAGGACATGGAACAAACATCGATTAAGGACTTGGCACAAGTAGAGTTGGTTTTAGAAAAAATACCAACGAAGGCGTTGTACAGATTACAAGTCAGTGTCACATTAGAAGTACACTCATGGGATAGAGTGGATGTGACAGAGCTGGAAGTCACCAGAGATGGTAAGGACATGCTACAACGCATCTTAGAGAAATTCAATATGGAGATGAAGGAAGAGAAGCAACGTGTTGATAACCTTGATCATAAAATCAAGGAAGTCTTCACAATGATTCTAGACAATGTGGACGCAGTCGAGAGCAATGCCAAAGAATAGATCCATATTATCGCACAAAAACTCAAGGGCTATAGAAAGGAGATATAAGAACTTAAAGAGAAGCTAACACTAAAAAACCCTCTTGAGGTCTTATCCGAGAGGGAACAATAGGAAGCATTACATAAAAATGATATGGCAAGGGAAGCCAAGGAAGTCTCAGAACATTTTGACAGGACTTCATACATATGGAATATTCTGGAGGAAGACAAGAAGGTCCAATAGTTTGAAAAAAAAGAGAAAAAAAGTTAATGATACAATGCAGGATTTGAAGAAGGGACATAAGAAAATGAGTATCACAGAAAGGTTGAAAGGCATGTAGGATATGACGAAACTATAGACAGAATTAAAGACAATGTAGATAAATAAGTGGGCAAGGAAGGCCCAATTGGATCCCTTATAGGAGAAAGAAGTGTAGATAATTACAGAATTGAAGTAAGAAAATACAAGGATGGAGCAAGTCCATACAAAGAGTGCAACAATGTTGCATGGACATGTTACAATGCATATGGTCGAGGCGCTAACAGAGAAATCTATGTAGGTAAAAGAAAAAGGGGAGGAACCAACAGGAAAGTTCCACAATTTGGAGAAGGTTGTGCAGAGAGCACACACCACATGAGTGGCTTGGGATGAGCCACATGTCAGTGTTGGGGGCATGTTGGTGCAAGCCTATTTTGGGAGAGAAAATCCTATTTTTGGGTGCAGGACTATTTTGGGAAAGAAAGGTCTATTTTTGGAGCACGTAACTTATGTGGTGGAAAAACAACATGTAGAAGAGGAAGGAAAAACAACATGCGGAAGATGAAGGAAAAGAAACGTGGAACACATATATTCAAACCTAGCCATTTTAGGGTTAGGTTTTTGGACATACATGTTTTTAGCACAAGAATTTGTAGCCAAAAGAGGCCTGCCTCTCCATAAGCAACTAAATAACCTCTAACAGGTTAAATAGAGGCTTTCATCTATCAGCTCAAAGTTTTTGATTAGTCTTATCATATGGAAAAGAATAGATATTTTGTAGCACCATGGCGCTGCGGAATTGTCTATATAGCATGGTCTACCATTTTACTACCTAAAATGTTACCAAATCTGTTAAGCAGTGTAATGATGGCACTATGAATTCCATAGGTTGTCACCAAATCCGTTTTCATGTTCGATGCTACCAAATCTGTCAATGTTGAAGTGATATAGTTGGGAATTATGATGGTTCTACCAATTGCATGCACACACACAGGCGTGTGCTACCAATTGCATGCACACACACAGGCGGGTGCTACTGAAATTTGCTACCGAAATTTCGGCAGAGACCAAATTGTGCAGAGTTATTTTTGGACGCTTCTGCTAGTTTTGAGTGACTAACTTAAAATTTGGATTATGAATAAGTGAAAAGGTATTTTTAAAAATTGGAGGAGGGTTTTGTTCATCACATACCAAATAAAAAAAACCTCACTCAGTGTTTCAAAATGTGTTATGTTTTGAGAGATATTAGACATAGAAGTTGTGTTATCAACTGTTTTACAACGACGCTACTGAATTTCCTGTAGCGATCATGGTTTTGATATTCGCCTCATTGGGAGGTTGCCAACTGTCAAGGAGGATTCGAATGGATTCTTAAGGATCAATTAGATGTCAAGGGACACTTCACCTAGGATTTATCTCCATCAAAGGCCTCATGCAATGAGGTATAAACAATTTATTAATGACTTCCAACAAATTCCTGAAAATTAGTAGTTTGTTGGATTTTTGTCTTTTTTATTGTTGCCACCTATATCCAAGGCTTATAATCCAATGGAGGTGATGGGATTCAACCTACTAAGGTTATTTGGATGATATTTTCTTTTTAAGTAAGGAGATATCTCTTAGAGAGGGGGATTCATGAGCYAAGAGAGGCTAGAGAGAGCTGTAGTAGGCAGTTTTCCTGTGTGTGTTCATTTGTAAGCCTGTGGGCATTTTATGATTATAAGCATTACTACTATTGGAGACTCATGAGAGCTGTGATTTCAGATTGTAACTCTTTTGTTTATATTCCTTCTTATTTGAATATATTGCAGATTTGAGGATCAAAGGATGTCAATGATTTATGGATCCCTAAGCAACAAAGGATTTGCTGTATTTTTTCCATCAGTCATTGTTTATATTAAAGTATTTGTTGATTCATTAAATTGTGAGGATATATGTTTAGTGAACATTCTATCTTATGTTTTCCTTCTTCATTCTTCCACCTATTAGCATATAATCTTGTTTTCTGTTGAGCATCTTTTGTGCCTTCGATGAGTAGAATGTTTGTGACTCCATTGCCCATTGGTGTAGCCTACTGATCTGCAGTTTGTTTCCCTCTCCCTTTCTTTCTCCATCTTGTCGATCCACCTATTCAAAACCAAAATTATCTTTTACATTATGATGGGTGCCGAGCTTACACTTTAGTAGTCAAAGTGTGACTTTCAGTGCTAACACATGTAATGGCTATAAACCAATATAAAAGTACAAATAAGCCCTAGGAGGTCTAGTAAAGGTTGGTTAGTTGTTCATTGATTTGTGGATCAGTAGGTTGTTGGTCGATTGGTATGAGTAAGCTAGTTTTGAGGGTTAGATCACAAGCTATGGATACTGGTCTAGTTTATTCCGCCTCACATAGGGTACTTACCCTCCTTTTTTACACAAGCTATGGATACTGGTCTAGTTTATTCCGCCTCACATAGGGTACTTACCCTCCTTTTTTATTGTAAAAACTTGAAGAATGTAATGCGCGCAACACAAATTTTGCATAAAGATGAATACACGAGTAGAAGAGACAGATCTTTGTGGATGTATCTCTAGGGGGGTGAACCATGGTAAATTTTCTATGTTTATGTGTCATGAATGGTTATTTTACTATTATGTTACTTATCAGTTAAGAATGAATGGTTAAATTGATTATGACAACATGCATGCATAGTTTAATGAATGAATACTAGAAGTAGATGAATACATAATAATTTTAATGCATGAGGAAAAGGATCAGATTATAGTCCCAATCCCTTCCTTGACTGCAAACACCTGAGTATTTCCATCACCCATAAAGCTATCTCGGGTGAGACTATGTTGTAAACTCTATGCGCAAGGTTGCCTTTTGGTTTACTAGGAGGGACGATAGTTTAAGGGTTTTGTTGGAAACCTTTGAGATTATGACTTGGGTCAGCCCAAGTGTCCAAAAATAGGGAACATACCAGAGCAACTCCAGAAGCTTGTTAACATATTCATTTATGGTGAGTTGTCCTAGTTTGAGTTCATAGAACTCTTTAGTTTTGTCATCATAGTACCTTTCGGAAAGGTACTTCTTCTTGAACTATTTTTCGAATTTCCCCCAAGATAGATCCTTCTTACAGAGTCTCTTTACATTGATAAGGTCCTCCCACCTGATAGAGGTCTTTCCATTCAAGTTAAATATGGCTATTTAGGCCTTCAAGTTTTCAAAATAGTCATGAACATTGAAGTGCTTCTTCAGACCAAGTATCCAAGATTTTGCTTCTTCCCCATTTTTTATTTCCCCATCAAAATTGGGTGGCGTGGATTTCTCAAATTCTTCAGGGTCACTGCCCTTAGAGTGCTTCCTTCTCTTTCTTTTCTTATGAGGATGTGAATTAGTCTCACTGTTGGAAAATTCCTTGGAGATTTCTACTCCTTCACTATAGTATTCTTCGGATGAGTCTTTGGATTCGGCATGCCTCTTGGCTCCATGTTGGGCCTTCTTCAAAGTGTTTCTTCTTGCATTGTTTCTTTCAAGACCATGCCTTTGTCTCTCAAGTACACTCTAGGTTTTCTCAGGCTGGTGTTTGTCCACATTATTGGTTGTTGGCCTGTATTAGAGATGCCTTTGTATATCTAATAGACTTTGCAACAATATTTCATTTATTTCAGTTTTATTTTCTTGTTCTTTCATAAGCCTCTCATTATCGACCTTAAATATTTGTGGCTCTTCCATGAGACTTCTTATGGTTTCAGCCAAGTCTGGAGGGGTTTCTACCACTTTCCTTTCATCAGACTCTTCTTCTCTATTATGGGAGCCTTCTCCCATTTCATGGTAGGTCACCATCCTTTAAGATTATGGATATTCTTGGAAATGCACTAATTGATTAAGTGTTGATAATCAACATTTTATGTTAGTTACTTATCCATTAGATCATGGACAATGTATAAAATAAAATTCTATAAGATGAACTCAACATTATTATTTAACATATAACCACAACCTACAATTCATATTTAAACATGTAAAAACAACACAATTTCTTATCTCTCTTTTCAGTAAAAAAGTTTAAATAATCCCTCTTGGATAGTGATGCAGGAGCATCATTGGTCTTGAGATTTGATGGTTATTTGTTTACCCAATCTAGAATTCATTGAATGCCAAATGATAGGTAAAACAATGAGTCAGGGACCGTTAGATTAAAAGATCAATCAAGATACATCATTGGATTGTGGTATTCCCGATCAAATCACCGAGGAGGTGAGATATAATCATGATCATTGATCATGATTAGATCAATGATCCACATCGTTGTGCATCGTGGAGATAATCATGGATCACATGTAAGTATCGACAGTTCAGATCAAAGATGTGCACTTAAGTTACACGGGTGTTAATCATAGATTTACCCCGTGATGGTGTTATTGTAAAACCCACTAAGGGATACATGGTGTTCATTAAGGTCACAACAACACTCTTGAGGGTGGTTTCATTGCTACCTCCTAACCTCCTGCTATACTACGGAGAAATACCACTTGGTGAAAAGTGGTAAAGTGCTCAAAGGAATAAGTTCTTGGTCATAGGGCTTGGATTTATGGGAAAGGGATTAGCGCCCTGCCTATAGTATTGGGATTGTTGGCCTACGCATAAGCCATAATTGATTGCTTGAAAGTTTAGACATAATCCAAGAAAATTTTGGTCCCCTTAATTGGTTTATTTGACTCTTTCATGAGCCCAAGCAAGCCAAGTGTTGTTTCCTTCTCTAATACCACTATGTAACACACCCAACCCCCTAAGTATCTTTTAAGGGAAATGGGTAACAATTTTCATTTCTTCTAGTTGTCTAAATTCCCTTTTGTAAGCACACCATCGTCTTCTTCTTGTCGAGAGATTTCCGATGATTATAAGTTTGCTAAAAAATGAGCTCTGGATTAAAAGTTATATCCTATCAAAGTTTTTTGGGATTCCATTGGCCATCATCCAACTTATTTCCATGTGGCTGCTTATGCGTGCCAACCAACATGGCAGTTGCCACCTACAAGTTCGTTCCATGAGACAGATCTTTTAGCCCACCTCTGTCATCGTTAGGATTTTTCATCTCATGGTTCACTCCCCCTATCAAAACTCCAATGATGATACACCAAAGAGCACCTTAACCAAATATTGTGGCCTTCAACTCTTGATCTCTACGGTTTAGAGCACATTGGTGATAAAAATTGGTACCCAGGTTGACGCCCAACTCCCAATGGTTTTCAGAGGACATGAATGTGATATGTTGAGGGGGCCTCTTAGGCCCTAATATTCATCACATAGATATTATTAAACATTAAAGTACGTGATAATATGTAATAAGGAAAAAATATATGTAATAAGTGGATAAAGCTAAGTAAATGTTTGTAACAAATGGTAAATGTAACTAAACAAATGATTAGTTGGAATGGGCACAACAGCTCCAACCACTCATCTATTGTATAAATAACTCTAAAGATGGAATACAAACTTGGAATTCCTTTCCCACATTTATCTCCTTTCTTGGGATGTATGTTTCCCAACAACATTTTGGTTCATGGATAAAACTAATATTCAAGATGTTCTAGGAATATTTATGTTGTGCGAATTGAATGACTGCTCGTGGATGTCACCTGGTGCTTGATAATTGTTGAAAGATACTCTGGAAAAAATTGCTCGCAGTTGTTGCTGATTGCGCACAAGCCTGCACAAAAGTTGAAAGAGATGTTGAGACTAAAAAGAAGTAACGAAGATAACCTATAACAAAGATTGACTATGTAAGAAAAATCTGACCATTGACAAAATCAGTGCTCATGGGTGTTCGTGGAGGCTACTCGGCTCAAGAAATTATGAGGAAATTCACTCGCTGATGTGAGTAAAACATTTTTTGACGGGCGCTCGTGGATTTTGTTCCCTATTGATTGTTCAAAATATACTCTTGAGCTGCATACAAATGATACAACTCTCTGTAATCAGTACTTCATTGAGAATAAAATAAATGAAATTGCCAGTGGGGATAGGCTCGTCGATTGAATTATAATTTACTAGATTATTGGCGATGTTGAAAATAAAAGAATGGAATAGTCTGTTATTGAAAGAGACAATGCCTAAATACAATAATATCTATTCTGACTGGTCGATGGAGAGGTCGGGTTGGTCGAAGGATGCCATAGAATATGCGTTGGGGCTATAGTTGACTATGACCTAACTAGCACAGTCACATGATTGTGGCTGGTGAATGCAGAAATGTTTATTTCATTTACAAATTCTAATTAGCGTTTACCTTAAAGTTTTAGCAGGGAAAAAAAACAATCAGCATAAATACCAGAACTTGTGTACGCGGATCCATGAAAGAGGCTCTAAATGGCTTTCTTTGCAGGCTATTTAACTCTGCCTATTTGGAGAACACAAATAGTGGTTACACTGGGAATACCACCAATTACAAAGGCAACATCTAAAGGACCACCAATAAGAAGGCAACATCTAAAACCGATAAAATAAGAATGCTTCAATGTTAAGTGAACTTTCATTCCGACAATCTCGAAGCCCATCACCCAGAAGAAAAAATGAAGCAACGGAACTTGACAATGAGGTGTTTTATACATATTAATCTTTGTTAATTAGGAAAACTGGCCATTATTGGTAATGACAATAAAATATTAGTCATTTTATGTAAATGTGAAAAAGTAAACAAGGTAACTTAAGCATTAAAAAATGCAAGGAGGTTATGAGCATGAAATCTTATTCATTGATTTAGGAGGACGACTAAAAATATACCGGCATCTTCAATTGCTAGTCATAATATTACTTTTTATAATTAAAAGATCATTAATTATGCCATCTTCAATAGGTGTACGACGTAATTAATGACATTATCATTCTATTGATCTACCTCCTTCTGCTACGGCTGCATGGAGTGCGAATCTTGCTAATGGAGGTGACTTTCGAAGTGTTATTGTTTTGGTTGGGAGTCGATGTAAAAAAAAACCAAAATCTACGGGTAAAAATCTCATGGCATAATGATTCTTTTCATCATATGTGGTTGCATAGCAGGCTTGAGATTACAGCGAAGGCTAATAGCATAGCAAAGGCTTGAGATTGTGTCGTATGCATCGCATAGGCTAATTTCTCTTGTTTTTTGTTTTGTTGTTGAGAAAGACAATTGTTGTTGTCGGTCCATCCAAGACAACACATTATTGAGTGCAACATTGGCTATATTAAAAATCATCGAGAGGACTTTAAACTTTCCATTTGGAAAGTAAAAGTTGTAATACATTTGTGAAAAAGTCTTGTATTTCAAGGAAATGGAGTTATTTTATTACATGAAGGGAATGAGTAAGTTGGGTCTACCCATAATGGAGAGAGTCAACCCAAGTCGAGCCCGAGTCAAGTAGAATCGACTCAAAGTCAAGCCCACTTGATTTATAATAGAGTAAATAAAGTCGAAGTATTTTTTTTCCAATAGAAAAATATCTCAAAATTAGTCATTCAAAATACTGTCCACAAAAACGACAACTAGTACTGAATAAAGGGGAGAATTTAAGCAAAAGGCTCTGATCTCAGCTCCACTCTGCTACCAATCTCATGCTTCTTGACCAGCTCATACTTCAAAGATTTTTAGATACATATGAGGGCTTTTTATCCCATTGTCCCAGTGATAAACGAACAATCTTCCTTCAAGTTCCTTGAGTGCCCTCTTTGAAAATATGTCAGCCTCTTTGTTGTGTTCCCTATAGATGTGCTGGAAGCTAATGTCTTTAAAGTTGTTAGCCAGTTCCTTTGTTTTTAGTTTCCAACCTTCAATGTTCACCACATGGAGCCGTCCCTTTTGATTTATTCAATCAATTATTACCTTCGAATCCCCCAGGACTTGGATTTTTTCAATCGACTAGAGAGTAGCGAATGTGAGGGTTGCCCACAATCCCATGAGTTCTGCCTTGGTGTTTGTTCCAGCTCCGCAATTTATGAACCATTTTGTAACCCTCGACGCATGTGTCTTGAAAAAACCACCCACTCCACAACACTCACCATTTGATAGGGTTGCGCCATCGAAGCATGCCAAGGTGAAGCCTCCGGTCTGAGTTACGTTACAAACTCTGTTTGGAAAGAATTTGGGAGTAGCTGGCCTCCAGGAGAAGGAGACTGAAATCCTGTGTGCCACTAAGATATGAGAGGGGGATCACTCTTTGAATAATGTCTTGTTTCTCTCATTCCAAATGGGCCAACATGCAAGGGATGCCAAACTGGTTGGGGTTGTTTTATCCTTTGTCCAATAGATAAAAAAATCCGAGACAATGAAACCATCCCACTTTATTTTTAAATGATAGAGCTCATATAAGTGGGACCACACTGCCTTTGTGAAAGAACAGTGGATTAAAAGATGGTCAATGTTTTAGGTATTATAGTTGCAAAGCTTGCACACCCCCGGACCTTCCCAGCCTTTCTTCTGAAGAGAATCCCATGTGAGGACTTTATGGTTTGCTGCCAGCCACAGGAAAAGATTTATTTTTAGTTGAATCGGTCATTTCCACAATTTTTTTATTTATCCACTGTCAATCGGGTAGTCAAGTGAGTTTATGATTGCCTTGTAAATATTCTTGACTGAGATGATGCCCAAAGAGTCCCCCCCGATCCACACCAGGGTATCTGCCATGTTTCTAAGTAGGATGCATGTGCCCCTTAAAGCATTGCAGTAATGTTGCCACTTAGTAGCGACATCTCCAACCATCGAATCGACTAAGATCGGAAGAGCGTCGATTCGATGGTNTGTAAATATTCTTGACTGAGATGATGCCCAAAGAGTCCCCCCCGATCCACACCAGGGTATCTGCCATGTTTCTAAGTAGGATGCATGTGCCCCTTAAAGCATTGCAGTAATGTTGCCACTTAGTAGCGACATCTCCAATGAGTCCCAGGGAATCACTACTTAACCACCACTATGGAAAGGAGTTCGCATTGGTTGTGTCTCTCACTTGGGCTAGAACTGATAAATATTTTTTTATGTAGGTGCATTAGTAGATATTTCGAAAGAAGAGATCAGTCCTCCATGTCGATGATCCTGTCCCTTCCAAGAGAAATTAAATGGCCCGAACCAGGGCACCATCTCAGCTAGTGGAGAACCACGTAAAGATTTTTGGTTAGGCTATTCTAGATGCTAGATGCCCTTTGCTGCTTATGGGATAATATTCGAAGACAAACAACCATCGGAGTATCTCCTAGATATTTGTCCAATAAAATTATGTGCCAAATACAATCATGAGTCAATGCCCTCCAAAGAGTGCTTGTGAGTAAAGCCAATTTGAAAGAAGGGAGGTTTTAGAGCCCCCAACCCCCACAATTATTTGGTCTTGACAAGATGTCCCATATATAGAGATGAAATTGATGCTTATCCCTATTCCCACTCCATAGGAAAGTAAACATTAACTTATAGATTTTATGTCGAATAGTTAACGGAATCACCTCCATGGACATCCAAAACATCGATTGACTCTCGAGCACTGCTTTGACAAGGATAAATCGACCACAGAGCGAGAGCCAATTGTTAAACCAAATCCCGATCTTCTTTTCGATTTTATCCACCAACCAAACCCAATCTTTGGTCTTTGAGACACCTGGCTTTAAGTAGTAACCAAGATACTTGAAGCCCGAACTCAACTCAACAAAGGTAAAGGGGATGGATTATTTTAAAGGAATGAACAATGGTTTTTGAATAATTTATGCATAGACCCGAGACTAAACAAAAGGCCTGAAGAATGTCTATGATCACTCTCCACTCAGCAGGATCTGCCTTTGACATTATAAGAACATCGTCAACAAACAGTAAATGAACAATCTTTAAAATCTTAGAAACCTTTATACCTGAAATATTGCGTTAAAAAATTCTTTTGGATAACATCAAGTTGAGCCCTTCCATTATCATAATGAACAAATATGGGGATAATGGGCATCCCTGATGAAGCCCCCTCCCACTCTTGAAGTAATCTGTCGCTTCACCATTTATCAACACTGCAAATTGGCGCTAGTTACACAACACATTATCCATTCTGTTAAGTTAACCCTGAAGCCCACTGTGAGTAAATTCATTCTTAAGTAGTCCCAGTCTTAAGTAGCCCACTGTGAGTCTATGCATAGACCCGAGACTAAACAAAAGGCCTGAAGAATGTCTATGATCACTCTCCACTCAGCCGGATCTGCCTTTGACATTATAAGAACATCGTCAACAAACAGTAAATGAACAATCTTTAAAATCTTAGAAACCTTTATACCTGAAATATTGCGTTAAAAAATGCTTTTGGATAACATCAAGTTGAGCCCTTCCATTATCATAATGAACAAATATGGGGATAATGGGCATCCCTGATGAAGCTCCCTCCCACTCTTGAAGTAATCCGTCGCCTCACCATTTATCAACACTGCAAATTGGTGCTAGTTACGCAACACATTATCCATTCTGTTAAGTTAACCCTGAAGCCCACTGTGAGTAAATTCATTCTTAAGTAGTCCCAGTCTATGTTGTCATAGGCTTTTATTAGATCTAGTTTCATCACGAGAGATTTTATATTCCTTTTTTTCATGTTGTGCAAGTTTTCATGGGCCAATCCAATAGTGTCTTGAATCCTTCTACCCTGCAGAAACCCTAGTTGTTTTTTCGAGAGACATCTTGACAGAACCAACTTTATCCGATTTGCAATAACTTTAGAGATCACCTTGTAAACAAGATTACATAATGAGATTGGCCAGTAGTCTTCGAAGGAGGCCGGTTTGTTTTCCTTTGGGACGAGAGCCAGAAAAGTAGAGTTTATACCTCCACAAAGGTTTCCTTTTCTCCTTGAGTTCTCCACCAACTCAAGTAGATCACCTCCCACAAGATCAAAGAAGAAGGTGAAGAATTATATTGTCCACCCATCAGGGCCCAGTCTCCTTTCTTTTTTAAATTTTTCTAGAATTGTTTTTAATTCCTCCAAAGTGATAGGTTTATAGAGAGACTTTGCTTCCTCCTCATCCACCATCCTGGGATAGAGACTGGTAATCCTGACCAGTTCATTTATGTTGTTCCTTTCTTTGGCTTTAAAAAAATGTTTAAAATAGTTAACAGCCTCCTCTTTTATCTCCCCCTAATCAGATAGGTTGAGTCCACTGCCATTGATTATCTCCCAGAGGTGTTTCCTATTCCTATTATAGCTGGCCATCTTATGGAAACATTTGGTATTGGAATCTTCGCTTTTGATCCATGTTACCTTGCTGCGGATTCTCCATGTTTCCTCCTCCCCACGTAGTAACTTATTCCTGTTACTTTCCAACTCACGGAGATACCTATCCTCCTCCATGGATAAGGGTTTCTCAATAGTTTGTAATAGAAACTGCTCGATCTCTGTTTCCATATTTTCCATGATTAACTTCTCCCATGCCTTAACTTCTTTAATCCAGTTTTTAGTTTGGATTTTGAGTTATTTTAACTTCCAAACAAGTCTCACCTGTTTATTTCCCTCCAAAAGGAAACGAGGATCATTCCAAACCATATGGACCAGATTTACGAAATCAAGTTCTCACAGCCAAAGCACATTAAATTTGCAGGGAAACGCCTTGTAGAGCGGAGAAGTCTCTAGTTGAATAAGGATGGGAGCGTGATATGAAACATAGGGATATTCCACCCAAGATATAGATAAGCTAGTAGTCGACAATAATCCTTCAGATACTAAACACCTGTCAAGACTTCTAGCAATATCTTCTTAACCGGATCAACCATTTCGCCAGGTTGGGACCAATTTGGTCGGCTTTACATCAATCAACTTCTTGGATAAAAATAAGTCTCTATAGAAATCCTTAGTCGGACCAGGCATAAATGAACCTCCCCAATTATCATCTGAGGATAAAATGATATTCAGGTCACTGGCAATAATAATATTATTGATGGAAAGGATACAACTATCAGCTAAGGAGCTCTAGAATAGATTTCGATCTTTACAAGGCCCATATACATTTAGTAGTGGGACCTCCTTTTGAGTAAGAATACATATACCAGTTAACAATATACCCCCGATAGTCAGGAAGGAATCCATGTCATATAAATTTGGGTCCCAAGATACCATTAAGCCATCAGAATTCCCTATGGAGTTTACAGCAGTCGAAGCCCAACAAGGGCGAAGATGGTGCAAACAATCTCTGGCTTTATCTTCATCGGAGAGAGTCTCTTGAAGAAAAACAATGTTAGACCAAGTGCGTTCCAACAGTCTACACATCGAGGCAACTTTGAGGGTGCCTCCAATCCCCCGAATATTCAAGGAGAGTAGTGACATCACTTTTCCCTCGCTAGGGCCTTCATTGCTCTAAGGGAGGGCCCCACTATCCGGGGAAGGAAGAATGTTATCATTGGTTTGATTAATGATACCCACTAGTTTAATGATATCCGGGGAGGGAAGAGCTTCATGCATTTATGGGAGAAATCTTAGAACCAGTACCCCGAAACCATGAAAAGGCCTTACTCCCCTTGCCGAGAATATGAGAGGAAGAGGTATTGGTATCCACTTTTGTATCTATGGTCGCCTTACCTTGATAGATAGGCAACGACATAGGTTCAAGGGGGTTCTTTATACTGGGTATTAAAGAGTCTAAAACAACAGATAGGCTTGAGCCCTCCTCCTTTGCCTCTCTGTAGCCTGGCACAATCAGAGGAGTACTGGCAGGGTTCAATGGAGGGACAGGAGGTCAAAGAGGTCTAACCGGAGAAGGGTTCAGGGAATGGCTTGAGAAGTGGGGAGAGTAAGGAAGTTGGGGGGATTCAAGCTTGTGATCCACCAAGGGTAAAATATTATAAAGATAAATGGTAGGAACGTTGGGAAAGGTGGAGGAGGAGGGATCTGTGGTTGAGGGTTCCAAGGGATCTTCTTCCTTTTCAGGATTACTAGCATTTGACGTTTTTTTGGATAATAACTAGTCTGACTTACTAATGGCCTCCTTATCCCAAATGGATGGAGAGTTATACAAAAAAGGGCATAGGGATTTTAACTTACTAGATAAAGTCACCCCAGAATCCTGCTGAGGAGAAGAGGAATCTCCTGAGGTATAATCTATGTAGCTCATAGAAACATCTTCTTCCATGTAATCTGGTGGAGTCCTCTGTAGTTAGGACTCTTCATAAGAGTCATCCGCTACCTTTCCAATGCAGTCATGATGAAGGTGATTTGTGTGGCAACAGAGGTTGCAATGAAAAGGAAACCCAATATAATCAAGTGCCTGAGCCAGTCTTCACCCTCTCCACTCTATCTCAATAGTTTCCGATAAACCACAGTAAATATCCATCTCAACTAGAACTCTGCCCATTTTCTTCACAGGAGCATTAAATAACTTGGAATCTAGAGCAATAAATTTACCCAGTGAATCACCAATGGCTTGTAAGGATCCTTCATTCCATAGGTACAATAGGAGGCCCAATAATAGTGCCCATAGATGCCTAAACTGGAAGTATTCTGTATCTGAGTTAAAAGCGATCCTCCATCGTTTTAGCATAAGACTACTTCCCCCAAACACCCACAATGAGCTCAGTAATAGTGAAGCATCCTCCAAAGAATTGTAGATAAACCTGAGCCACCCTTTGGTGAGAAAGATAACCTCAGGAGAGTAACCAATGAGTGGTAACCACTAGTTTTTGATCCAAACCTCAAGGGGTTCTTTACTAAGAAATCTATAAGAGATACTACCCACAAGTCCACAGAGCACCATCCTGCAAGTATCTTCTAAACCCACATCATTTCCTAACATGAATATTTTATCCTTTCTGTTGGCTTTCCACACCTTCCGTCGGAAGGTGACAGGCGAAATCGGATTAGTAGGTTTCCTGTGTCCCCCCATAGAAGAAGACCCTTTTAAAAATCCCAGGATAATAGAATTGCACTGTGGACCTGCCTGAGGAATACCAAAAGAAGTGAGCTCAGGCGATAACGATTTGGAGTTGAGCATAGGTAGTGACAAAGGGCTGCATAGTAAACCGGTAGAAGGGGTCGTCTTGCTTGTGATACCAGATGTCCCACTCCCCAAGTCGTCTACCTTGTCATAAAACCCCACTTGTCTCTAGGTCACCTCATCTTCTGGGCTCATAAGAGTCTTGACATTTCTTTTCATTTCGTTAATGGAGAAAGTGCCCATCTAGACCCACCAATAGCCAGCCACCACTAGCACTAAAATAAACTGACAAGCTATCAGTACCAAGTTAAAAAATCTCAGATGGGCCCATGACCCTAGGAGACAAACCCGCTCCTGTCAAGGTGCTAATGATAATAAAACTTGCAATGGATAATGAAAAACATGTGAATAGGGAGACAAAGCTCAAAGAGAAGGTTCTAAAACAAAACTGCAGATAGTAGAGACTAAATCATCGCTTCAAAACAATAAAACACACTTTAGTAAAGTAAGACTCCCAGTCAAAACCCAAGGCAGAAACTAGCCATAGCTAGTAACAGTCAAGATCCGAGTTCAAAAACCTTCTCACCCATAGCTCCTTCGGCTCCCGCGCCATAGCTCCTTCATCACACTCCTTCCCAACTCTCCACCATGTCAAGTTTCAATTGTATGTTATGCAATTTAGTCGAAAAAAAAATATAAATACATAGGTTGTAGATTGAGTCGGTCCCACTTAATTGAGTCAAGACTTAATGTAAAATACAAATGAAGTTTAAAGAAAGGAAGGGGTTAAACATATGTCTTCTTTGAAGCTACACAATCTCCTCCACCATTGTAATATACGTTGGTCCTTAGCCAATGAGTTCTGTTTCTCGCTGAAAATAGTTAACTCCTATTCGACAACATGTAATCACTTGTAATCAAGTTATCCTTCATGTAATATCAATTGTAAGACTCCATACAACAGTAAAATCATATTAAGGAGTGACACAAAGACAACATTGACGAGTAGCAAAGCATGAACACATAATAGTTAAGAGAGAATTGATGATGAACATGTCGACAATGGTTAAAAAATACAAGAGAGACATATTTTCACAGACACACACATGGAGTGCTAAAAATAAAAGACGATGACAGAAGAATGACTAATTCGATTGAACCCCCTGTTGTAAACGTTGCAGAATAGTTCTTGAGTTGTGACCTTCGAATCTAGAAAACATAGAAATGGTAGGTTGGATGAGGTATGGAGCTCCACCATAGGGTGTTTTGTAGGTATGAGATGAGCCCAGGATGATCCACTCACCACTCTAAAGGAAATAGAGAGAAGTGCAACAATAGGATAGAGAGGACCATTTTTGGGTGGGAGAAAAGCACTGCGAGACTCACTGATTGCACAGGAATTTACCAGAATGAAGATGAAGGATGAAGAGTAGTAGGTCATCAGTTATCTTCACACTTTCTCAGGAAGAGAAAGGAATTGGGTGTGGGGGAGATTTTAAGGGGGCCTCTTAATTCCTAATATTCATCACATATATGTTATCATACACTAGACTACATGATAATATGTAATAAAGCAACAATATATGTAATAAGTGGATAAAGCTAAGTAAATGTCTGTAACAAGTGGTAAATATAACTAAACAAAGAATTAGTTGGAGTGGGTGCAACCACTCCAACCATTCATCTATTGTATAAATAACCCTAAAGATGGAATACAAACTTGGAATGGAATTCCTTCCCCATATTTTTCTCCTTGTTTCTTGGGTTGTGTGTGTGTTGATGTGAGTTCCAATGTAGACTCTCTCTTGATTACTTGTCTTGTTTTCCTGGACTACAAAATGAACCATAAGATCTATGGTGGATGCTTCACCTCTTCCCTCTGATCGACTATCATCGTTAGCTCCGCCTTACGTCGTCATTGGTGATTATTCTATCTTCATCAACATTTCTTAGTCGATCATGACCTCACCAATATCCCACAATCCAATGACGATGCATCTAGATCCAACGGTCTAGATCTCCTCGACACATATACGATGAGATCAATGGATATCATCATCTTTCCTCTCCACACCCTCATCAACCAACTAAAAAATGATACATGTCGTCCTAGGGACACTCTGGCTACCTTGTTGGCATGTCTCATCATTTATGACATCATCGTCCGCACTAATATGTAGAACAAGTGTAACGTTCCCCCGACCAACCTTAGGCCAGAGTGTGCCACTCTAGAGAAACCACTCATGCTTTGACACCATTTGGTAACATTCTCAGTAATCAACTGAGTTATGCCACCTATATTTATTCTTTTTACTGCATGCAACTAGACATATACAAACAACATTCTTGTGGAAGATTTAAAGTTAAATTTTTTTTTTCTTTCTGTAACATATGACTTTTATATGGAAATAACAGTAACTACATATATGCAACATTTACAGAACATTACCCATAAGCACACAAGCAATCATAATCACATATATGCTAAAATCATAACATAGGCATGCAAATAACAAAACAACATATCATTTTATCATACAATTGGTACTTATCTTAGAAATACTGTCACCAACTGCTTACAGACCATCCACGAACCTCCCAACCATAGAATACAATGTTCATCACTCTCAACAATGAGTCACCCCCGAGCTGGGACTGAACTCCACCYAGGGTAAATGGCTCCTATCCAGGCTAAGGCTCAAGGACAACAGAAAAGACTCAGTCTCAGGTGCTCACTCAACTAACAACCTACAACCTCTCATTGCCCACATGCCTGTCCCACCCAAGGAAGTGTGCCTTCTCTACTCAACGGTCCCCCAGCTKCCCCACTTCCCTTCCAGAGCTTCACCAATAGGTCGGAACAGAATTCTCAGAGCGATGTAGCTGTAGTTTAGCACCTTCAGAATCAATCCCCAAAAATTCTCTCACTCAGAGAACTGGTCACGAGCCTGACAACCCGCTTCTTCAATCCCGCTCCAAGCTAACCGGGTACACCAACCAAAAGGAGGTATGGGAACATTTTCCATAATGGTGAAATGGTTGTCTCAAGGATAACAAAATGCGTGAGTGAAAATGGTCATGGAATTATTGACTGGATAACTGAGTGTGTATAGGAATCACTGTGAAATCTTTGTGAAAATGATGGTAAGAATGATGGTCAGGTTCTATTGCTGGTAAAAATTCCTCTTCCCCTAGAAAAGATTCCCCAAATGAGATAAGTCCCCCATGATATGAATGCATGTCCCCAACTTGAAACTTGTCATATCAGAAGTTACTTTGGTCCACTTGTCTCCAACTTTAGGACTTAGGATAAAATAATTATCCATACTTTATGTTTTAGGAATATCAATATAATATTCCATTGACTTTTGGACCTCCCTATCCCTAACTGGTGAAGTTCAGTCCCCCATCTCTTTTATCATGGTCAGTCTAATACCAAAACATAAGCATCCCAGCTTATAGTAACCAACTCACTAGCCTATAATACATATCATATACACGAGGCTCATTGTTCTCCATACTGCACACACCTTAGTTATTGTGTGAGGTATCCTGCGATGTGCATACTACATCATTTTACTATGCAGTTCATGTGCACACTATGCCACATGATGTGCATTACCAAATGAGGTCAAAACAACTCACCAGCTTAAGTATATTTATATTACATTTGAAATTGGATTTAGTCGAGGGATATTACAATCCCCTCCCCTTATTTATGCATTATCCTTAGTGCAACATACACCCATATATAAGAGAGTTTCAAAAATATTAAAAAACGATGCGGGTATTCTGTCCACATTACATCTTCATGCTCCCAAGTAGCATCCTTAGGACCGTACTAGGTCCATTGAACCTTTACAAGCTCTATGGCTCGATTTCAGAGCTGCTTGAATTTGTTTTTCAAAATGTGCACCGGATGCACTTGAAAAGCGCCTTCTTGCTCCACCTGAATCACGTTCCAATCAATAACATGATTAGCATCGGGTATATATTTCTTTAGCAATAATACATGGAAGACATTATGAACAGACATAGATGCAGGAAACGCAATCATATAAGCAACTGGACCAATCCTCACCATGATTTTAAAAGGCCCACAAAATCTAGATACCAACTTGGCGCAGCTTCCCAACTTCAGGGAACTCCTGTTAGCTTTCACTTTCAAGAAAGCATGATCACGCACTTTGAATTCTTTGTGGGTTCTGTTCTTATCTGCATAACTTTTCTATCTATCTTGGGAAGATTTTAAATTCTTCTTAATTTTTATCATCTGGTCCTCCATATCCCTGAGCAACTCAAGCCCAACTACTGTCCTATTAGCTAGATTATCCCAATTCACTGGAGTATTGCACTTTCTGCTGTAAAGTGCTTCAAATGGGCTCATCTTTAATGATGCTTGATACCCATTGTTGTACGTGAATTCTACCAAGTGTAGGTAGTCTTCCTTCGATGGAATACCCATTGTTGTACGCGAATTCTACCAAGTGTAGGTAGTCTTCCTTCGATGGTTTGTCCATCACATACATTCTCAGTGTATCTTCTATCACCTGTTCACTCTTTCTGTCTGTCCATCAGACTCAGGATGATAAGTTGTACTAAAGTTCCAATTTGTTTCGAATCCTTTCCAAAAATTCGAGGTGAATTTCTGGTCTCTGTCAGACACAATTGTTTTAGTAATCCCATGCAATCGCGTGACTTCCTTCATGAAAATATCAACAACCTCTACTGCCTTGTGCATAGTTTTCATTGGAATAAAATGGGCAGTTTTCGTAAGCTTGTCCACCACCACCATGATCGAATGATGCATCTTGCCTGTTCTAGCAATTCCATAATAAAATCCATTGTCACCACTTCCCACTTCCATTCAAGAATGGTTAAAGGTTGCAACAACCCTGCTGAGTGTCTATTCTCATCTTTCACTTTCTAGCATTCCATATGTCTAGATATGTACTCGGTGATCTCTTTCTTCATACCTGGCCAAAAGTAATGGCTCTTGATCGCTGCCATGGTTTTCTGATATCTAGGGTGTCCTGCATAAGGAACATTATGCATTTCATGCAAAATCATACATTTCAAGTCCTGGACATTTGGAACAAAAATCCTGTTCTTGCGCAACAATATTCCATCTATTCCCAACTTATAATCATCCACCTTTCGAAGTATCTTCCCCTGTTATAGCATTGCTACCATTTTTCTGTACTGCAGATCTGTATTAGCAGCCTCCTAACTCATGCACCTTCCTACTGAGTGCATCAACCACTTTATTCTCCTTCCCTTTGATATGCTTTATATCAAAATCATATTTTCTTAGAAATTCCAACCATCTGCTTTGTCTAGCATTTAGATTTGGCTGATCAAATAAATATTTCAGACCATTGTGGTCTGTTCTTAGCTCAAACCTCTTTCGCATGAGGTAGTGTCTCCATTTCCTCAAGGCATGCACTATGGCTTCCAATTTCAAATCATGAGTGGCATAGTTTCTTTCATGATCCTTCAACTTCCTTGATTTGTAACATATGACAAACCCATTTTAACTGAGGACTCCACCAAGTCCCTCATTACATGCATAAGTGTATATGATGAAGTCTTCTTCTGGGTCTACGATCCTCAATATTGGAGCACTTGTCAATAATTGTTTCAAGTGTTGGAAACTTCTTTCACAATCCAGTGTCCACTAAAACTTCACCCCCTTCCCTTGCAAGGAAGTGATTGGATGTGCCATCTTTGAGAATCCTTCAATAAATTTTCTGTAGTAACCTGCAAGATTCATGAATAATCTCACCTCTATCACATTATTCGGTGATGACCATTATTTAATGGCCTCTATATTCTCAGGATGCACTGCTATCCCATCCTTTGAAATGATATGCCCCAAATAATGAATCTGTTTTTGATAAAATAAGCACTTTCTCAATTTGGCATATAACGATTGTTCCCTTAATACTTGCAACACCATCCTCAAATGATGTTCATGCTCTTCCTCTGACTTGGAATATATAAGAATGTCATCCAAAAATACAATGAAAAACTTTTCCAAATACTCTCGAAAAAAACCATTCATTAAGCACATGAAAACAACTGGTGCATTTGACAACCCAAATGGTACCAATGTGAACTCATAATGACCATACCTTGTCCTGAAGGCAGTCTTACTAATATCTTCTTCTTTAATTCTTACCTGATGGTATCTTGATCTGAGATCTATCTTTGAAAATATCTTTGAATCCTTCAATTGATCAAAGAGGTCATCAATCCTTTGTAGAGGATACTTGTTCTTAACAGTCACTTTATTCAACTGTTTGAAGTCAATGCACAACCTTAGTGTTCCATCCTTCTTTTTCACAAACTAGACTGGGGAACCACAAGGTGACATGCTTGGGCGTATGTACCTCTACTTCAGAAGTTCTTCAAAATGCATTTGAAACTCTTTCAATTCTGGTGTACTCATTCTATAAGGATTCTTTGATATTGGCACTGCTCCAGGCATCAAATTTATAGAGAAATCAATGTCTCTCCTTGGGGGTAGTCCGGGTACTTCCTTGAACACGTCCTCAAAATCTTCCAGTACTTCATAATCTTTCAAATTTGGCACCTTATCTTTAGGTGTCTCTTCCAAATGAGACACAAATATTTGGCATCCTTTCCTTTAACATTTCTTCAGCTGCAATGCTGAAATTTATCTAATGGTTACTACCCTGGGAATTCTCTGTACCTTCCTTAGTTTCCCTTCCTCATCTAGGAAAGTAAATCCTTTGTTGTGACATTCTAAGAGAGTGTGGTGTTGTTCCAACCAATCCATCCCAATTAGACAGTCATAGGAACCTAAAGGCAAGATTTTTAAATCCGCCTTGGTGTTCAATCCATTCATGTCTATGAGGCATGACTTAACCATCTCATTAACTTTTCTTCTGGCTCCTGTAGCCAGTTGCACCAACTAGGATTTCTTATGATTGCTTCTTAGAAATTTCAAACTTTCCACCATCTTAGGGTCTATATAACTATGACTAGCTCCTGAATCAATTAAAACAAAAAGGGTTTGGTTGTTGATCATACCTTCAACTTCAATCATGTGGGACTGATACTCTGCTTGCTTGTTATCCAGGGCTACACATATCCTTGGCACACCCTCATCAACCAACTGAAAAATGATACATGTCGTCCTAGGGACACTCTAGCTACCTTGTTCGCATGTCTCATCATTTATGACATCATCATCCACATTACTATGTAGAACAAGTGTAACATTCCCTCGACCAACCTCAGGCCAGAGTGCACCACTCCAGAGAAACCACTCATGCTCTGACACTAGTTGGTAACATTCTTAGTAATTAGCTGAGTTATGCCACCTATATTTATTATTTTTACTACATGCAGCTAGAACATATACATACAACATTCTTGCAGAAGCTTTAAAGTTAAACAACAATTTTCTATCTATAACATACGACTTTTATATGGAAATAACAGTAAATACAGATATGCAACATTTATAGGAAATTAACCATAAGCGCACAAGCAATCATAATCACATATATGCTAAAATCATAACATAGGCATGTAAATAACAAAACAACATATCATTTTATCATACAATTGGTACTTATCTTAGAAAGACTGTCACCAACTGCTCATAGACCGTCCACGAACCTCCCAGCTATAGACTACACTGTTCATAACTCACAACAGTGAGTCACCCCCGAGCTGGGACAAAACTCCATCCAGGGTAAAGGGATCCTATCCAGGCTAAGGCTCAAGGACAATAGGAAAGACTTCATCTCAGGTGCTCACTCAACTAACAACCTACAACCTCTCTTTCCCCACATGCCTATCCCACTCAATGAAGTGTGCCCCTTCTCTGCTCAATAGTCCCTCAGCTGCCCCACTTCCATTTCAGGGCTTCAACAATAGGCTGGATCGGAATTCTTAGAGTGTTGTAGCTGCAATTTAGCACCTTCGGAATCAATCCCCAACAGTTCTCTCGCTCATAGAATTTCTCACAGGCCTGACAAACCTCTTCTTCAATCCTGCTCCAAGCTAACCAAGTACACCAACCAAAAGGAGGTATGGGAATAGGTTTAAGAATGGTGAAAAGGATGTCTTAAGGATAAAATAATGCATGAGTGAAAATGGTCATGGAATTATTGACTGGATAACTGAGTGTGTACAGGAATCACTGTGAAATCTTCGTGAAAGTGATGGTGAGAATGATGGTTAGGTTCTACTATTGGTAAACATTCCTCTTCCCCTGGAAAATATTCCCCAAATGAGCTAAGTCCCTGACGATATGAATGCATGTCCCCAACTTGACACTTGTCATATTGGAAGTTACTTTGGTCCACTTCTCTCCAAATTTTGGACTTAGGATAAAATAATTATCCATACTTTATGTTTTAGGAATATTAATATAATATTCCCTTAACTCTTGGGCCTCCTTTCCCTAACTGGTGAAGTTCAGTTCCCCATCTCTTTTATCTTGGTCGATCTATGCACAACAGTGTATTTATATTAATTATGAGTCACGTACAAAGTAGGTGCATCGACCCTTGACATCTAGGCATTCCGGCCTAATACCAAAACATAAGCATCCCAACTTATAGTAACTGGCTCACCGGCCTATAATACATATCATATACATAAGGCTCATTGTCCTCGATACTGCACACACCTTAGTTACTGCACGCGGTATCCTGCGATGTCCATACAACATCATTTTACCGCGCAATTCATGTGTGCACTATGCCACATGATGTGCATTACCAAATGAGGTCAAAACATCTCACCAACTTAAGTATATTTATATTACATTTGAAATTGGATTTGGTCGAGGGATATTACAACAAGTTTCATGGAAGATCAAAGATGGATAATTCTCTCACCCAACAACAAATCAATGGTTCTCATTGTGTCACCGATACCTATGTCTTTGATATTCAGGCTTCCTCCCAGCTCACCCACCTTTCACCTCCAATGGAAACACATCGAAGATCTATGCTCTATATTTCTTGAGGATGAACCTCGATGGCTCCAATGACCATACTTGAAAATGAGGATCCAAAGGGCCTCTTCGCCTAATGGGACCCACCTTCATCCTATCCTCCAATCCCTAGGTGACACCTGTCACCTCCTTGGACACATGGACTACTAATTTCCTTTGGGACTGTAACCAAATCTGAACAGTTCCCTGCAATGGAAGACTAGGATCAGATCTTTCTCTGGTTCTGATTAACGGTCCAGATTTTCCTTCGAAGTGCATCCCCACTAAGACTTTAATTCATTCCTAACAGTGTCCTACAATGGATTGATGGGATAAATTATCTCACCAGATTGACAACCAATATTCAATCATTCCCCTACCCCGACCAAAGGTCCAGATCTGACCATCACAACTAATCGATGGCCACAAACCTCCAAAGAAAAACAAGATTTTTCCTCCAGCTTGTCAGTTTGGTTCAGGACTTAGTCAATCAAATTCATGAAGGTTTATGTGAGTCCTTCCCAGGACTTAACTATTTTTCCAAAGTTCTCTCCTTGGCCCAGGAGAACCATTTCCTATGCAGGATTCCTCTGTTACATCTTATCCTGAAATATTTATTTACTTCGGGGATTCTGGCACTGCATTACCCAGGTGCATAAATTTGCATAAATAGAGAAGGTCACCAAAGAATGTACAATAAGAAGGGTCATGTGTTCATCCCTCAAAGTAAACTTAACGGGGATTTGAGTTATTTACATACTCTACAACTATTGTAAACTTGTACCCTTCCATATTCACCCATTATACAAGATTATTACAGGAAAATACTCGTATCTGTTTTACTAAGATAGAGACTATATGTATTCAAGGAAACCCAAATTTCCAAGCAGATATATTTCATTCAAATGCGAGACTATCTCCAAAAATACACAACAAATTTACAATCAGGTATTCATGTCCAAAACTCACCACGAAAATCATTCAACTATAGACATACCCAATTCAATGCATAGAGATAACTAAATTACGTATATATAATTTGGGAGATATTGGAAAATACCGAATGATGTGCTACTCTCCACCCAACCATAGGAAAATATGCACAATTCACTACTACAACCATCCACCCCCAAGCCAATATATGATGCAAGGAGAGGATAACTGTTTTTTCAACACTTTTTTAGGAAGTATCTATCAATTATGCACATGTCTTTTCCTTGAACGAGATATTTCTCTTGCTCTCCACTCTAGTGTTCATGCTTTTCCCTTCTCGCCCATCTATCTCTCTCCATTCCCCCCCCTCTTGATGTCCTCTATCCCTCCTTTTCCTATTTCTTTTTCCCATACCTCAAGGTAGAATCATAATATTTCTGATGAGATTATTCCTATCCCTCTCATTGATTTCCGAAGGGAATCCCCAACCACCAGCTTGACAGGTAATAAAAATTATGGGAAGAGGATGGTTTAGGGTATGTGCTCCTTTTACTTTTTGGTAGATTATTGTCTTGGCAGGGTCATTTCAACCAGTGAGGGTCTCCCTCTTTCACCATTTTACTCTCATGAAATCATAACTAGTAAAGGAAAACCCTTCACTATTTCCTCAACATTTTCTTATTGCATTAATAATTGAATATGCACATTACCAAATTAATCAAAGGTCCATTATCTTTCAATGGTTATATAAAAGGCCTGTCTATAGTTTTTGTCATGATAATAGTTATATTTATAGACTAAGGGAAAGAAAGGTGTTACAGTTTCCAATGGAGGTTCCATGAAATTTGGGGGGAGTTGTGAAAATATGTGTCTCCAAATTGGTCAGTACAACCTGAAAACTCATATGTTTTCTATCGACGTGGGTGTTTATGAAATTATGCTCAGTGCATAATGTTTATGAAATCTTAGCCCCATCCTCATGGATTTTAATTAATTAACCATGCAATTCCAATAGGAGGGACAAAAGTATAAGATCCAAGGCATCACACTAGGATCCCCTAAGATCATTAGTTCCCATCGAATGGAAAATCTCCTCAAAAAAGGTCATTTATGCATTATTTCCCAACTCCATTCCATTCAAGCAGTTGAGACACCATTTGTGCATCACGACCTCCAATCTCTCCTCTCCAAACACCAAGATGTTTTTTCCATTCCTCATGGAATTCTCCCTTCCCGTGGTGTTCATGATCGTTCCATTCCTTTAGTCCCAGGAAATATTCCTCCCAATGTTCACCCTTATCATCATCCCTTTTCCCAAAAGAATGAAATTGAGAAAATTGTTCAATAATTTCTTGATGTGGGTGTTATTCATCCTAGTACCATCCCATATTCTTCTCCTCTGGTCATGGTACTCAATAAAGAAGGAACTTGGTGCATGTTTCCATACTTTCGTGCCCTAAAAAAACTCACCATCAAAGACAAATTTCCCATTCCTGTCATTGATTATCTATTGGATGAATTGAGTGGGGTTCAATACTTTACTAAAATTGATCTTCATTTTGGCTACCACTATATATGTATGAAAGAGAAATACATTCCCAAGACTACATTTATAACTCATCAAGGTCACTATGAATTCTTGGTAATGCCCTTTGTCATGTGTAATGCTCCCTCCACTTTCCATAGTCTCATGAATCGTGTCTTTTATCCCTTTATCCATCATTTTTTCTTAGTTTTCTTTTATGATATTCTCATCTATAGTAAAACTTTGACAACCCATCTCGCACATGTGGATCAAGTTCTTCATCTACTCTCTTAGCTCCAAATTTTACTCAAGCAATCTAAATGTGTCGTTGGATCCTCAGAAGTGGATTACTTGGGTCATATTGTTGGCAGGGATGGTGGATGGGTGGATCCTAAGAAAATTGAAACTATGAAGGATTAGACTCACCCTAAAACTCTTAATATATTTCTATGTTTTATGGGTTTAACAGGGGATTATCGTTAGTTTGTTCATAATTATGGAAAAATTGCAACCTCTCACTGCTCTCCTTAAAAATATTGTTTTCACTTAGACTCCAACAGTTGATCAATCCTTCCACGCTGTTAGCACTTTGTAATTCCCATAGGTTGTTAGGGGAAGAATAAATTGATAGAGGTAACTTACCAAAACCACTTTTGAAACTGGGATCTATCCTTAGCAGTTTCAGAGAGGGATCTCTATGTATGATTTAGATTTGTTTGGGTTTTAGATATTAGGCTAGTTGAAATAATCCGAGTTTGTTTGTTTGCTTATAAATATTGGCTGAAAAATTGCATTAAACTTCCATTGGGCTATGGGGTCTGTATTAAAGATTAGTCTCAGATAAAGTTTTTATAAGGTTCCTTCACAGGGTGAGATAGTGAGATCGTTGGATCTATTAGAATTTAGTGGGATGAAAAAGATAGAACAAGTGAGAAAGTCAACCAAGCAAAGAAGAAGTTAAGAATTTCTTTACTTAATATCAGATGAGTAACATGTAGATCGCGAAAATACCAGAAACATAGTGCACTAGACAAATTCTGTTCATTAACTTCCTTTTAAAGATTAGAAACTGAAAACATACTGATCACAGAGAAAGATAAACATCTAACAGAGAAGGATAAACATCACCAATGTTCAAATGCAAGAATACTGTGAAGTTAGCATTTTTATTACTGGTCGATCCTTTTGAAAATGATTAAACAATAGATCCTTGGGCGCAAAAATCAACCCTCAATACTTTGAAGTGAGAAGTATTTATACAACAGTTACATCCGATCCTGTCATTAATGACTAGGATATCATGGAGAAAAAATCTAACTAAATAGATTACAAATTACAAAATAATAGGAATGCTGATTATCTATTCGAATCCTTGGTGTTGATTATGGGGGAATTATTTGATGATTCATCACTTTGACTTGACTGTCTTCTTCATGATGACTCGGAGATCCACATCACTTTTACTCAAGTAAAGAACATAGGTCTTCCCATCTCTTTTGTCTGGAGATAGAAACCTTGAGTAACTTTATGTATATTTCATCCATCTCATTGTACTTGGAAAAAGTAGGCTTTTCAATAAAAATATACTTTATCTCATGTTGGATGCTCAGGTCCAACTATAATGTTTCTAAGAAAGACTTGCCAATAATGCTTCCTTGTATAGCTGCAAATTTTGATCCATCCTTTGCCACTGTGATGATCTTCTATTTGTAGTCTGACAGAGTAATGAGATTAGCATTTATCGCTAGTAGCCCTGGAAGTCCCTTCTTGTGCAGTGTGTTAACCTTGCTAAAAAATATCTTCACTGCAATATCCATTATATGAGCCTTTTCCTCTAGTTGCAACATCAATCCTTTATTGGTCAGGACCTTCTTGACCTCTAGGATAGTCTATGTCCTGTCTTCAATTTCCAATGCCTCTAACTCCTTCTTGGTATTGGATTTTAGGAACCTTATGAGATATGTGGCCTCTGTAGGTTTCTCCTCTCATTATTCATTTATCTTTTCAATTTCTTATCTAGCCTTATGTACCAATTCAATTTGTTCAAAAACAATTTGTATGAATGACCATATCTCTGCCATTGACTTGCTGATGTCCATCCAGATGTTTTCCTTGGCCTCAAACAAAATCTTAGCCATGAAAGACTCCTTCTGTAGTTTCTATAATTCTTGACTGAGTCTTTGTGATTTATGCATTTCTATGTTGTAGCTGGACTGGAACATGGACTTCAGGTCCTGGAGGCTTTTAACCTATTCTTTCAAATTTATGATTTCCTCCCCTTGAAGGGACATATCTTCCATGGATTTCACCAATTTCTCAGAAGCATCTGGAGCCCTCACTTGAATGGATGATGGAATTTCTATTGTTCTGGCTGCTGCTATGCTAACTCTTGTGAGAGGAATTTCCTCCAGTGGTATGAAAGTCATTTGCACAGTCTTCTCTTTCTCTTTAACCAGTTTGTCTAAATCAACTTCCATGTCTTTTATCTGTGTGTTCTTCTCCATTATTAATTTTAGCATCTTATCTTTGTGGCCTTCACTTTCATCCATTTCCCTTGCTTTTGAATCTTCTGTGGTTGGAAGTTTCAATTGTTTCCTCAGAGATGCTATGCCAGCATTTTTCTTCTTCAGTAATTCCTCGGCTGCTTTGGCATTGGATGGATCATAGCCGATATTCATTACCATCTCCTATAGGAATTTGATATTATTATCTTTGGCTAGAGAAGATATCTTTTCCATATTCAACTAAGACTGGACATTGTTTAAATACACCTGCAACTTTGCAGTAGTCAAGGATGTATTTGTCAAGGTGGAGAATATCATCTCCCCTATTTGCCTATGCATGTCCATTTGATATGCTGGGTGAACTTCTTTCACATCAAAATCAAATGGTGCTTTCTTATAATCAGAAGCTGTCTTGGGATGAGGGACCTGTTCTTGTAAGAATTCCATGTGCATCCTTACCTTCTCTGTGTCAAAGGAATATAATAATATGTGCTGAGCTATGGATGTCTTCTTCCAAAATTGGGCATATGTGTTGTTGTTCAAAAGTACATTCTTCTGCTTGATCATCTTGTATTTGTCAAAAATGTTTGATCATGTTGGCTCTTTCGTGGACTCAACTGATAATGTAGTGTTTGTTTGCTTCTTGGATGAGGATGTAGACACAATATGATGACTACCCAATAAATTTGAGGAATGTGGTCACTCCATGACAATGGTGGATTATGTTTCTCCTTCTCCAAATTGGTCTGGTGTGTGGCTGGTTTGAGTCCTCTTTCTGTACACTTGGAAATCCTCAGCTGACGCTTCAGTGACTGAAGGTGAAATTATTTCTTGGCTCTCTTTTCTGCCTGTACTTGAGGAGTGCTAGTATGTGAAATGTTGGTAGGTGAAGGTTGTTCTTCTGTCTCCAGAAAATTATTTTCTTGTCAATCTATTTGATTCATGAACTTTTCAATCTCAGGCTTTGGCATGTGATCATAAGGAGAAGTATTTTTTTTGAGACTGGTTTTCAATATGATGCCAAAGGGGTCATAATTCCATGGGAAACTTAGAACGAAGTTCATTTCTTTCAAGAGATTGTTGGCTTCTTATCTTGCAGCTCTATTGTTACATATGAAAGAACCAATTTGGCTCTTGATCTTGAGCTGCTGCTTCTTCTTGAATGACACAAAGTAGATGTCATCAAAGTTGATCATTTGTTTGATGTATTCCAAGGAAAAGATTCTAACAGGAAGGTACTTTGGCATCTTGTATGCATGTAATTTACACCCATAAACTATGATCTCGATATGGTTCTAGTAAAGGTATCAGTCCCATGTTTTAGCTAAATTTGACAGGTGAAGAATTCTCTGGACCTCTTCATTTATCCTTGGTTCCATTATGCTACTGAGCATGAAAACCACTGGATGGTAAAACTGATTGATGAAGTGTTTGAAGCTGAAATCAGATGAGTTCTTCCTCACTAGTGATGTCCATGAAGTCACTAGTTGAGGGTTTCCATTTTGATCCAATTTTTGAAAGGCACAATATAATCTGTCTGCTTGGAAGAAAAGGAACAGGTACACTAGCACTGAGGAGTACCTGAGCACTCCCTCTATGGAGAAATTGAAAAGTTTTTCATGTATAATGTCATCTACAAACTAACTGTAATCAAATTGGGTTGTAGCATTTTATTCTGTGGAGAAAATGGACAAAAAACCCAAAATGGGTTCATCTACCCATTCATCAAAATAATATCCTAACATGCAACATAGGGTGGAGATGACTTGGTTGGATCTGAATGAGAAAATATAAGAAGGATAGGGAGGGTTATTTTTAGGAAAATGTGTGTCCTCTGGTAAGAAGATTTCAAATATCTAGGCTCTTTGAGGAAAGGAAAGTTTCTGATAGAGTTCAGTCATAACTTCAATGGAGAAAGGGTTGGCAGAATCAATTTTGGGTATTTGCAACATTTCGCTTATTTTTTCGGGGGTGATGGTGAACAGAGTTTTGCCAGAAGACATGATGGCCCTCTGGCCGGGAAGGTAAGGGGATTGACACTTTAGGGTGAACTTAGGGAAGTGATAGGTCTGGGAAAACATATAAAGTGGAAGATTAGACTCCCAGAGTCCGATATCATCACTCTGGTCTAGGAAAGTATCTTTAAGCTAGAAGTGTAATTTGAAGAAATCAAATTCACACATTGTCTTTGAAACTTGGTAATATTTATCAGCCAAGGGAACACGATACAGGTCGACGGGAGGAGGAAGAATTTTTTTTTCTTATGTTTCAATGGATTTAGATTTGGGCACCATAATTAAACGAAGATCTGAAGACGGAAAATGATGTTGACTATGATTACCTAGTTTAATGGAACTTTTCAATGGTGTGCCTAGTGGTGGTTAGCTTGCAAACAGGAAACAACTATGTCTGGATCAATGAATAGTGTGGGAATGGTGAAAAAATGGAGTTAGGTGGTGTAGGGGGGTGTCTGTTATGGAACATTTGGTGAGTTGGATGAGTAACAATAATGGGGGATAACATTGATTAGCCAACGGGTAGATGAGTGTGATGTGGTGGGTAGTAAATGGATAATAGGTATAATGAGTGTGAAGTGTGATAGGGTAGTGGGGGTACGATAGAGTAGTGAGGTGGGCAGTATCAGATGAGAGGTTTCCTTGTAG
>JASDQU010103441.1:116160-133351 GCA_032191745.1 Picea mariana | reverse complement strand
TTACTTTGTTTTGTTGTTATTGTAACATTCATTCCTTTGTTTTCTCTTATATTTTATGTACTCTTTGAACTATTTCAATGTATGCATACTTTGTTTTACCTATGATTATCCTTCATGACTACATCACATGCAATTGTCTCTACTTGTTATCTCTTAGTGTAATCCATCCAAACTTATACTTCAAAACTTTCCTTGATTACTTTTCATATTTTTAGCTCCAAATTCTCATCAAACCAATGACCTTCTTCAATTTAACATGTAACCTCACCACAATCTAGTCACTCACGTAAATTCATTTCCTTCATTTACAATATTTATCTAAATATTATCAACCTTGGATGAGGTTCACTATGTTTATCCTCTATAGTTAGAATAGGTTGACAAAGATGTCTTACAAATTTATATCATGTTAAATCTACAAAAATATAAATGAAAACATATGAAAGGAAAGTTGTACTTAGGCAATTCCAAGTTGGTGATAAAGTCATTAGAATATTAAACTACCTTCATGATAAATGGATAAAGTTCTCTTTAGATGGTTAGGCTTGGGGTTGTCCCATAATTATTCCAAAGAATCTACATAATTTTTTTAATCATTCATCTTAGTTAAATGGTAAAGAGATCAAACATTAATTCTCCCTATCTCAAAAGCTACTACTACCTTTGTCTTTCAAATTTCATGCCATATTCATTAAGGTAGGTTTCCCAAGATTTTTATCTATTTATCAGTTACGATGTTTTATTATGTTCTTACAAATTTTGATTATACCACCATCTTCACCTTGACCATGACATTTAATAAGGAAGAACACAATTCCAAATATATTGCATGCATATTTGAATACACATTCTTGTAGAGCTTATGTACTTCTCAAGATCCCATAGATTCATTTTGCATTCGTATGCATTGCATCAAACTTATCCTAAATTTTAACCATTGTTCATTTCATTTCATGAACAAACCCTTCACTTTATACCCTTTTCACGAAAATACTTTGGCCTGCATCTTTATCTTTCTATGACTATGGTTACATACATTCAAGACTTAACTATTATCCCATAAAAATTGTTAACAAACCAACACACAATAAGACAAATAATTTCTTAACCAACCATTTTGATATGAGCATACAATATAGAAGGGAGACACAAGAGATTGGTAATTATATATTCTGCATATGGTAGAGGAGAAAATAGAGATTTTAGGTTTCCATTTGTTATAAAAAAAATTTAGAATGATTGTGGTTGTTTGTTGTTTATAACTATATGTTTTTTTGACTGATTGTGGTTATTGTTTATTGTGTGGAATGTGTTGTTAATGCAGAGATGAAATTTGGTTGAGGTATAAAATTCAATCATTTCATAACGAAAACATGTTGTGAAAATTGTTGATATCTTAAAATCTAAAATTTAAACAAAATTCATAAGAAAATATTTTGTAAAATCTAAAATTATGCACAATGAATCTAAAGTTATGGAAAATATTAGCTCATTGTCAAAGCTAGCATTTGTAAATCACTTTCCAAGAATAATTGTTCACCAAAGTAGGCTACTCCGAATTTAAACTCTCATATTCATATGCTCTCTTCACTCGACGAAGCATCCATTGTTTCTATACAACCCCTAGATGAGAAATGTCCAGAGGGTCTACATCGTCTTGATTCTCCAAGGGGCAGATTTTATACAAGTATTTATACAACAATTTGATTATATAAGCATTTTTCAACATATATTCATCGGCCTATTAGCTCAGTTGGTTAGAGCGTCGTGCTAATAACGCGAAGGTCGCAGGTTCGAGACCTGCATAGGCCATTGGCTATGGGTTTGTTCGTCTGTATGCTATTGATATCTCATTTTTCTTTGGATGGCACATATCGCGACATCTCATTTCTCTTTGGGTGGCACTAATCGCGATCAGACGGTGTCGAACAACTCATCTTCGTCAAACCCTAAAATCCGTAACTGAATCTCTTTGAACTCCAACCATTCCAGCTCGACTTCCTGTAACTTGGTCTCTTCGTCAAACCCTAAAATCCGTAACTAAATCTCTTTGAACTCCAACCATTCCAGCTCGACTTCCTGTAACTTGGTCTCTTCGTCAAACCCTAAAATCCGTAACTCAATCTCTTTGAACTCCATCCATTCCAGCTCGACTTCTTGTAACTTGGTCTGTGTTTGGCTCATGGAGTCCAAGTTTCCTGAAGAATTCATTTCAGCTTGCAGATAACAATTTGAATTATACACGATGATCTGATGGGATATTGAATAGCTACCTTGTCCTTTATTTCAGCTGTTCTATCAAACGCTTATTTTAAAGATTGTGCAAATCACTCAAAACAAAGAACCTGTTCAGAATAAATGCACCATCTCAATGACGATTTGGTGGATGAACCCTTTTTCCTTTTGTGTACGCCGCTTAAGTTGAATCTAGAAATATATCATATTATTGGAGTGAAATAATTTGAATCTTATAAAATAGTATACATAAGCAATGGGAAACACGAATTATGCCTTTTTAAAATTTGCATAATAAATCTAATAATATATTAGAAAGAGTTTTTTATTATTTAAAATTATTAAATTAATATTTTCATAGTTTATTTTTGGAATCTTTATTTTTGTAAATTTATTTTTACATACCCTACCTCCTTGGAATCTCTATTTATTAAATTAATATTTTCATAGTAAAATCTCTATGTATTGAGTTGAGGGGTTTCCAGTTTATGAAGTACTACTTTTCTTTATGGGATTTTATGTTTTAACTATGAATTTGAGTTGTGTTTTCAAGCAATCAAGGCAACTTAAATATAATGAAGTATTTTTTTAGCTTCTTGAAAATTAGAGTATCCATTGGATATTAAATATAATGGTTGAAATTAATAGAAATCAATTAACTTTATGTCCTCAAAATTATCAAAGTAGTCACCATTGGAAGGGAAATTTCTAATATGTGGTTATTATCAAGAGGCTTAACCCAAATTTGTAGCCCCATATTCCATTGAACACTTTTTATTGACGTATCAAATACTTACAACACTTTTGTTTATTCAATCCAAAACTTTGAGTTCTTATTTGGCCTCATATCAAGGCAAGAGACAATTTTTGTGAAATGTTTCATTTGAAACTTAGGAAACACATGATATATTTACATGCGTTATACTGAGGGAGATTAATGCTATACTTGAGGTTAACATTAGTTCACAACATTAAATGTTTACACTGATCTTATGTTTATTGCATTAGCTCACAACATTAAATCCGAGTTGGACTAATACGGAATTGACATGTGGCAGTGTACGAATGTGACATGTGGCAGTCCGTACATGACGTGGCTTAGTGACAGGATGAAACATGGTAATACAAACGACAGGTGGTTGTACAGATGTTGACATGGCAAGGTGATCGGTTTGTATGGAAGATGATGTGGCAGGGTGACTGGGTTGTACGGATGTTGGCATGGCAACTAGCTAGACAAGTGACGTGGTTGCACAGTGGTGACGTGGAAGATGACTGTGCATGTTGACTATACGATGACTTGACGGTATGGGCCAATCCAGAGGTGACACGTGGCCTAATCACAGGACACCATGTGGCACCCCAAATTTGGCCAATGTGGGTCGGTTCAAAAAAAAAAAATCCTCCGCAAGTTTCGAACCCATGACCTCTAGTTACACCAACGGACTAACAAACTTGGCCTAACAGAAAGGGCGTGTTTGTTTCTTGTTATGCCATATGGAATAATAGATATTTAAAGTGATATGAAGTGGAAGATTAGGGGATAAGTCGACGGGGGGGCTAGCCCGACCAACCAGGGCCTATGACCAAGAGAAAAGGACCGATGGCGCAGGGTTAGGATTGGCGCCTAGACACATGGCCACACACATAGGACTAAGAGTTGGATGAAAAGGGGCTTGACCAGAGGAATAGGGCGTCAGCGTTCAATGCTTGGCCATATTGTGTTTCCATGTGACCTGGAGCCTGAGACAAAGAGGCTCACACACATTATTTTCCATTTGTGGGTTTTCAAACTATATTGTATGATTTTTAATGTTGATTTTGGTGAATTTTGCCCAAAATTGAGGATATGGGGTCCTTTCTGAGGCCAGATCTTGGGAGGGAGTTGGGAGGAGAACCACAACTCCACATCTATAAGAATCAAAGTTTTTTTTGACAGAAAAACAAGTTCATAAGAGAAGAAATGTTGAATATTTTGAAAGCCAAATCCATTTTTATGCAGGGAAGCCATTGAGGAGGGAGACTTTGTGGGCCAATTTCAGGAGCTATGCTCAACCTTTTTTAGTGCCGTCAGTTGTGTTGGATTCTTGAGGTTGAGCAAAACAAAACCATACCATTTTGTAATCATTTTGACACTTTTTTGATGTACGTTTGAAGCATTTAAGAGAAAATAAGAAAGCCTCACCCACTGAGACAAAGGCTCAGAGACGTAGGCAATCTTGCCGAACTCCGTTAACAACTTTGTTGTTATGGTTTGTTGTTCTTTGGGCTTACATTTTGATCTGTTTTTTTTTATTATGGATGCTATAATATCGCATTAAGTTATTCTTCTTTCATTAATTCCTCATTGGTAAATGAACACATGCTTAAAACTTAGACAAGTCTTTAAAGATCAATTTCGGATCAAATGGTATCAGAGAAGGTTGATGGTTGGTTTTTGAGTTTGCATGATTACCAGGGAAAATCTAATTCGTGGTGAAGGAGAGCTTGTAGAAGGGGATCCTGATATTGGATCGAGAAAGAGGACTTCTCAAAGTGAGGAGATGGCATCAGAAGAAGGCATGTCTTAGAATGAGATCGAGTTGCAAAAGAATTTATTCGACATGTATGAGATGGTAAAGGTATTATATGAAGGAGAGGATCCTCATAAACCTCCTCCTTCACCTCCTTCTTCTCCATCAACTTCTTCTTCTTCAAGTACAAGTTCAAAATCCACCACAAGAAAACATTCCCATAAACATAAACATCATATGCCTTTACTTAATATTGATGTGAAATTTGAATTTCCCATGTATTATGGTGATGTCAATGCTGAGAGACTTGATAACTGGGTTAGACAGATGGAAGTTTATTGTAGTGTGTGATGCAGGACCATCACTAGGGAAGCACGAATGGAGAATAGCTAGGCACACTAGCGCACATCTTGAAGAAGTTTAAATTTTGAAGAATGTGTATCACACAAATATTTTGAAAAGAGATTGTAATTAAAGAACATCTTAAATGTTGTAGAGTTGGATGGTTCATGAAGACATCAGAGAATGTATTTTCTTTTAAAATAGTCGAGTGCAGTACAGATTCGATGTGTTCGATATGATATGTCTATCATAAATATTTGTTGTAATAAATTCTAAGTAGTTGATAGCTTTTAATTTGATAGGATAGCTTCAGAGTCATTGGAGGGAAGAACTCGAAGAGCCCTCTTGTATAAAGTTTTGTATTGTTTCCCAGTAGAGGTTTTTGGCACTCTACTGGAGGTTATTGTTTCGAGAGTTATCGCCATTGTAGAAGAGAGATGAGAGCTATCGAGAAGCAGTGTATGAAGATATGTATATTTCAATTGAATGAATATGGCAGAGGAGAATTGTCCCAAATGTATGTTGTTGATGCATCTATCTAAATGAATGAATGGTAGAGTTTCTATTTATTTTCAATTCTCTATTATTTCTTGTTCTTGTGTTTATGAATGCACTTACATGGCTAGATGTATGAATATGTGAGATTTTAAATAAGTTTCAATTGTTTCTCTTCTACGATCAACTGCAAGTGTGCATAGTGTCTGCAAGGAGTGCGTTGACAAAGTCTATATCGACTCATAGATCATAAGAGATAATGTGAATATTATAGGTACAAGGAGTGCATAGTGTCTACAATGTGTGCATGACAAGGTCTATTTTGACTCAGAAAATTCTAGAGAGGTATCTTCTAGGAGAGTTTATCGGCAAGGAGTACGTGACTGAGTATTCTGACTCAGAAGCTCAAGAGGAGTGGTTGAATTTGTCCATGGAGGGTTTGAATTATAGAAGGGAACATGTTGCAAGGCGTGCACTATCTAAATTTTGACTAAGTGTCGAAAGGAGTATTCTAAGGAGACAATAGTTCGAGAACGAACAATCTCAGGAGGGAGAACGACAAGAAATCATGTAAGGAAGACATCCTTTTAGATTTCTCCAATTTAGCAAAGCGAGATTCATCCAGGAGGGATTGGAATCATTCCATATCATCAGATCTCGGAGGAGTTGCACAAAGGATAGTTGTGAGGTATTTCGTAGGTCGTAGTTTGGGACACTCGAAACATAGAAAGGTGAGATCGCCGAAGTCACAACCTCGCTAGGTGAATATTAATTGTTGGCTCTGAGGAGGCACGTGGCAGCGGATTAAGGAATCCAAAAGTTAGGGGTTCAGAGGAAGTAAGGGTGGAACAAGTGAAGTTTCGCGAAGTCATGAAGCCTAGAGCATAGCTAGACCGTCAGATCCAGGGAGACACATGGAAGAGACCCATGATTTCAAAGGAATTTGTTTCGGAAAGAAACATAGGAGGAGATTGTAGTATTGTCGGAGCCTGAAGTGGCAAAGGGTTGGACGATGGCATAGCTCGTGGTCACATAGTGGAGAAAGAGTCTAGCACAAGACTAGTACTCACGAATCAATGTCGCCAAGCATCAGAGAGCAGAGTTGTAAGTGGTCTTAACTTGCACGTGACATCAACGGGACTTGTGTGAGTGTGTAAATCGCTCAGGGTTTGTTGAAGGCCCGAAGAACCAGTTCGGTTTGGAGAGTTGAAGATCCAAGGCTAGGAGGTCATAGAATCCCTAGGAGAGAAGCGGGTTGTGTGTGTACACTAGAGTGGTATCAGAGCGAATATAGAATTACTTATGTAGGTAAAGGAGACATAGAAGTAGGTTGGTATCATTGAGTGGTATCAGATACATTAGCACAATGTTGCCCAGGAGACATGCAGATCCACCCATAGTAAATAGAGCTATGGAAAGAGGGATGAGAGAACTCAGAGCAAGGTTGGATGCCATGGAAACAACACAAAGGAGAAAACCTGATGCTGGAGATGTCAGTGATGCAGAAAATGAGGAAGGGGAAGTCGAAGAAGTTGTAGCGAAGGATGTTGTGAAGGAGCGCTTGCTGAAAGCGGTTGTTAAGTTGGGATCTAGAGCAAAGATAGACATCCTGATGTATGAAGGAAATTTAGACGTCGAAGAATTTCTTGATTGGATACGAGCAATGGATAAGTATTTTGACTTTGAATATGTTGATGAAGAGAAAAATGTGAAACATGTTGTCACTAGGTTGAAAGGACATGCAACACTGTGTTGGGATGAACTATAGGATGATAGGAGAAGAAAAGGAAAAAAAAAGATTAAGATTTGGGATCGAATGGTAGCCAAGCTAAAGGAGAAATTCATACCCAAGGACTATCATATAAATCTGTTCAGGAGGTTGCAGAACATGAGACAAAAAGGGATGACTGTGAAGGAGTACACATAGGAGTTTTACAAACTGAACATCAGGGCTGGACAAAAGGAGAGAGAGGAGGAAAAAGCTTCCAAGTATATCAACGGCATGAGATATGAAATCCAGGATGAAATCAACATGATAACAGTAATGACAGTAGAGGATGCGTACTAGATTGCACCCAAAGCGGAGGATAAGTTGGCCAGGAAACAGAGTCAACAAAATAGAGGTAGAATCTTAAACATAGGCAAAGGAGTTTCCCATGACAAGACACAGAATCCCAAAGGTAAGGCGAACAAACCACATAGTCACTCTAAGAGAGGAGGAAGTTGGCAAGGAAGGCAGAGTGGTGGTAGAAAATCTTTCCCTAAAGGAAGAGGAAGAGGTAGAGGAGGTGAGATAAAGTGTTCTACTCATGGAAAGATAGGGCAAATGTCTTGGGAATGTCTCGAGAGGAAGAAAGAAGGAGGTGAAGCTTACATTTCAGAGGTGCAGAAGAGAGATGTTGAGGAAGAAGGTGCAGAAGATGGGAGATCTTTGATGATGAAGAAAGTTCTCTTAAAGACAGATCTAGAAGTTGAATAATCGGTGCAGAGGAAAATTTTTTTCATGACAACTTGCAAGACTAAAGACAGAGTATGCAAGGTGATAATTGACAGTGGGAGCACTGATAATTTAGTATCCACGGAGATGGTGGAGAAGTTGGAGCTGGAGACGACCATACATCCAACGTCGTATAAAGTCTCATGGTTGCAAAAAGGTCGTCAGGTAATGTGGACAGGGCCATATTCATCCCTATCCATGTACAGGTACAGGACCGAATTTGGGCATGTACCTATACATGGACAGGGCTGAATATGGCCCTGTCAACAATCTAAAAAACAAATTTAAATCCTAATTTAAAAATCTAAATTCTAATCTAATTTAAATTATAATCTAAATTATAATTCTATTATAAATTATAACTCTAATCTAAACATACCTAAAAGACGCCCACTGCTCCAACGTTCACAACTACGCCGCTACTCCAACGTCCACCGCCCGTTCGCCCGCAGCAAACGCCAACAGCAACAACAAATGCCAACAACACCAAACTCTCTTCGCACAACAAGCTATGAACTCACAAAAACTATGACAGGATCGATGTGAGGGTAATATATAAACATTTGTTCATCCAAAAGATGTTCCAGCCGAAATAATGTTTCAGCCGAAAGAACTTTTCAGCCGAAACATTATTTCGGCCGGAATATCTTTTGGCCGAAAAGACATTACCTAGTGAAACAATATCCGTCCAGCTAAAATTGTACATGGAAATCAAGGGCATCGTCAGGGTTCCATTCGATTTGACGTTCAAAGGTTCAGCCAAAAAAAAATTAGTTCGGTCGAAAAAATGATTTTCGGAATTTTGGAGACCCGATTGTCACGAAAGTGTAACCCACCTTCATGATTCCACCCATCGACTATTTCAATAGATGAGATGCTTGGACGATTATGTATTTATTTGCTTATGCGCCTTAAAAATTAAACTAATAATTGTTTGCGCCATGATCTAAAGCTATGTGTGGATGATCTTGTGGGTGGTTTACCCATGTGCCATAAAAATCTATTGATTTGTAATGAGTTTGCTTACACCTTGGACAAATCATGATGACCAATGATTACGCTTCCGATTACTTGTGCGTAGTGTAACTATGTTGATGTAGGATTTACTAAGTGCTTAGATTAAGTGTGCTCATTATAATGATGTTGATTTATGTTCAATTTAGTACTTGGATCACATGCGCACCTTGGAGTTAAGGATAATTTGTGATTGAATTTATGTGATTGATTTCCTCGCACAATGAATATAACTGATGATTAGTCTTGCGCCATTACTTAAGTTGACATGTGAATGTTCTAGAATTGTTTACCCCCGCGCATAGCGGATATTTAAATGTTGATGTATCATTGATAGCGATGATGATTAGACTTCGCCATGGTTAACAAAAAAAAAAAAAAAAAACTACCTTCTATGCTTCGAATTTTCTTAGGCGTAACAGAGGGTCGTTACATGGATTTATATGATTTTGGTTGATATTCGTGTGCATATTGTGTAATGTGATTATTTGAGTGATTCATAATGCTAGAAAGAATAAAATCATTCAAAGGCATAAAAAATTGAAATTGTAAATCACAATAACAAGTTGATTAAATCTAAGGCATTGTCTTCATCCATGAAAGTTTTAGAATAAGATATCCACCAAAATAAGCTACTCCTAAAAGGTGTATGATGTTACAAATTAATGCACAAAGAAACGAAATTTTAAAAATAATAAGCACTTTGATTAACTATTATGTAGATTCACTACTTCACATGATAAACTTATCCTTGGCATTCTTGAATATCTTTTTTGAATATCTTTAAATTTACAAAATAGAACAATGGGAAAAAATCACAACGAGGTAGATATTTTGAGTTCTCTTAATAAGATAAAGAAAAGTAATGTTTTAACATTAAAATAACTTTTGAGGAAGATAGAAGGCATGTTGTATGGGTTTGAAAATGTCCACAAATGAAGATAATATAACAAATGAAAATAATGATATTACAAAAAAGGATTGTAGAAGGTCTAAGTTCAATTTATGTATGGGCTTTATTATTTTAACTCAGTTAATATGGTTGTGTATATATCACGATATGATTATTTGAGTGATCCATAATTATATAAACAAAGTAATGTTATTTGAAGAAATAAAAAAATAAATTTGGAAGTCATAATAGACAATTGATTAAATCCAAGGCGTCTTATCTTCACTTCATGCAAGTGTTACAATAACACATCCACCTAAGTGCACTACTAATCAAATGTTTGTATCATTTTGTAAATTAATAGTACACAAATCATTTGATGTTTAACAACATTAATAACTTTGATTAACAATTGTGTAGATTCATTAGCTTATATGATGTTGTGAACTGAAGCATCACCAAAATCCTTGATCCCCAAAGAGGAGGACTTTGAGGTGATTTCGCTCATTTAAAATGCCATTTCCTCTTATTCAATAGTCAAACACCACATTTTTCACAATTTTATTTTCCCTCGGTTCCTTCATTACTAGACTTCAACATGTTGTGAATTGAGGCATCACGAAGGCATATGTTGTGATGTTGTGAACCAACGCATCACTAGTATCCCTAATTCGTATTAGGGAGTTATTCACAATGCAAGAAACCTCATAGGTTTATCCTAGTGATATTTATAATTTAATAGCTTGTTTTAATTCACTCAATGTCACTTGAACCAAAACAAATGCATGTTAAACTTGTGTTGTAATATTTGTGATGAAAATTGGCATTACTTGCTAACACTTTTCTATCTATGTTTATTTATGTTTTATGTTTACTTTGTTTTGGTGTTATTGTAACATTCATTTTTTTCTTTTATCTTTCATGTGCTTTTTGAATTATTTCGATGTATGCATACTTTGTTTTACCTCTGTTTATCCTTCATGACTACAGCACATGCATTTGTCTATATTTTGTATTTCTTAGTGTGAACCATCCATACTTGTACTTAAAAACTTTCCTTGGATGTTCTTGCATCTTGTTAGCTCCAAATCTTCATCAAACATATTTCCTTCTTCAATTTAGCATGTAACCTCACCACAATCTAGTCACTCAGGTAAATGCATTTCCTTCATTAATAATATTTACCCAAAGATCGTCAACCTTGGATGAGATTCATTATGTTTATCCACTATAGTTAGAATAGATTGACAAAGATGTATTAGAGATTTATAACATGCTAAATATATGAAAATATAAATGCAAACATATGAACGGAAAGTTATTCTTAGGCAGTTCTGAGTTGGTGATAAAGTCCTTAGAATATTAAACTACCTTCATGATAAATAGAGAAAGTTCTCCTTAGTTGGGGAGGCTTGGGGTTGTCCCATAATTATTCCAAAGAACCTACATAAGGTTGAAAATCATTCATCTGTGTTAAATGGTAAAGAGATAAAACATGAATGCCCCCTATCTCAAAAGCTACTACTTTTAGAACATGCATTTGCCTTTCAAATTTCATGCCATATTCATTGAGATAGGTTTCCAAAGGTTTTTATCTATTTATCATTTATGTTGTTGTGCTATGTTACTACAAATTTTGATTATGCCACCATATTCACCTTGACCGTGACATTCAACAAGGAAGAACACAATTCCACATATATTGCATGCAAATTTGAATACGCATTCTTGGAGAGCTTATGTACTTCTCAAGATTGCATAGATTCATTTTTCATTCTTATGCATTGCATCAAGCTTCTCGTAAATTTTAACCATTGTTCATTTCATACGAAGTAAAATACAAATAGGTTTCAACAAGTTTTAGATGCAATGTCTATCTATTTTTGTTTTTGTTTTTATAATTATATATTCTGCATACTTTACATTTGTATTGTAGAGGACAAATTAGAGATTTTAGGTTTCCCTTTGTTATAACCTTTTTTTTTCAGAATGATTGTGGTTGTTTATAACCTTTTTTTTCAGAATGATTGTGGTTGTTTGTTGTTTATAATTATATGTTTTCTAACTAATGGTGGTTATTGTTTGTTGTGTGGAATGTGTTGTTAATGCATAGATTAAATTTGGTTGAGGTTTAAAGTTCAATCAATTCATAATGAAAACATGTTGTGAAAGTTGTAGATGTGGTGAAATATAAAATTTAAACAAAATTTGTAATGAAAATATTTTGTGAAATCTACTTTCACATTGAGTCAAAGTTTTCAATTCTTATAGAGATTTAAGAGTTGAAGTTGATAAAAAATCGTAATATATGTTGGACAAAGCCAACTACATTTGTGTGTTTTATTCCAACCCATTCTATTGAATTTGGATGGAAATCTCATCTTCGGAGTGGCAGATCCATACAAATCTATATTTTGTTTATTGATTACGTTGAAAAAAATTCATTGGGAAAGCAATGACATGCCCAATAGAATATCTGTACCACTACCCACGCAAAAGATAGAGACAAACGGTAGGGATTGAAATTTGTATTTTTTTTTTATTTTTTTTTATTCTTTTATTCAATTGTGACAATCACGTTTTCATATTTCTGCTTATTCCAACTAAAAAACAAATTTTGAGGCCCAAAATAGATTGTTTGGTAGGGAGAGTGCAATGTCTATCGGGGATTTGAATCTAGGTAGGGAGAGTGCAATATCTACTTCCTAAATATCTAATCAAACCACCTCAACCTCAATCTTCACTTAGACATGGGTATTGTATGCCATTACTAGAACATGTTGCTTAATGATAGTAAGACAATCTCTATATTCACACTCTTTCTACATCACAACTTATTGGTTTGGAATTCTTGGTGATGTAATGATGTTTGAAATATTTTTGAGGATGCAAATAAAATAAGTTTATTAAGGTTTAACAAACAAAGTTAACAACATTACTAGTATATAAGTTACAATACATAATGGAATTGTTAAGGTACTTCTACAAACACATAAAGCAATAAAGTATAAAATTCAAGGATATAACAGATGAATGTGAATGTATACTAATTCCATCTCCATCTATCAATACAATCTCGGGATAATATTGAGAACTTTAGAAGTATTTATTTGTGCGTCCCTCTCCACGTGGATACAACTCTTGAAACATTGGCTATATTGTCAGGGGATCATAGCATTAAAGACCTTCCTAACTAGTAGTTCATGTATATCAGAGCATTAAAGACCTTGCCAACTCCATGCTTTGTTCTTGACTTTCCAGTGCAAGAAGCCAATATCACTCTATAGCCACGATAATATTTCTTTCTCTTTCATATTTTAAGGTTTCATGGTATAGTCTTTGTGTTGAACCAAGATAGCTTAAAAGAGATTCTTAAATTTAATAATTAAATCAAAACTTGTTTGATATTTGAGTATTTCTTTTAAATTTTTAACAATGATTACCATTTCCATCATTTGACGGTACTCTTTTTATTATATATGAAAACATTTTACTATAAGCATTTTACTATGAAAAGTTTAATTACTTTATCATTGTATTAATATCATGGTTTGTAATATTGTAATAATGAGTTGAAGTTATGAATATTAGTCTAAGTATAGAGAAACATTGTATTAAGATTATGGATGTAAGAATATTGGTTATCGTTGAAGTAACTTTAATATATTCATGAATGTTAATATTTTTTTCCAAATTAAAAAGACAAGATTATAATAGCATGGACCAATAAATTTGTAACTCCCCTTCATACAAGAGGATTAATGTCATTTGCAAGATGATTTAACCTAGAAAAATCTTATGTATTAATAATTAAGTTTTTTTAACTTCATACAAAGTTATATTAATTGAAATCTGGAAATTCTCATCATAAGCTTTGCTTTTTTTTATTAAGGGGATATGGTTAGGTAGTTCTTCTTTATGACTTTGTTTGGAGCGGATATAAAATATAAAATAAATAGGTTTCATAATTTTACCAACAAAGGTACAATTTTTTTTACAACAATATTTTTTGTTTTTGTTAAAAATTATCAAGAAATATGCCCATAGGAACTACATCTTGACCCAATTTAAACATAACATTTTGTGAAAGTGGTGTCCATTTTACTCTTGGTAGGGTGTATAACTAATCATAATGGAGGTTTATATTTTGTTAATGTGACATTTGTTTTAGACCATCAATAATGGAACTTTAGTGAAGCACTTACCACTATACTTCACAGTATTGAACCAATTACACATTGGTAGAATGCAATAAATTATTCTACATCAATCTCAATCTACTAACTAAACTTGATTTCTGTATATTTTCCTATAAAACTAAGCCCAAATAAATAAATTCTATGTCATTAAAGCTCGTGGAGGGGTACACTAAAGCTCTGTCACATGAGATAAACATTACGCATTTTATAAGCAATATGTCCATGTGAATTTCCATTTCATCCACAAAGATATAATCATTAAAAGTAGGCATATATAAAGGGAATATAGAATCTTATTGCATGGAAATTTACAATCCTTAAGATGATATTTACATACTCTCCTTTCTAGCTATCACAAATCAATGAAAACCCATTAATATTTTGCCCATAAAATTGAAAGGAAAAATATGTGAAACAAAACAATGGGTCTCCACCTCCATCTAACTTCTATATAAAAAAAAATCATCTCTTCCTCTAACACAATAGGTTGTACCCTGATGAAAAAGTCAACCAAGAAATAATGTCTATACAAGAGAATATTTCTAACAATTAACTTCATAAAACAAACAAAAGAATTTATGGTGGATCTAACATAATCTATCCTCCTTTGGGATCGGGTGCTCAGCGTCCACCCAAAGTTGATGGGAGCCAAATCTAAGGTGGCCTAAGGAGATCCTCAACCCAGGTATCCAATGTCAAAGCGTGTAAGGGGGTTGCAATATGAAGTTTTCCCTAAGCTCTAGGAATTGCTCTACATAAAAGGCCATCATCGATCTCAATCCCTTGAAGGGGGGAATCTGAATGATTTGATTATACAACCTATAATTGTCATATCTAATAATATTTTACATATTTTTATTATTAGGAAGGAGGTGGCTAGCATCATCTAAATAACCCTCGAATGGGGGAAGGAGATCCATTGATATACTCGTTGGTTGGAGGAAGCAAGAAACCTATGGAAACCAACATCGTGCACTCTTGGAGGGGTGAATTGGAAAATGGCCTTCAAAAAATGGTAGGAAAATTTGGATATCGGTCCCTATTGGAGAATGGGCTAATAAATATCTATAGATGATGAAAAAACCCTACCAAACTAAAGATAATGTCAATTCGGAAGGGGTGTGCTACAAACTTTCCTTGAAAGATGGGATAGGGAACTATCCTCTTGCATTTGAAAATGTGGTGAAGAAAGAGGATCTAAACCCTCTCGATTTAGACCCAATCCTACTTAGCAAGCTAGTTACCCATACCATTGAACCATACAAAACAGTGGATCTAATTATGGAGTTCATGAGGTCCAGTTTGGATTAGATGTTTTGAAAGTGGTGCTAGAAACAATATCTATATAAGAGTGAGGGACCCATACCCCTTATTCACATGGGATTGGAGACTCTGCGTCAACCTAAACCTAGGCCTTGAAAAATGAACCCTCAGATAGTTGTATGTAGTGATAATATCGACTTGTGCAAGAGTTGTATGTAGTGGTAATATCCACTTGTGAAAGAATGACTCTAAGTTGTCTATATAAGTATTGAATTAGAGAGATATAGAATGAATTGAAGAAAACATGTACATTGAAGGAAAAAAATTCTTTGAAGTCTCATTGTGTCATGTTTAGAGCATCTAAATTATCTTGGAAGCTTGAAAAATCACAAAGGGAATAGACCCTAGGGGATTGAAAACATAGGAACATATTATAGTGGATCTTTCATATGCTCAAGAGATTCCTTATGTTGTATGTCATCTACAATATTGTAACTGTCATCTACAATATTGTAACTGTCATCTCCAATGACACATTTACAATATTTGCAATCGAATGGAATTTCTTACTAATTGTGTGCCAGTTTTATTGGTGTTCAACCTGTTTATCTTGTTTAATATGATGATGAAACATTTAACGTCATGTTTGCATGTTGATGATTTGATGGTGGCTTGATACCTTTCTATAGTGAATTCGTAAAAAATTAGGGCTTGATTTTGGATTCTCAATAAAAATTTTGGCATGATTCTCTATGATCTCACGACCCTCTGAATTGTAAACTTGTGTCACCTGATCTAATATATCATGCTAGCAAACATAGCGATATTCCACTAAAATATGGTTGAAACGATCTACAATTTCATGATCCCTCTCTTTTGTTTTGTTATCTCTGGGCTCTACGATGTTGAGTACTTGTGAGGAAATTTAGTTGGATGGTTTTGAGAAATAATCAAATTTCAATATTTATGGACAAGGTTATACAGTTTTCAGTCACTATGGACTAATTATTTAGGCTCGGGGGTTACAAGAACAAGTAATATTGGTTTTTCATGTCTATGGTCGGGAGGAAGTGGTTTTCTACTCAGTTTGTTTCCAAATTATTAAAGCAGGCTTATGAATATGTTTTATTTTCTTATTCTTGTTTATTTCATTAATACTTTTCTTATTCTTGTTTATTTTATTAATACGTGATAAATATTTACAGTATAAAATAAATGTAAAAGTTGCAGTATCCGTACAACCTAATATAGATATTTCTATGTTCTTTTTATTGAATTGATTGTGGAAAAAAACTATCTATATATCAGTGATAAGTCATTTACTTGAAAATAAAACTATCATTTACAATACTGCAATCAGAAAGAACAACATATATAGTATAATTTATATATTTCGGCTAATGTAAAATAATATTATTTATTAACATCGCAGAAAAGAAATGTAAAGAATCCACTTTGAATACATTTATAGAGTGAATGCCACTTGAATATATGTATATAGTAATGTATTTTTTATTTTTTTTCTTACAAAGAAACAATATAAACATTTTATTTATTATACCTGTCGATAGGCATGGTATATAGCTTTGAGTTAGACTTGACTTTCTATTAGTTCATGGTTGACCATAAAATATACACCCCTTTATCCAAAGTTTTAAAAAATATTTATTTATTTTAAATTTTAAATCTCATTTATGTGATATCTTATTGGCCAAAAACTTTGAAGTCTTATTGCTGCCTT
>JASDQU010103441.1:101221-116060 GCA_032191745.1 Picea mariana | reverse complement strand
AGACTTGTAGTTGGGAAGTCCTCCTCGAGAGTCAATGAGGAGATGGGCAGAGTACCCATCTAAAAAAAAAAAAAACTTCATGATCTGACCACGAAATGGAGATTTGGACCCACTAAATTTTGTTGAGGAAGGAAATAAAAGAGGGGAAATTCATGGGCAGAGGAAGACGATGGAAGAAGATGAGTTTAATGACCATTTTCTGAAGAGGAGAGCATGTGCATCTCTCTGGTTCTGAAGAGAACTGAGAAACGAATTGTGTCTGGGTACAAGAATTTTCTAGGTGGTGTTTTCAGTCCAAGATGATAAATGGGGTTGCAGAGAAGATGAGTGAATGAGGAAGCACTCATTGTAGACCCCCTTGCTTGGTGTATAGAAAACTGATATGCCAAGTTCTTGTGGGAGGAGGAGAGTGGCCTTCGTCCATGACTGTTGCTTAACATAAGGAAGAGTCTCTCTCAGAGCATCATGATCTAGCTAGGGGGTGGCCAATGATAAATCCGTCCAAGAGTTGTTGTGCCTACAGTTGGGTGGAAAAGGGCATCCCTTTCAACATTTGCATCACTATCTGGTTTCTAGATAAGTATATTTGGTTAAATCTCGGTAGTATTTAGATCAGAGAAATGTTTATACTATGTTTTAGAACTGTGTAATTTTAATTTCTGACAAAAGTAAGTTGATAAATTTAAGCAAAATAAATAGAATGTCTTAACTGAAGCTCTTTTGATTTAATTTTGTATCTCTTGACTATTTGTTTGCTAAAATAATATTTTTGGGAGTGAATGTTGTGGTGGAATGTGTTGTACAGTTTAATGCATGTTTGAGAAATGATGACTAAACAATTAAAAATCTCTATAACACATTTGAAAGAAGATAGAGTGATTTTTCTATGTAATAGTGCTCCATTTTAGTATGTCCTCAAATCCTATGTCAGAAAAGTTAGAGGATATCATATCTATGTGGACTTTAGGAAATAATCCTGTAACATCTCACTCTTGCGAGCACATGTTATCGACATATTTTTTAGGACACTTGCGTGCAAGTGATCCGGTTATAGTACAGGATTATATATTTCGCTTATGGATTCTTATGATGATGTTGATGGATTATGATTTAATGTTATTTGATATATATGTATTGACAGATGTTATTGACAAGTCTTCCCTGAGTGTGCAGGACACTTGACAGATTGTGGATGTCAATGGCATCGATGGACCTCTTTGGACTCTGGATTGATTCAGGGAGTGGATTGTATTGGTTTGAGTATTTCATTTATGCATATGTGACATATGATCGATTATAGTATGATTTTGTATATGGATCATTGATAGTGTTTCATTGATGGATGCAGGTTGATGATTGCTTACTAATCTGACTCACATAACGAGTAAAGGGGGCCATGCACATAGACCATATATTGAGGGAGAGCTATGGAAGCGTCCCTATCACAGCCTACTAGCACTCCCAACATGGCTCAAATTGTAGGTTAACGATTACCTAGTATGAGAGGTCCATGATGCCATGAAGGTAGACTGAGACAGTCGCTCACGAAGATTTCTAAGGGGCATGCAATAAGGCAGGGTATTTATTCCTTATAAGCCCTTAGTCTCTCACAAGGTCGCCCAAATGGAGTGCTGACTCCAAGGGTTGGAAAACTACCAAAAGCAGTCAAGGGTGAGTGGCACCCTTGGAGCACGGAGTGCGTCTTGAAGGGAACGTCGCATAAATAACACTTGAGTCAATGAATCTAGGTGGCCTAGAAAACCTTGAGCGAATAATTAAACCCTGTAAAATATTTAAGCATTGTCGGATTTAATTAATTAATTAAGGATTGAGATTATTAATTGTAAATCCCTGAATGAAAGTCTAAGCCTATTCAAAAAATTAAGCATAAGTCTAAGTTTGGTAAGAAGACTAAAACTAAATCATAAATTAAATAAAAAGGGGATGAAGTAAATCAAGTAAGAATTAAGAAAAGGTGAAAAATAAACCTAAAGATTTGATTTAAAACACATGTGTGCAAGAAAATACCAAATTGAAATTTAAGATAAGAAAGGATTAAAGCATGAAAGAATACATGCACACATAGAAAGGAATCTAGAGTCTGGCTACCACTAGTTTAACTAGAAGAAGACTCATATTTTAACTCAACTCATATTTAGTAAGGTGTCGGTCATTAATTAGAAATAAGGGGAATAAAGAGACAACTAAGAGTGATTTAAGGAACACTTTTAGGATGGGTTAGAAAAATTGACTTTAATTAAAATATAATGTGGAATTTATGTGCAACTTGGGGAAAGGGTGACAAGTGTAAGGGGGGAATTATTCTAATTTATCTAAATTAAAAAGTGAATTAATTTTGCTAGTGGGGAGTTGTCATTAAGGAAACTCCTATAAAGCAAATGGTAAAGAGGAGAAAGGAATCACACTGGTTATGGGTAAAGTTATGCTGCAGAATTTTTGACTAGTTTTACTTGCGAGAGTTGGGATACCCAGCGTGAGAGAGAGTGGTGGCTCTACCTTGCGAGGCAAGCTTGGCGGTAGAGTATTATGGTTGCTTGTGTGGCCCCTTTGCGGCTCAGGGGGCTAAGGGGGAAGAAGAGTACCCCTATCATTGGTTGGGAGGTACCGGTGACGTCATGTTGGTTAGCAAGCAAGAAGCATTGTGCGCATTCAGTCAAGGATCAAGTGCAACTTCCATTAATTTTTTGTTGGTTCGGCATCCATACCTCCTTGCCAGGTTTGATAGTGTTCACTTGGTGATGTTATTTGCCTTGTGTTTCATTTAAATTATTATCAGTAAGCAAAACTGAACTCGATGATTCTTCTCTTATATTCCCTAACATTGATTATGTATCTGGCTGTGAAATGTCATTCAAGTCCACAATTTCCCTTCTGCTTGAGTAGATTAGTTTCGTTGAAATGGAATTGGTTATGAGTGCTAAGCAAACCTATTTATGTCCATGTTTTCGTTTATATGATTGCGAGAATGTCTTTAAGATCCACTTTTGCTTACTACTTAAGTAGAATTGAAATGAATTGGTTATGATTGCAAAACAAATCTCGATGCATTCTCATCTTTTCTTTAGTTTGGGAACCTTTCATTTGTAGAGTTTCCAATGATCCATTATAGGGGATCTAGGATCTCGTTATTTCCCATGACGGTGGAAGGGCTCCTTCGCAACTGTGTGATTAAATTTCTAGTACACCCTTGGTTGACCGGCAAGGATGACTTTGTTTTTATCTTCTGAAATCGATTGGGTGGGTTTTCATATCTTACCCATGTTTAGTATAATCGATTCTGGTAGCTCGAGAGGCTGGATTGATCAGTAAGTCAATAATCAAATTTTTGGGGTGAATCTTCATGTGATGAAACCAGACCCTGGATGCATCAGTGTGAGTCTCCTTCACTTAAGAAAAAAATTTCCAGTTTGTCAGGCGTTATGCCTAAATGTTTTTGCGCTCTTCCCTCATTGGCGTATGGTCTCAGCAAATTGGGCATGGGTACCTTGGCCAAGTTTCTCGTGTCAAGTTGGGCTCGGCACAATTTAACCTATGTCTGAATCCATGTTGTCTGTGTTTGGAACCACCCTCCACGAGTCCACCCAGGAGAAGTTTGACTTGGCTTTGGGCTTTGCAGTAGTGTTAACCATGTTCTGAGAGAGTGTCGATTGGTGCCTTATCTATGATTTCCTTATCCCCAACATGCGTAACAAAACCCTAGTGGATGTCTGGATGGTTTACCGGGACATATCTAGTTGGGTTTGGATGCATATCTAACTTGACTTTTGAGTCGGACTTCATTTTATCTCGATGGGATCTCCCTTTTTCTCCTTGTTATCCAACCCAGCTAACGGTCGTTGCTTCATTTCTAACTTGAATTTTGAGTCGGACTTCCTTTTATCTTGGTAATGAGTCATCTGTTCACTTCCATGTCTATGGAATTCGCAGTGATTACCGCCTCTTCCTTTAAGGACTTTCCCTTGGATAATTTACCCAGCCGCTGCTACGTAATGGCAGCCTATGTACAATTTAAAGGTATTTTTACCTTAGTGCGTCCTTCAATAGGTCTTTACTTGCAATGCTCCAAGGTCTGGAGTTTCCTTGAAGCCTTCGAGTTTTGTAAAGGGGTTCTGATCGAGGTGGATATCGGTGGCCACCCACCTTTTCCAACTGGCTCAAAACATTTTTCTGGAAAATTTGGTAATTTACTATTTTTAGCAGTTTTTAACTTCTGGGGCCATTTTGAGGGATTAAATGAATGTTTTTTTGGATCAAGCTTCTCAATGATAGCCAAAGGCTCTAATTGATCCCCCTAAATGAATCTCTTCGACGATACATTTCCAACGAGCTATCGTGTACCCCAAACAGAGATCGTATGCCAAAGTTACGCTCCTTGGAAGTTGATACACCAAACTACCCAAAATGGGGTCCACAAAACTGTTGGCTTGTCATATTTTGGGGTTAGGGTTTTGGATTTTCTTTATGATAAAAAGAAATTTGGAGCCTCATTGTAAAATCATCTTCTTGCGAATGCGAGTAGATGTCACATCTCTTCTTAGAGATAAGTTGTCACCATTCTAGTGAGTATTTCACTTTCTATTTTTACAGTCTCTGTACTTTTCTTTCATTAATAGAAATTGTGTATTACTGTATGTCTATGTTTATGGTTTCATCTCTGATACATTGATGTTATATTATTGGATATCTGCGATATCTATGTGCATTTCTTTATTATATCTCCGCTCTCATTTTGTGTTAAAAATAATCTGGATCAGTGGTATCAGAGCAGGTTGCTCTTGATCATTTTTTAGTGCATGTCCCCGACGAGGTCCAAGTATAGAAAGTTGGGTCTCAATCTTGTCTCTCTTGAATGCAATCGGTCTCGCATGCCCAAGAAACCCTCCATGGCAAAAGAAAAGAAAAATGACGGAGGAGATGATTCTATCAATATGTTGCTTGAGCAAGCTCTCACGCAACAAAGGGACGAAATGATGGAGAATTTTTCCCACATCCTTCAACGTATGTCGATAGCAACAGAAGCATATTCATCAAACAACCACTTTGGAAGCACCTCTCCTTTCAAGGTACGGGTTAATTTTGATATTCTCATATTTGAAGGTCAGATAGATGCAGATGCCCTAGAGAAATGGTTAAATCTGTTAGAAGGTTATTTCTCTATTCATAATTTTTCTGACAAGGAAAAGATCACCTTAGCACTCCTTAAATCTCTCCCCCATGTCAAACATTGGTGGGAAAATTACTGGGAGCAAAGTTCCATAGAGGATTCTGGAATATATGGGGCCAAGCCCACTTGGATTTTTTTGTGGATGTGGTAAAGGAACAATATTACCCTGATGGCAACTATGAGGACCAGAACATGAGATGGACCACACTGCGACAGTTCTAGATTTCACCAATACCTTCCATACCTTGCGCACCAAATTGGGTATCAAAGACTCCAAACGACATTTAGTTCTGAAATACCGTGGGGCTCTACACAGATACATCCAAACTGAAATGGATTTTTTGGACATCTCATCACTCGGTGCTACTTATCGATATGTTAGCAGAAATTTAAGCACCAGAAAAAATGGGAGTTTGGGTCTGCAAATCTGCAACAACCAAAGTATGATAAAGATGGCCCTAATAAATAGTCTCCCGAAAACCAATCCAAGCCACAGGAAAAGAAGGGTCGCGGGAAGACAAAGAAGGACACCAGAACATGGTGCGGTTTCCATAAAAGCCCCTGGCACAACACCGAGGAGTGTCGCTCAAAACAGTCATTGGTGACCAAGATCAAAGACAAGGAGCCAAACCCTGATTCAGAATCTGATTCTAAAAATACTGGTAAAAAACAGATCATCGACGCAAACCCCATTGTTATTGTCGCAACCACAGCAATTCAACCAGAAGAACCCACAGATCTTGAAGAGGGAGAGCACCTTTTTCATTCACATATGTGGGTGAAGGGGACCCCGCTGCATTTTGTTGTTGATAGTGAAAGCCAGAAGAACCTCATCTCAGCAGAGGTCGTCAAACAGTTGGGATTGTCGACAACACCACACCCACAACCATACAACATCGGGTGGCTTAGCCAGGGACAAGATCTTCGTGTCAACCAACAATGTTGATTGTCATATGGCATCTAGCCCTTCAAGGATGAGGTATTATGTGATGTTTCCCCACTGGATGTATGTGATGTTCTCTTGGGCCAACCATATATGTGGAAGTGCCATGTTGTTTAGGAGTCTCGACCCCGCAGTGTCATTATTTCTCTATGGGGTCATGTCTACAGAATACAGAGGTGGTTCTAACTACTATTCCACCTAAACAGTGTCGCAAGGTAGTATCTCATACTACAAAATTTAGCTTCTTCACAATCTGTTCAAAAGGTGAACAGAAGGATACTGCAACCACTACAACCTCGGCCCAAGCACCTTCTATCCAACAGAAGCAGGTTGACAAGATTGCAGCAAAGTGTAAAGATTCCTTCTGCACACAAGCATATCATGTATCCATACTAGTTAAAAATTTCCAACCCTTCTAGCCATATGTTCGTGACAATCGTCAACAAGCTAAGCAACGCAACTTCTCCAACAAGGCAAGCAGCTCATCAAGATGTAGATTCAGTAAACGCTTTTCCCTCTCCCCTGGGCACTCAACGCAATGGAGACCATTGCTTCCTAAGGAGGGAGGATTGATCCAGGTGGATATCAGTGGCCACCCACCTTTTCCAACTCGCTCAAAATAGTTTTCTGGCAATTTTGGTAATTTACTATTTTTAGCAGTTTTTAACTTCCGGGGCCATTTTGAGGGTCTAAATGAAGGTTTTTTGGGATCGAGCTTCTCAATGATAGCCAAAGTCTCTAATTTATCCCCCTAAATTAATCTCATCGACGATGCCTTTCCAACGAGCTATCATGCACCCAAAATGGAGATCGTATGCCAAAGTTGCGCCCCCGGGAAGTTGATACACCAAACTACCCAAAGCGGGGTCCACAAAATTGTTGGATTTTCATCTGCTGGGGTTAGGGTTTTGGATTTTATTTATTATAAAAAGGAATTTGGAGCCTCATTGTAAAATCATCTTCTTGCGAATGCGAGTAGCCGTCACATCTCTTCTCAGAGATAAGCTGCCACCATTCTAGTGAGTCTTTTACTCTGTATTTTTACAGTCTCTGTACATTTATTTCATTAATAGAAATCTTGTATTACTGTATCTTTGTGTTTATGGTTGCATATATGATACATTGTTGTTATATTATTGGATATCTGCAATATCTCTGTGCATTTCTTTATTATATCTCCGCTCTAATTTCGTGTCGAAAATAATTTGGATCAAGTTCCCACCTTGAATCTTAGTTCATTGTCCACCTTGGGAAAGGAATGATCTTCTTAGCTCCTTCAATTGATAAAAAAATTGTTTTAAAACTTGATATAATTCTTGATATGTTGAGGTCAGCTCTTGGTATGTGTAGTTGGATGGGAGGGTTGGTGTACATCCTTATTTATCTAATTATGACGATAATCCTATTAGTTCTAAAAAGGAAATCGGATGACTACTTATTTACCATTTTATTTTTTATTTCTCAAGGATCCTTACCTAAGAATAGGTAAGTTAGCTTGAAGTCACCTTTTTATTTCTAGAGATATTGTGATTCTTCCTTAAATCTTATTATATGGATGTGAAGGTTGGATGAGGCCCTTAACGTACTTAAGTTGATCCTTGATTCCTTAGTGTGGATATGTAAACATTATTGGAAGCCTTATGCAATACTTAAAGAAGAATAATCCTCCCTTGAATCTTAAAAAATGGAATTCTAGTTTAGTAATTGAACCCCTTTTTATTGTTGATAAGACTTTAATTTTCCTTAATTCTTATTTGGATATGTTGTTGTCATTGAAGTTCCTTTTTATGGTTCGATAAGTCGGATATCCCTATTCCTTTCTAGGAAATTGTAAGTTGACCTTGGTTTCCTTATTTTCTTGTTGGGTGTTTCTTCAATTCCTTATATAAGTCTTAAGTCAGTATGAGTTTTATTTGTATTTAAATTTTGACTTGATCTCCTTTAAAAATAAAATCATACATAGGGATATGTAAGTAGTATGGGAGTTAGCATATGTTGGCTCATTGTGTGTTGATCTCTTATTTTTGATGGATATAAATGGCCTTGTCCTATAATAATTAATTATTATGGGTGACCTCATTATGGTACTGGTGGTGGATGTAATTTGGTAATGTAATCTTATTTATTGTTTCTTATGAGTTGATTTAGCTCTTAATAAGAATACAGAAGTTACATATGAAGTTGAATATTGCTTACACATGTTTGGCCTTAGTATAATTTCTTAATTGGTTATGTAATTATCTTACTTTTGCGCCTTGGAAATAAAATTGATGATTACTCTTGAGCCATGAAATTAATGTGATGTATGATTGGTTATATGATTAGATTACCTTTGCGCCATTAAAAAAATTGATGATTACGCTTGTGCCATGAAATTAATACGATGTATGATTGGTTATGCAATTTTCTTACTCTTGCACCATGAAAATAAAGTTGATGATTACTCTTGCACCATGAAAAAAAATCTTGAGTACTCTTGCGCCATGAAATTGAAGTCGATGTATGATTGATTGAGTAAATAGATTATCTTGTGCCATTAATGATGTTGATGTAAGATTGATTGATTAATTAGATTCTCTTGTGTCATTAAAATGATATTGATGTAAGATTGATTGAGTAATTAGATTATCTTGTGCCATGAAATAATGTTGGTGTGTGACTGATAAATCTAGACTAGAGTTATGAGTTGTGATTAATTAAGGGAATTAGACACCTCCTTGTTCCTCAGAATAGTCGTCAACCCTCATACCTTAAGTGGTCAAATTCAATTGGATGAATCATGGGCTTGAGCGTTGATTATGCGTCCTAGAGGTCCTAACCATGCAAGATAGGTTGGGCGAGTAGTTATTTTAGTATTCAGAACATGGTTGATCATTATTTATAATTTGCTTCAGTTGAATTGTGACGTGATTAACAGTGTCGTTATTTATGTTTATGTGTTGATCATGTGTCTCTTTTAATTATGATGTTGTGTGATTATGCGTTGCTATGAATTATTTGATGACGTTAACTTCCTAATGCTAAAAAGAAAAAAAAAATTACATGTTGTGCATTGCTATTCGTTTTCTTAACAAAGGGGTTGTTACATGTAGTATTATAGCGGGTTCAACCCCGCGACTTGGGATCATTACGCCTTCCATTGTATTAAACACTTGATTAATAACTTATCACTAATTAAAATTGAAAGTTTTCCATACGGTAATCATGATTAGAGGACATCGTGGAGGTAGACAATCCGGTGCTAGGGGAAGAGGTGTGACGCCTCCAGTAGCATCCACGCCAAAGGGGTCTAACCCCGAAGGAGAAGAAAAAGTCTTTGGGCAAGAGCAGATTTTCGTGGGGGATGTGGTTGGTCTAGTGAGGTCCTTTCAGAGGATGTTAGGGGCCTTGATTAATCGACTAGATAGAGATGATGCCAGGGAACCTGTACCATATGAGGGTTCACAACGCGCTCCAGCTGGCAGTGGTATCATTCATAAAGAACTCAAAAAGGTTAAGTTTCTCGAGTTCATGGGTTCCACGGATGGCTCAGCCCTCGAGGCATGGTTGGAGAACATGGCGATGTGCTTTGCACTTCGTGATTATACCTCCAACATGAAGGTCTGCATGACGGTCTTTCAGTTGAAGGGGAGTGATCTTCTTTGGTGGAAGACACTCCTACCGCAACTAAACATGGTCATCTAAGACATTTCATGGGAATTATTTGAGGAGAGGTTCCGAGAGAGGTATTTTTCAAAGGAATTCATTGAGCTCCAGCTCAATGAGTTCAATGCCTTACGACAGGGTGGTCGTACGATATCAGAGTATGAGGCCTGATTCATGGAGCTACTTCGGTATGCCCCACATCTGAACATGGAGAAGTTGAAGGTCAACAAGTTTGTGTTTGGACTTAACTCCAACATTCGTGCAAAGGTGAGGATCTTGATGCCTCAGACATTGCACGATGCAGTCCAGAAGGCCCTCATAGATGAGGAATACCTGACCAATGGGGGTCAGGACAGGACTCCTGCAGGACCAACTAGACAGACAACATCCAGAGTGCAGCAGCATCAGACACCAACCAAACATGCATCAGGGTATCAAGATACGTCGAGAGGATCCACGTTCACAAAACCACGATGACCGACTCCTCAGTAGAAGACTCCCTACAGAGGACCTTCGCATCAGCAACAGCAGTTTAGGCATGTTTAGCAGAACAAACCGGAAGCTCATACTGGTAGGCCAACAGCTTCTACTTCAGGGACCAGGAGTACTGGACCTAATAGCGGGTGCTAGAATGTGGAGAGCCACATTACCAGCGATATTGTCTAGTTGAGAAGGCCAGGGCGATCGAACAACTGGACACACTACAATTGGATATTTGAGCAAGGCCCACATGATTCATGCAGTGGTGAATAACCTCCAGGCCGAGCACCATTCCACTATGCTCAAGACGTTAGGTACCTTCATTGACCAAACTTTTAGTGTTTTGATAAATCCTAGTGCTACAGGGAGATTTATTTCTAGTGCAACACTGAAAAGAATTAAGGTAAAGGCAATCGAGCAGGATGAGTTTAGGTACATAAAAATGGCTTTGGGTGCCAAAAAAAAGGTTGTAGGAAGGGTTACGAATTGTCGCGTTAACTTGGGATATTTTGTAATGAAGTCTTACCTATACGTCATGATCTTAGGATCTTATGACGGCGTGATCGGTATGAACTAGTTGGAATTGCATGATGTGATACTCAACTATAAGATGAAGCGGTTGAGTTTGATCGATGATGAGGTACAGAGAAGAGTTATCATAGGAAGAAACCAAGGAGTGTCCTTGAGGTTCATTTCTTCCCTACAGCTGCAGAAGAGCATGCGCAAAGGATGCAAGTTATATTCAATATTGGAACTAAATGAACAAGGTGAGGCAGAAGGATTGGAATACCATCAAATAGTACGAGCATTTTCAAATGTGATTTCAGAAGAGTTACCAAGTTTGCCGCCTGAAAGAGAATTAGAGTTTACAATCGATTTGAAACCTAGAACTGAATCGATAGCAAGAAATCCTTATCGGATGTCGACACCTGAGTTACAGGAGTTGAAAATGCAATTGAAGGAGTTATTGGACCTGGGACTTATACATCCAATTGTGTCACCTTGGGGTGCACTTGTTATTTTCATAAGAAAGAAGGATGGGTCGTGGAGACTTTGTATTAACTATCGTCAATTGAACAAGGCAACAATCAAGAAACAGTATATGTTGCCAAGAATAGACGATTTGTTTGATCAAATGAAAGGTGTTACTGTGTTTTCAAAGATCGACTTGAGATCAAGATATCACCAGTTACGAATTAAAGAGGAAGAGATTCATGAGTTTATCATTTTACCATTTGGACTGACAAACGCCTCGGGGGTATTCATGAGTTTGATGAATGGGGTGTTCCGCAAATACTTGGACAAGTTTTTTGAAGTATTCATTGATGACATATTGATATATTCTTGGATGACGGAAGAACATGATGAACATTTGCGCTTATTACTACAGTGTTTACGGGAAAACAAATTATACGGGAAACTGTCAAAATGTTCCTTTTACCAATCGAGGATTCATTACTTAGGGAATTTTATATCTAGTGAAGGCATCGTTGCGGATCCAGCGAAGGTAGAGGATATTATGGAATGGCCTGCACCGACAAACGTACCATAAGTATGCAGCTTTATGGGTTTAGCATGATATTATCAACGGTTCGTCGAATGTTTTTCAAAGATAGCAAATCTGATCACGGAATTGCAGAAGAAAAACAAGAAGTTTGTATGGACCGAGAAGTGCGTGGAATAATTTCAAAGACTCAATGGGTTGTTGATGACAGCGTCGATACTAAAAGTCTCTGAAATGGACAAGGAATTCTTGGTATGCACAGACACATCCAAAGAAGGATTAGGTGGAGTCTTGATGCAATACGGTCGAGTGATCCCTTACATCTCAAGGAAATTAAGAAAGCATGAGGAGAACTACTCAACGCATGATTTGGATTTATTAGCCATTGTGTATGCCTTGAGAGTGTGGAGACAGTATCTGATTGGATGAAAATTCAAACTAAAAGAAGATCACTACGGATTGCAGCACATATTTATGTAGAGTGAATTGAACACGCGACAAAGGCATTGGTCAGAATTGCTTAGAGAACACGATTTTGAGATTACTTACATAAAAGGAATAGTGAATAGAGTGGCAGATGCATTGAGTCGGAGACCACACATATATTCGGTGATACCTCTTCAGACAAATCTTCAAGAAAATAATCCAACTATACAGTTCGATGATGACTGGTATAAAGAGGTTAAGGAAAATATCGGACAAGACACCATGATAGTACCAAAGTTTGAAGGTTATACATTGGACAATGATGGATTGATGAGGTATAATAACTGGATTTATGTACCGCCTAATGACTAATTGATAAGTTTAATCTTATGCGAAGCTCACGGAGCAGTGTACATGGATCATCTGGGAGTCATGAAGATGAGAGCAGACCTTAAGCCTTTATTCTTCTGGAAGGGAATGAAAGAAGACATAGTTAGATACGTCATGAGATGTTTGGAATGTCAACAAGTGAAAGTTGAGCATAGAAATCCAGTAGGATTACTATATCCACATGTTATTCCGGAATCGAAATGGGAGGTCATTTCAATGGACTTTATTGTTGGATTGTCGTTGACAAAAAGGAGGCACGACTCGATTTTTGTGGTAGTTGACACTCTGAAGAAGAGTGCACATTTTATTCTTGTGTGTATGACGTATCATGCGCCAGACATAGCTAGAGTTTTTATCAGCGAGATTACATGGTGTACCGAGAAGGATCATATATGATCAAGGATCGGTGTTTACAGGACGATTTTGGACTAGTTTCCAAGAGGCCTTGGGAACGCAACTGAACTTTAGTACATCATATCACCCTAAGACAGATGAGCAGACAGAAAGAATGAACCAAATTTTGGAAGATGTGTTGTGTATTTTTGTAATGGTCCAACAAAACGTTGGGAAGAATTATTTCCACTAGTAGAGTTTGTGTATAACAACAGCTACCGAAGTACCCTTAAGATGGAACCATTTGAGTTTCTCTATGGGAGACCGTGTCAAATTCCATTGAGCTAGGATCGACTTGAGGATAGGGCCTTGGTAGGACCATAAGTGATCCAAGAAATGGAAGAACAAAAGTGATCGATAAGACATCTCGCAAAACATGGAATCTACTCAAAGTAAAGAAATTTGCAGTCGAATAGAATTATTTCCAGGCACCCCTCCTACTGTTCGACAATTTAACAATCAAGTTTTGGAAGAAGACGTTGCTCCAGTCACATGTGGAATTCAAGAAAAATCTCGATTGTCATCAAAAATATTTTGAGATAGAAGGAATTATTTATCCCATCTCTACAATCAAACTCATTGATGCCAATGTTCAGGTATGCACTCTAGATGTCATAAAAAATCACTTTGAAATTGATGGGGATGAAGGATGCAGTGCAAGTTTGCATAATGAAAAATTTTGGCCAGCAAAGGACAATGCCCAAGAAGTTCATGGCACTTTCCTCCAGAAATTGAAACATTGTTCACCTTCAGCTTTAATCCATCCCATCCAGTCCAATGGAGACAAAGAGATTGTTGGAGACAAAGAGATCATTGGATAGCGTGCATGTCATGAAGAGCGGAGATGGGGATACCACCTATGTTAGAATATGATGGATGTGTTCGTTTAACCATAGACAATATCACTATTGTCACCCAACCATAGGTCGAAGACACCCTCAAGCACCTTAACCTTGACAGAGAATCATTATGGAATCAAACCCTAGGCTAGATAGCCAAACAAAGGGTGGTGCATATTTCTCCAAGAATAGCGCACCAAGCAAGAGTAACAAGAGTTCATCAGAGAGTCCAAACCATAACCAAGAGAGAGTCCAAGACAAAACCAAAATCTCCTAGTTGCAGAAGCTGCAACGATGGCTCTCCTCCAAACTTGCGCACAAACTGGCCAACTGCAGTGCGCACAAGTGTTTCTTTTGCAGTTCTGAGAATACTGGCCAGAATGAAGACTGGCCTCCTATATTTATACTAATTCTGGCAGACTGTCTAGGTCGACTTCTCATTTTGGGTATTAATTCTTTAGTATATAATATTTCCTTTAGCCGACTTCTTCTCTTGGAGGATAATAACCTAATACAAGTCATTCTCTTGAGCCGACTTGTCTTCTATGGTCATTAACCAATTAATTAGGGTTTCTTCTTGCTTCCCGAAATAATTTATTCTCGTCAGGTTTACACGTGGAGGTAAATACCTCTCGCAACTACCATAATATCAACACTCCATCCTAGCTAGGGAGGTATTGAAGGTAATGGTCTTGAGCACAAACATAGCATTCACCCGGTAGCATCAACATAGTCGTATAGACTAACTCATTCTTAGATCATGAGCACCATCATCACTATCAGTGTCATCAACTGCATCATCTCTCAAAACCTTACTCCAACTGAGTAAACAGACATGATGTTGGATAAGGCACTCACTCCACAGAGTGATACAAGAACCCTTCTTCTAATCTGGACATATGTCCTAGAAGAATAAATGTCTTGGACCATTTTCCATCTGGGAAAATCTCTATCCATTGATCATCCATATAGTTGATAAACATTTTCAATACTACTGATAGTCTTCAAGGCAAAGGGAACAATGTCATTCAATA
>JASDQU010103441.1:86563-99451 GCA_032191745.1 Picea mariana | reverse complement strand
TAGTCTTCCCCCTCCATCTGGGAGAACCTCTAGTTCTGGATCTCGCAATGATTCCATCCATAAGTCTTCCATACACACAACTTTCAGTTCCTCTGCTTGATTTCTTTTAGCGAGTTCATATCAGGCTGGTAGTCTTGTGATTCTCGATACAATGACTGGTTGTTCTGGATTTTCCTTCTCTCTTGGAATCTTCATGCTCTTCCTCATGTTTTTCTTTAGCTCTTAGTTCCATGGAGTTTTCTATAAATTCCATTCCCTAAAGATTCCAACTTATTTCTTTCATAATAGGATCATGGATGTGGATGGACAACCAGGGATACTTCAAGGCTTCTTTTCGAAGAAAAATTCTTCTAAAGTCAAATTGAACATGTGTTGCTCTTCATGGTTGCTACCATTGATGGGAACATGGATAGATACTTCATCATCTTCAGTAGATCATATTATTTAGGATTAGCTCCCTCCTAATCCTTGCTTCATGCATGAATGCATGCTCATCTTTTGGAATTATGTAATCAACTCCCTCCAACTAAGAGAGCCCACGCTTTCGTCTGCATCCTTATTGCCTTCTGCAAAGTGTTACAAGTCTTGTTCCAATTTCCTCTTGATTGTTGACTTCTTTCTGTCTTTTACTTCTTCTAGGTTTCTTCAAGATCGATTATGATTTTGGCTTATCTTGCAGTTGTTACTTATGTAATAAATTCCACATGAATTGTTACCAGGGTTTGTTGATGTACTTCATCCTTTCATGTGTATTTCCTGACTTGTAATCATTGTGATAGCAATCCTTATCTTATTGTTCTTCCATAGGTATAGTTTCTCTTTGAACATATTATCTTGAAAGATATGTACAGAAAACATGGTATGTACGAGAACTATGAGGAGTATTGTTACCTTGTCTTAGAAGAAGAAGTATGGTTTGTCCTGCTTAGCTTTCTTTGAGGGTTCCCTTTCTTCGGCAACTGATGCTTCATATGTTTCCTTCCTTTCCTTTAACTTGGGAAAATGATTCTTGTAGTGACCATAGTTTCGACAATTGAAGCATTGTATTCTTGACATATCTTTCTCTTGATTTGGTTTCTTCCTGGAGCCAAACTTCTTTTTATTCCTGAAATCCTTGAACCTTGTTGTGAAGGCTTGATCTTCATACTTCTTTTGGGGTTTCTCTGTGGCAGTGATCCTTGATTCTTCTTGTGCACAACAAGTCCAAAGTTCTTCAAATGTAGGATACTCCTTCCTTGTGTTCATGCTTGCGGCAAATGCATCCCATGTCTTGGGAAGACCATTGAATACTATGTTTACCAATTCCTTCTCTGAAATGATCTCTTCAATAGCTTGTAGTTGATCTCTTAACTAAGATATTCTCACAAAGTATGATGTTATGATGTCATCATTATTCATCTTCATGTCACGAAGCTCATTCTTCAGACTCATTACTTGTCCAATGTTTCTGACTGAGAGGAGGTTTGTTAGGGCATCATACATCTTCTTAGATGAGTCAAGATGGGATANGATGTCACTATCTTTGAACTTCTCCATAACTGCAACGTTCTACGGTTCCTTCTCTTTTCCTTCTTCAAACTCTGGTTCCACAATCTTTCCTTTCACAATATCCAACACTTTATTCTTGGAAAGGATGAGGCCAATCCTTGTCTTCCATGCTTTGAAGTTAGAATCCCCATCTAACTTGTTTCCTGACTTCATAGAGTAAGTCATGGTTTCCTTGACTTGGTCAACCCTAGATTTGACCAAAAACTCAAACTTGACGTCTTAGCTTACTGAGAGTAGCAGGAGATGCGCTAGGCTAGGTCGCACTAGTCTATCTGGAAATTAGGTCAATCCCTTCACTGAAGGTGCCTCAACGAGAGGATTAGGTTTTTTGCAACTGCACCTGCTATTAACCCTAGCGGCAGTGCTTTGGTGACTGCTCCAGCTAGAAACCCTAGCGGAAGTTCTTCAACGAGCTTAGTATCCTTATGGCTATGCTCCCTTCTAGTGGTTAGACTAAACGAAAGAGGTGTGGGCCCATAACCTGTTATAATATGATGGATGTTCTCATTTAACCAAAGGCAATATCACTATTGTCACCCAACCATAGGCCGAAGCCACCCCCGAGCACCTTAACCTTGACAGAGAATCATTCCAGAAGCAAACCCTAGGCTAGATAGCCAAACAAAGGGTGGTGCATCTTTCTCCAAGAATAGCGCACCAAGCAAGAGTAAAAAGAACTGATCAGAGAGTCCAAACCATAACCAAGAGAGAGTCCAAGACAAAAGTGAAATCTGCTAGCTACAGTAGATACAATGACATCTCTCCTCCAAACTTGCACACAAACTGGCCAACTGCAGTGCGCACAAGTGATGCTTCTACAGTTCTGAAAATACTGGCCAGAATGAAGATTGGCCTCCTGTATTTATACTAATTCTGGCAGACTGCCTGGGCCGACTTCTCATTCTAGGTACTAATTCTTTAATGTATAATATTTCCTTTAGCCGACTTCTTCTCTTGGAGGCTAATAACCTAATACAAGTCATTCTCTTGAGTCGACTTGTCTTCTAGGGTCATTAACCAATTAATTAGGATTTCTTCTTGCTTCCCGGAATATTCTATTCTCGTCAAGTTTACACGTGCAGGTAAATACCTCCTGCAACTACCATAATATCAACACTATGCTCATGTTTCGTCATTTCAGATGAAAATTATAGAAACAATGAATCCTTTCTAAGAACATGGAATCTCGCAAAACATGGGCTTGGACAACTTTACTGCCATTGCCAAGAAAGGAGGTGGGGTATTTTGCATTGCAGACTTAGGTTGTGCAACGGGGATCAACACACTTGTGGTAACAGACACCATCATCTTCTCTCGAGATCTTGGGCCTCTCGTGAGGGAGTTAGCTCAATCCTGCTCTGATGCCATGTTGTTTTTCTTCATATAAGATATGATCGATATATTATTACAATGATGAGTGTTCCATATATAGGGAGCATATGGTGACCATCCATGAAAGGATGTGTCCCTTGAATAATCAATAACTATTTATTATTATCATTTACTTATTAGATTTTAAATTTAATAATCAATAATTATATTATTAATTATTATTCTAAGAGAATGTCTTTCCGATGTTGTCCAAACATCAACAAAAATACCATCAGTGGACAAGAAACAACAAACAAGTTCTTTGAACAGGTCTCGGTGCACTTTGGGATACCAAGGATCATCATCTTAGACAGAGATACCATATTTCTCAGTGCATTTTGGACTACATTGTGGGAGAATATTGACACTAAGTTGAAGAGGTCTACAGCGTTTCATCCATAGACAAATGGGCAGACGAAAGTATTCAACAAGAATTTGGTGCAACTTTTGAGGGGTTACAATCAGAAGCATCCAAATACCTAGGATGAAAATATGATCTATATACAACACTCTTATAAAAGAGCAGTCCACACTTCTACTGGAAAGTCACCTTTTGAAAATTTCTTTGAATATTTGTCACATTCACCCTTAGATGTTGTATATGGACAGAAAGGAGCAGTGAGGGATGACCTCACAGAAGATGCATTAAAAGAGAAAAAAATTGTTGAGAAGATCAGATAGATCCATTTGCAAGTACAAGAGACACTGAATAAGTCACATGAAAAATACAAGGCTAGACATGACCAGCATAGAATAGAAAGAACATTTAGAGTGGGAGACAAAGTATGGTTACAATTGAATAAGGAAATGCTACAGGGTCCTGGTAAGAAGATCAAGGCTCTACAGTGTGGTTCTTTTGAGGTATTGGAAAAGGTGACAGAAAATTGCTACAGACTCAGTCTACCCCCATACATGCGCATTTACTCTATAGTAAATGTAGAGAATCTCAAACTCTATGAGCCTTCCATGTTGGATCAAGAGGAGGAGCAAGTCCTACCTTCCATAGAGGACTTAGCACGAGATGCTCAGGAATATTTAGCAAAGGACACGGTTTTACAAAAGTGGTCTAGAACTACAAAACAGGGGCAACATGACCTTTGGAAGATTGGGTTGAAGGACAACTTCCAGGGAAAGCAAAGTGGTACTCTGGGGAGAAGGTAGAGGAAAAATTTTCTCAACTCATTCAATAAAAGATTTTGGGGACCAAAAATCTCCCTAAATGGGGAGGTATGATCTGGATTGGATCATTATATTATTTTTCATTTATATCGATGCTTTCAAAGTGCAAAAAAATTGGAGGAATCAACTTGCAAGGTCATTTTAGTGGTAGGTCCTAGTTTGAAAAATTGGGGTCTAAAACCTTTAGGGATCAGAGGCATCAAACAACATTTTTTGGGGTTAAAACTTTCCCAACATAGCTAGGACTCTGTGATGCTATTCTATACATCAAGACCTTTCCAACAGTGCAAAAATTGTGTTAATAAGAGCTCGAAATGCAAAATTTATGCCTCCTGCAAGTTGACCTATTGTGTTGGCCATCATGGTACGAGAGGATGCCACGTCATCCCCCATTACTCACGCATATGGGGCTAGCCAAATTTCAAGAAGATTCTAGAAGGTTCAAAACCTTATCCCAATTGAGAGTTGAGAAAGTCAAAAACCTACCCCTAGATGGTTATCGGACTATGTTAAATATTGTGCCACTAGAAGGAGAAGGGGTTTAATTCTATGTTATTGTATTTTGTTCCATAGCAGAGCAGAACAACTGGGAGTGGGAAATTACAGAGCATAATAGAGGGGGTTAATGTTTTGTAGTAGCCTAGAAGACCACGGGTCTCAGGTAACTCCATAGAGAGTGCATTCTCCTTTGTACTTACATCATTTGCATACTAGAGAAAAAAGAGCAGAGCAACCTCACCTTCTCGGTTTCTCCCATAAGAGTTTCTCATAGAAAATCTTTGTGTTATTTTGTGGATGGTGTGTGATTGTATTTTACAGTCTCTATTTTCCGTTTTTTATCTTTTTCATGCATAAGAAAAAAATCAGTAACTAAATACGTTGAAATCTAAAGGAATTTAACCTTTATAGTGTAGATTTCAGTTTTATTTATCAAATCTATTGGGATGAACTGTATCCACGACAGTTTACATATCAAATATAAAATAAAAATAAGATTCAAGCTCACTCCAAATCAAATCCTGAATGGTTACTGAGTGTAAATATGTCCAAACATATGAAGGGAATGTTTATTAATCATAACCATTATATATAACAGTTGTCAATTGAATAAAAAATATATATAAAGTTCATTGTTTTCTAAAGTAAATTTAGACATGTATATTAAAAATAAAGGTAGTCATTTTCAATTGATTGTTTCAAAACACATAAAGTTGTGTGGATAGCTGAGGGATTATGCATCTCCCCACAAGTGGATCAAGTGGATAATTATGTGGATTGGTAATTTTTTTAACTATTTTGACAACTAAATTTATATTATGTCTCTCAAAAATTCCTTTTTTTCTCAAATTAGGAAAAATAAAAGCTATCTTAATATAGTATGTATGAAGTTTAAACCTAATCTTAATTAAAAGATTTTGGGAGGGATACCTTGGAACCTCAACAAAAGAGCTACTCCAAAATTGGTTTCCTAAATATTTCCCAATAATAAAATGCTATAGAAAAATTGCACAACAATATTACAACAAGTAAAAACAGAGTAAACATTGAGAGAGTAATTTGGGAAGGAAAGATGCCCTTGACTAGGTTTGTGGTTGTTTAGTGATCCTCCGTTTGTTTAATACAAGGGGATAATTTTTGTGTTTTTTTCTAAATCACAATATATTTTGATTTACATAAAAAAAATATTTTTTAAAAAAAAGTGGAGGATCAAACTTTTTAAGTTTGTAAAATGGACGTTCTGGGTGCTTCACGGTGTCTCTGCGGCTAGGGTTAAACCCTAGCCGCCTTCCTTTCTGCAGCTCGGCCTCTTGGCTGCAGCTGCCCTCTCTTCAATGGCCGCATCTCTCTCTTCAATGGCGGCCTCCTCTCATAGTGGATCAGGACGCAATGGTTCTGCCCAACACAGTTTTGCTGATCAGCCATGCGTGGTTCCTCCCGCCCCGGCCCTTAGGGTAGCGTCCCAACATCCTACAGTGAGGCTGTTAAATCACAAATCTTAGTTCACTCCTTCCCATTTGTCTCGTGCTCGGTTAAAGAAGCTCCAGTGATCTCTCTTCTCATGGGCCAGGAAGCTGAAGATGAGGAAGTTTACTTCCAAGAAAATGCTTTAATCTATCGGTTCAATGGACTTTGCCGCGACTTGTGGATCTCAATGGTTGGATCTCAGCCCATTGGAAGCCTCTCATCAAGGAAGATTTTTTCATTCACCCCTGCTCGAAGGGCTTCTTCATTGCAGAGTTTGATCTTGCAGTAGATCGGGATCTTATCCTAGCCTCTTGCCTTTGGTTTTGGGGAAACTTAGGTTTGTGCATGATGGTTTGGACTCCTTGCTTCAATCCTCTGACTGTTGTTCTTTCTTCTGCTCCAGTTTGGGTCAGACTTCCGAATCTTCCCTTGCATTTTTGGGGTGAAACTTCTCTTCGAGATATTGGATCAGCATTAGGAATGTTTCATTTTGCAAGCAAAGAAACTAGAATTCATAGCACCACCTCATATGCCAGAATCTACATGGAAATGGATTTTAGCAAAGGGTTTCTAGCAGAAATTATTTTGGGTTGCAAAAACTACTCCTGGACCCAAAAGTTAGAGTATGAAAGAATCTCACTGCGTTGCAGGGCTTGTTTCGAAACAGGGCACATAGCAGTTCAATGCACTAAGGGAAATAGGAAGGCGGGAAAACAACAACGCAAATCAACCTGGTGGGAAGGCTCCAATGAAGATCATCAACTAATTATTACAAACAACCGAAAATCTTCTCTAGAACCAGACTCTCTGAGCCATGATTCCAAAGGCACGTCTACTCAGGAGACACCTCCGAATCATTCCAAGAACGTCCCGCAATCGAAGAGTAAAGCTTCAACTTCTCTTGATCCAGGAATAGAAAGTATTAAGGTTTCAGACACTCCTGATATGAGAATAGAAAGCAAGGTTCTCTTCAGCTCCCCACCTCCTTCAAGTTGGGCAGATGAGGCCGATAAAGATGATAAAGATGAAGCAGCAATGACATCCCCAAAGAAAACAAGTCCCCCCAAATCAGGAAAATATGGGGATAATTGAATCAACAGCAATATCACTACCTACCAAAGAAGGTTGGACAATAGTTGAGAAGAGGAAAAAGACATCACCAGAAATACAACCAATGATGACCAGAAGTCGATCCTGAAAGAAAAAATAATCATGTGTTGCTTTTGTCAACTATTAGGCCATCAATTTGTTTGAATTTATTCATGTAAGGAATCATGGAATGTAGTTTCTTTGGATAATTGGAAACATAGGAAAGTGAACTTGAAATCCGGTAAGATAAATCAGAAACTAGACTTGGGATCTTTTTTTCTATGTGCTTTTTTCAGTGAAGGCCGTTGATCTTTTATTAATACAATCATAACCGTTTCTGTTAAAATAAATATATATAGATTTACCAAAGAATAAAATAAAGATTTTTAAGAAGTTATAAATATAATTGTAATAATTTTTTTTTTTATTTTAATAAAATAATAGATTTTTAAAAAGCCATAAAACTTATTAGAGTTATTAATTTTAATTTTTAACTAATCAAAAACAATTTTAAATCTTATTTCAAAACTAATAAAACTATAACTTTATTCAAACACACATTATTTAAATAAATAAATAATTACGCAGGGGTGTAGATCGATTGGCAATTGCCGTGTAAATGGAAGGAACTATGTAAAATGAGGTCTCAAGGTCGATTCTCACCCCGATTTACTTGGAGGGTGTGCGTTTCTCCCTAGGAGTTATAAGGCAATAACTAACAAAAAAAAAATTAATAATAATAATAATTTTAAATCTTACTTCAAAACTAACATCATAACTTTAACTTTCTCCAAACATTATACAAAATTTAAATAAAAAAAAAACTATTAATAATTTAAGCAAATATATATTTTTAACAGAAAAACAAAAAATTTAATCCAAGGTTAAGACCTGTATGAACAAATGCCATTAAAGGGCTTTTCAAAAGTAACTCTTTGTACATTTGTTCCAATAAAACTACAGAAATTCTCAAAAACTGATAATTATAATTCATCATGAAAAATTGAAAACTTAGCCTTCGAAAAATACATACTTGATACAAGCAAGTCATCGAGCTCATCATTTATCGCCTTTGTTTACCTATCATTTTTTTTAAATTTTCCTTCTATCCCACGTCCTTGAGCTTCTTATCAGTAAATTTCCTTTCAGAATTTTCCCAGCACAGATTAGTTTTAAATTCTCTGGCAGGCACTACGAACTCTTCACAAGATCTGCGGTCAACATGGGTACCGTCCAATTCTCTGAATATACTTCAATCACTCCGTCCATTAGTGTGTGACCGCTTCAGCATGTGCGATAGACGAGTCAAGAATTAGCAGAAACGAAAGAATCCACCAAATCCATGCCTTATTCTTATGCCTACTCCAATGCATTTTGGAGTGGTCACAACGTTCCAAATCGTTAGGTGCCATTTCTTTCAGAGGATATGCGTTGCCAGAGGAATTGCTTTTGAATCTTTCTATTTCCTGGATCACATATTTTGGAGCCATAATAATAGAACTCTGATAAATACGCATGATCGCCCAGTGGATCAAAAATATCCTTCCAAATAAGGAAAGATAATTATTTGTTCATGATTCAAATGGGTTTAATGATATATTTTGAGTGATTTTAATGGTTAAGAATGTGTATTTCTTCTTTTGAGGTTATAGGTTTAAACTTTCTTATAGGTTTAAACCTAACTGGAAGGAGGTATGGTATGTATACCTCCTTATAGGTTTAAACCTACTGAGAGGAGGTATGGGTATGTATATCTTCATAAATTTTAGCAATCAAATATTTTAAAAAAATCATTGTTCCACAAATAAAATGTCATACACCAATTTAATGTGTAACTTAGTCATTACCTTAAAATATATTATTATTATTATTATGTCTTTCCAATTCTTTCATATATATATAATTTGATATCAGAAAAAAATAACCAAAATAAAATGCTGGAAGAAATTCATATTTAAAACCCTAAATGTTTAGGATTTTCCTTTTCAGGCCCAGCCTACTATTGAGGAAGAAAACAAAACAGTGGATTTATCTCTATTTAAATTCTACTATTAACGAAGAAAACAGTGGATTTCTCTCTTTAAATTTTCCGAGAAGCCTTCTCAAACTTTATGACATTATGAGTTCGCTGGCACTTTTTCGTACCCAACCTCTGCGTCACAAAGTTGCATGGTTCCGGTTCAATTGGAGTTGGATAATTATGAAATTCGATTTGAATTTTTTCTTTTTAAATTTATATGAAATTCAATTAAAATTATTCATTATATATATAATTGAATTTTTTTTTAATTTATATAAAATTTTAATAAAGTTTATATATATATATATATATATATATATATATATATATATATATATATATATATATATATTCAGTTTGGTGGGAATGTCACATTACTACATAAACCACATATGTCTAAGTTTATAGTGATTTTATTATAACATATACATTCATAATGTAAGAGTCAAAACCACTGTATTACACTTCTGCAGTCACTGCTCGCTCCTAGAAGTAAAGTATCATCCACAATCTGTTAAAGGGAGAATGGCTCTTTTCCAAAACATATTTGTATCTCTTACATTCTCTTCGATCTAGGTTCTTGATTAATGATTTCACTAAGAAATGCTACTATGAATCTTTTCATAATCTTTTGTTGGTCAAGTTTTAGGAGTATCCTTTTTCCCTTCCTAGGTTTAAGTAAGTGGACAACCTCCTAGGCTGCTATTATAAGACTATCCATGAATTGTCTTCTTGCCACAAAACCCTATATTCCTCCGATATAAATTTTGGGCGAGGTTTGAGCCTAGATTGTCATTGTTTTTGCTATTATCTTATAAACAAATTTACATAATGCTATTGGCGTGAAGCAGTTCAAATTTTCTGCATTATCCATCTTAAGAATGAAAGAAATGAAAGAGGAGTTTACGGACTTTAGAATTTTACCTTAAGTTATGATTCCTCCACAACCTCTAGAATATCCTTATGGATAATATGCCACATTTTGTGAAAGTAGTTTATTGGGAATCCTTCCAGCCCTGGGGCTTTATTCTTTCCATTGAATCTGATTTCTTAAATTGGGGCCATAATCATGTTATCTTTTTTTATATAGTCCTTGGAATTAGGGACATAACTATGTATTGCATCTCTTTTAAGGTGAATTTCTTATCGGTAAGGAAGGAATTTTTCTTTTTGTCTCCAAAAGGTTTATTCCATAGCATACACCTCATTCATAGATATATTGTTGCTTTCTTCTTTTACTATGAGTTCATCTATCAACCCTATTTTTTCCAATGTATGATTGGATGTCTTCCATCTACTTTTTTAGGGGTTCTTTATCTCTCAAAATGTTCCCGAAAACTAACTTGTCCCATTCTTTAAGATTTCTTCTACCCAAAGGAGCTTCTTGTGGAGTTCAAACATTTTTTAGCCTTTTGGATTTTCCTCACTCCGCCATATTCTAATGTTGGGCTCCAAATTTAGGTTCAACGAGGGATTGATTAGAAACTTTTCATGGATAAGATCAATGAGGGATTGATTACCCTTAGCTATGAATCTATCTCCTTTTCCATGTGTTAAAAGGATGGCATTGAAGTCACCTCCAATTCCAGGGGATGTTTCCATGCTAAGATATTTCCTCTAATCATTGCCTCTGACAAATAGGCTTTAGAGTGGTAAACATTGCATTGTAGATATTTTTGAATATAAGAGTTCCATGTCTCTTAGAAGAACTTGATGTTAATCCAGGATCTACCTCATTTTTGAATGAGGTCTAGTTTTTCTAAATCCCACCATATTGCCAACCCTATTGATTTCCAAATGTTTTTTATCTTCCCTCTACTTCAAGGTAGTTATCTTCTAGATTTTTCCATTGTTTCACAAATAGTTTTGATTATTGGTTGTTGATAATCTCTAAGTTTTCCTATCCTATATTTGTTTTTAACACTAATCATTTGTTGAGATGCCCCATTCCCCTTATTCTAATATATGATTATATTAAGTTCTTTAGGGAACAGTGTACAAAGTCAAGCTTCCTTCCTAAAGGGGATCATTTTTTGAGGACTCTACTCCCTCCAGGCAGCAATACACCTACTACTTTCGGTGCCCTTTAGTGATGTTTTTTGGGATTGTCCTTGAAGCTTTATAGACTACTTTTACCTTTAACCAAGTTCTAGCCCACATTAAGTTTTAAGCACCTACTCCTAGTGAGGATTGCAATATTTCTTCTATGATCCAAAGATTTTTCTAATTCATCTACCTAGTCTTGAAGGATAGGAAACTCTTCCAAGATGTTGTGTTCTTCATGGTTTCTTTCCCCCACTTTTGCCTCATTTTTCGATGAAGACTTTTCCTAGCAAAATCAAATTAGCGATTTCAGATGCTTTATTTTCAATACTTGCAACAAAAATAGAGGTAAGTACCTATGTTAGAGCCGCAACCAATTCCTTACCCAAGTCATTTGGAGGTTTATCGTGAGTTGCTTCCACAAGGATGAAATTTATTCTAAAGAGAACCCTGAGATTTAGCAATCCTTTTTTCTTAGCCCCTTAGCTAGGGATTTCATCCTTTCAATTGTTTCCTATTTTGGCTTTGAAATTCCTCCTTTGGTTTCTAGGCACACCATGCCTCCAAATGGCCATATTCATGGCAATATCCACACAAGGAGGATATGTTTTCATATTATATATCATGCTTGATGGATGTAGGGCCAAATTTTAGGGTCTATCCAATAACTGTTTGAGACAAGGCGAGATTTACACAGAATGTTCTATTGTTTGTTAACTTTTTATCCTTTGTCAATTTAGGTCTGGAAATAAAAGATCCAAGAGCATCTCTATTCATTTTATGACATTTTTGTTCCAAAGTTCCTAAGGAAGGAAGAGTAATTTGACCCAAAATTGGGTTTGGGTCAAAACCTATTTGCCATAATTTCATGTATAGTCTAGCCTCATTAAAAAGCCAAGATCGTCCCTCATAAATTGAATGTTCAATTTCACTAGAGGCAAAGGTCACCACAAAATACCCCCTCCCAATTAAGGATAGATCAAAACCACTATAAATTTTTTAATTTTCCACTATCCAATGCTTGATCGGTTTTTCTAAGGACCATAATGAACCATAGTCCCATGAATCAGTTAATCACGCTTTTGGATTTCATCTTGATTAGGTTCTATTTGATAATAGTCAAATCAAATTCTATAACAAGTTTAGAGCTATCGCGATCAAGGCATTCTTTTGGATAGAGTTTTAGAGATACCTCTTTTTTTGCCTCCTCAATGAGATGATATTGCATCGCATCAAATGAAGGCAACAAATGACCAACAAAGACTGTTTTTCTGAAAGATTGCAAGAGAGAAACCAAGTCTAGTACCATTCTACACACAAAACCTCTTACATCCACACAGCGTCTCTCCAATCTTAGGTTTTCATGAGCTTATTTATTTATTATATATCAATCATGTGTTGACTACCTTTAAGCAAACACACCTTCATTGTGGTACAACTTATACATGCAACATAATGATTCGTGATTGTCTTCCTCCTAACAGATTGCAAAATTGAGTCTTTTAAAGCTTGTAATGGATTTTAGACCATTGCACAGTGACATGTTAGAATGTTTACTTCTACGATACTCCATAATCAAGAATGTTCAACATCAAATAATATCACAACAATATCACTAAATGCCATTTAAAATTGTTAAATTATAAAGAATCCATTTTGTATTAATTTAAGAA